>SZWC01000262.1:60077-87885 GCA_023375785.1 Penium margaritaceum | reverse complement strand
GGGGGGGGGGGGGGGGGGGGGGGGGGGGGGGCGTGTTGTGCTGCCTCAAGTCTACCCTCAAGCCTAAGCCGTGGGGGGATAGGGGGGGATGTCATAATGCGATGGCAAAGCTGTCCTTCGGGTCGTCCACGAAAATCCCTCTAGGGGGGTGGGAGGGAGTATTCCAGTGAAGGCACCAACGCGTAACAACTAAACAAAAACCAACCTGGTGTCAAAGGGAGAAACCTTTTGCTATGTATGGACTAGCAAGTGCAAATATTTTCAACAAGTAGTGGAACGGTGTGGCTACCATGTACAATGACCAACCAGATTAGGCATGTGCCACTTACCATGACCAAATAATTTTACTATGTGTGGTCAACATTGACAACCCATAATATGGGTCACAAATTGTCAGAGGGGGAAACAATGGATTGCAACACGAAGTAACACATAGCAAGCACAAGGGGCTTCAATACGTTGTGGCACGGTGTGGAGACAATGCACGATGACCAACCAAAGTAGGCATATGTCACTGACCATGACCAAATAATGTCACTAAGTGTGGTAAACCTTGACAACTCACAACACCAGTCACAAATGGTCAGGGTGGAAGATAATGGTTTGTGCATACCAGTTATTGACAAATACCTTCAATATGTTATGGCACAATGTGGCTTCAATGCACAGTGACCAACCAAAGTATGCATGTGTCACTAACCATGACCAACAAATTTCACTTCATGTGGTCAACGTTGAAAAGGCATAACACGAGTCACAAATGGTCAGAGGGGAAAACAATGGATTGGGAAGTCTATGTATTGGCTATAAAGGACAAAGAACTTCAATATGTAGTGGCACGGGGTGGCTCGTATGCACACCAAACAATCAACTAGGGATGTGTCACTGATCATGACCAGAGGATTTCAATATGGGTGGTCAACATTGACCAACCATAACACGAGCCACGAACAGTCAGGAGAGGAAAAAATGCTATGAGAATATCGGTTATCCACTACCAAGTACAATTACCTTCAGTCAATAGTAGCGCGGCGTGCCTACCATGCACAATCACCGACCAAAGTAGGCATATGTACTGCCTTTGACCAACGTAATCCGCTGTGTATGGTCCACGTTGACGACTCATAACACGAGTCACAAATGGTCAAAGGGGGAAAGAATGGTTTGGGAACACCACGTATCACATAGCAAGCACAAGGGGCGTCAATACGTTGTGGCACGGTGTGGAGACCATGCACGATGACCAACTAAAGTAGGCATATGTCCCTGACCATGACTAGATAATGTCACTAAGTGTGGTAAACTTTGACAGCTCACAACACGAGTCACAAATGGTCAGGGTGGAAGGTAATGGTTTGTGTATACTAGTTATCTACTAGAAAGTACAAATACCTTCAATATGTAGTGGCACAATGTGGCTTCAAAGCAAAGTGACCAACCAAAGTATGCATATGTCACTAACTATGACGAAAGAATTTCACTTTAGGTGGTCAACGTTGAAAACGCATAACACGAGTCACAAATGGTCAGAGGGGAAAACAATGGGTTGGGAACACTAGTTTCAACTAGGAAGTACAAAGACCTTCAACAAGCAGTGGCACGGTACGGCTAGCGTGCACAGTGACCAACCAAATGATGCATACGTCACTGACTACGACCGAATTAGTCCACTATGTATGGTCAACATTGACAACTCATCAAACGAGTCACAAATGGTCAAAGGGAGAGAAAATGATTTGGGAAGCCTATGTATTGACTAGAAAGGACAAGGAACTTCAATACGCAGTGGCACGGTGTGGCTAATATGCACACCAAACAACCAAACTAGGCATATGTCACTGATCATGACCAGAGAATTTCAATATGGGTGGTCAACGTTGACCAACCATAACACGAGTGACAAACGGTCAGGACAGGAAACAATGCTATGGGAATATCGGTTCTGAACTACTAAGTACAACGACCTTCAGTCAGTAGTAGCACGGTGTGGCTACTAGGACAATGACCGACCAAAGTAGGCGTATGTACTGCCTTTGACCAAAGACATCAGCTGTGTGTGGTCAACGTTGACAACTCATTGTACGAGTCACTAATGGTCAGAGGGGGAAACAACGGTTTGGGAACACCAAGTATCACATAGCAAGCACAAGGGGCTTCAATACGTTGTGGCACAGTGTGGAGACCATGCATGATGACCAACCAAAGTAGGCATATGTCACTGACCATGACCAAATAATTTTACTATGTGTGGTCAACATTGACAACCCATAATATGGGTCACAAATTGTCAGAGGGGGAAACAACGGTTTGAGAACACCAAGTATCACATAGCAAGCACAAGGGGCTTCAATACGTTGTGGCACAGTGTGGAGACCATGCATGATGACCAACCAAAGTAGGCATATGTCACTGACCATGACCAAATAATGTCACTAAGTGTGGTGAACTTTGACAACTCACAACACGAGTCACAAATGGTCAGGGTGGAAGGCAATGGTTTGTGAATACTAGGTATCTACTAGCAAGTATAAATACCTTCAATATGTAGTGGCACAATGTAGCTTCAATGCACTGTGACCAACCAAAGTATGCATACGTCACTAACCATGACGAACAAATTTTACTTCATGTGGTCAACGTTGAAAACGCATAACACGAGTCACAAATGGTCAAATGGGAAAACAATGGATTGGGAAGCCTATGTATTGGCTAGAAAGGACAACGAACTTCAATACATAGTGGCACGTGTCAACGGAATGCAGGCACGAGAACAGCGGCAGAAGAAGCAAGCAGAAGCATCCTAACATGCAGGTGTATGTCAGCAGAGGGACGTAAGCGATAGCGGTCCGAGGAGTTAGTCGCGGGAGCTGATAGAGGCTGAGACGCAAGGTAGCGGTGGTAGACGGGTTGATGTGAGAGAGAGCTAGCGAGGGGAGTGATGGTTGGCGGAGCGTGAGAGCTGAGCGAAGGAGCGAGAGTGATGGAGCGAAGCGTTGAGAGTCGGCGAAGACAGGAAATGCGGGGGATGATCAGAGCGAAGACACGGCGGCGAAGCCGCGAAACGAGTGGGGGAACAAGATGAGCAGAGCTGTTTTGGCTAACTCGAGGGAATGAACATCCTTGGTATAAAAGGTCAGAACAGGACAAAGAGCACTATCTAACGGGTTCTTTCCGCTAGCCGGACGCGAGTGATAGATGTCACTTTATTAGGGGATAACTTGACAGTGGGGTCCAAACGGTCAGATGACTTGAGACATGTTGGTCAAGGTGATTCGGTGTCAAGACCTGAACCATTATTCCGGAGGGATTTGCTCGGACTGTACTTCTGCACTGAGTCTGTTTCATGGGGATATTCTGACATCCCCCTTGAAACTGACTCAGTGCATGTAGTATGTCCTGAGTTAGAGGAAGTTCCACCATTCTTGCTTTTAGTGAGGTGAAGATGAAGGTGCTGCTGGAGGACTGGGCATGAGATGTAGGGGAGGCATGTCTGGGATCTCAGGCAGGTCTTCCACAGTGATCCTCTCTTTCTGACTTGTTCTCCACTGATGTCCTCGTCGAAGTCTGCATTCGCGGCTTATGTTGCTTGTGAGACTGGGGTTCTCACTTGAGCAAGGATCATACGTCTAAAGAATACGATAAACTGGACGGACGGTGGTGAGGTACAAGATGACCAGAGCTTGATATTGGGCAAGGAAGTAGTTGCTTCAGTATTGCCGAATGCTATGAGTGGGAAAGTCAACGTGGAAGTAGTCTCGTTCTTTGCTAAAGATGTCCCTGAGTTCAAGGGTACCAAAGCTCACATCTGCGTGTAGTTTGAGTGCAGCAAGCCACTCATCATAGTTGGCTTTGCCTGCATCATTGAAGCGGAGAATGGGAATTCTGTGAGTGAGTTCGCCGGTTCCTTGATTGATGGGTTCTCCATGCCTCCACCAAAGACTCCGTCGCCGAGAGGTTGATCCTTCCCTGGCCGCCATATGTGGCAAAACGACACAGGGAGGGATTTGAGATTTGTTGGAGATGATGGAGATGGGGTAGATGAGGAGGGATGCTTAAGATGGTTTGTGAGACTGATGATGCGATAGGGCAGACTCTTTTGAACTGAAAGTGGACGAGGCGTGAGTGGAGGAGCGAGCGATGGATGATGGAGTGGGCGTAGAGGCGAGATCATGTGCGCACGTTGACGTAGGGGAGCAGGATGCAACAGAGAGAAGGCAGGTGCCAATGTGCTGCGAGAAGTCTGCTTCAGGCGTGGGTACAGGCTGCTGCGGAAGCGGGCAGCTAGCTTGTGCATGTCCTTGTGCTGTTCACAAGTGATGATGAGCGCCGAGCTGAAAGTGATGCGAGGCAGAGGAAGCGATGGATTGATAAATGGGCGCAGGGGCGAGCTGCGTGCACTGATGGGAGTTTCGGCGTGGAGGCAGGTCGTCGCGACTCGAGCGATGCGACCGGGCGGATCCTTGTGCCAGACTGAAGTTTATGTGGAGGCAGATGAAGCGATTGATGGCTGAGTGGGCACACGGGCAAAACCACGTGCGCTGAAGGAGGGTGTGGCGTGGGCGCAGGTCGTCGCCAAAATGCAATGTGACCGGGCAGATCCTTGTGCCGGGCTGAGAGCGATGCGAAGCGGAGGAGGCGATTGATTGATAAGTGGGCGCAGGGGCAAGCGGCGTGGCCTGCGAAGTACAGCGTGGGCGCAGGTCGTCGCAAAAAAGGCGATGCGACCGGGCGGATCCTTGTGCCGAGCTGAAAGTGATTTGCGGAAGTGGAGGAAGCGATTGATGGATGAGTGGGCGCAGGGGCAAAACCACGTGCGCTGAGAAGTTTTTGGCGTGGACGCACGTCGTCGCGGAAAAAGGTGATGCGACTGGGCGGATCCTTGTGCCGAGTTGAGAATGATGCGGAAGCGGAGGAATCGATTGATTGATGAGTGGGCGCAGGGGCGGAACCTCGTGCGCAATAAAGTGATGCTGATGCTGATGATGGATGGAAGAGCGGCGCTAGGGATGCTGATGATGAAGATGAGATAAATGCGGAGACAGCGCGGATGATGCTCATGATACAGGGACGGAGATGAGGCAGGAACGGACGGCTGATGAAGTTGAGGAGACTGGAGCAAGGAGGAGGATAAGGGTCGACGGAGGCAAGTGGAGATGAAGGTCAAAGGCTGATGAAGGAGATGAGGGACAGAGAGCAATGCCAGCGGAGAGAACCAATATGAGGCGCGGCGCGGCAGATGGAGGCAGAGCATCGCAGCTACTCCTTCTGCGTTCACGAAAGTGACAGCTTGTTCCCGAGTTGGCTCGGAAATGGGAGTAGGAAGACTGGTGGTGTCCGATATCCTGACAGCTGGAAGGAGTTGGTTGCGTTAGAGGGAGTCGGACAGCGGACAGGGACACTAGGCTGCTGATGCCAGGATAGTGATGGCTTGTTCCCTAGTTGGCTCGGAAATGGGAGCAGGAATACTGGTGGTGTCCGATATCTTGACAGCGGCAGTTTTGACTGCAGCTGCTGACGAGGCAAGGAGGTGATGCGAGAAGGCGGCTCGAGTAACGGTGATGCCAAGTCCAGGAGACTCGGCTTGACAGAATCCGGATTCAGAGTCCAGACTCGGACTCGCAAGTCTGAGTCTTTCATTGAGCCTGGACTCAGAATCGCAAGTCTGGTCTTGAGTCCACGACGTTCTAAATTTGCCCACAAACGCAATAGATGGCATCGCGTTATGAGCCAATCTGACCTAGAACAGGACATTATTGGATGAAACATGGCAATAGAATGCATGCACGGAAAAAAGAATGGGGCAAACGCTCCAACATTGCTGTGTTGTAGTCCAAGACTCGCGAGTCCAAGTGCCATTGGACTCGCGAGTCCTAGACTCGAGAGTCCTGGACTCGAACTCGCAAGTCCAAGTCCAGGACTGGACTCAGACTCGCATGTCCGAGTCCAAATCAGACTCGGGATTTTGGACTCGATATCACCCTTAGGCTCGAGGTGATGGGCGCGGACGGATGGAGGATGGCGGCGAGAAAGAAGCAGATGAGGCTGGTGAGGCGGGATGAGCGGGAGGAGATGCCGGCGGAGCAGTTGTGACGAGGGGCAGTAAATGGCAGTCGTCAGGAAGCTTCTTGGTAGTTGGCGGCAGGCGGCGGCTCGAGAGTTACTTTGCGGCTGATGTGGGCGACTCGTCACTGGTAGTTAGCCACGGGCGCGGAAATGGGCGCAAGGCCTCCTAAGGACGACAAGGCATTTCTTCAGCGTGGAGAACTCGTGAGGCAGAGTTCCTGATTTCAGCTGTGGACAAAGCGGCGAGGCGCGAGGTGATGGCGGCGGCTGCAGGAGAACGCGGGTCGAAGCAACGAAGCAAGGATGACGGAAGAGCGATGACGTGGTCACGGGAATCCAGGTGATGTTGTATGAAGCTCTGATACCATGTCAGAAGAATTCAGGCACGATAACAGTAGCAGAAGAAGCAAGCAGAAGTATCGGAACATGCAGGTGTACATCAGCAGAGTGACTTAAGCAAGAGCGATCCGAGGAGTTAGTCGCGGGAGCTGATAGAGGCTGAGACACGAGGAAGCGGTTGTTGACGGGTTGATGTAAGAGATAGCTGGCAAGGGGAGTGATGGTTGGCAGAGCGTGAGAGCTGAGCGAGGGAGCGAGAGTGACGGAGCGAAGCGTTGAGAGTTGACGAAGACAGGAAATGCGGGGGACGAGCTGAGCGAAGAAACGACGGTGAAGCCGCGGAACCAAGGGGGAACAATATGAGCAGACCTGTTCTGGTTAACTCAAGGGAATGGACATCCTCCGTATAAAGGTCTGAACAGGACAAAGAGTACTATCTAACGGCTTATTTCCGCTAGCCAGACGCAAGTGACAGATGCCAGTGGATAACTTGACAGTGGGGTCCAAACGGTCAGATGACCAGAGACCCATTGGTCAAGGTGATTCGGTGTCAATACCTGAACCATTCTTGAGAAGGGATTTTCTTGGACTGTACTTCTGTACTGAGTCTGTTTCATGGATATATTCTGACAGCACGGTGTGGCTAATATGCACACCAAACAATCAAACTAGGCATATGTCACTGATCATGACCAGAGAATTTCAATATGGGTGGTCAACGTTGACCAACCATAACACGAGTCACAAACGGTCAGGAGAGGAAACAATTATATGAGAATATCGGTTCTCAACTACCAAGTACAACGACCTTCATTCAGTAGTAGCACGGTGTGGCTAATATGCACACCAAACAATCAAACTAGGCATATGTCACTGATCATGACCAGAGAATTTCAATATGGGTGGTCAACGTTGACCAACCATAACACGAGTCACAAACGGTCAGGAGAGGAAACAATTATATGAGAATATCGGTTCTCAACTACCAAGTATAATGACCTTCAGTAAGTAGTACCGCGGTGTGGCTACCATGCACAATGACCGACAAAGTAGGCATATTTACTGCCTTTGACCAAAGAAATCCGCTGTGTGTGGTCCACGTTGACAACTCATAATACGAGTCACAAATGGTCAGAGGGGGAAACAATGGGTTGGGAACACCACGTATCACAGAGCAAGCAAAGGGGGCTTCAATACGTTGTGGCACGGTGTGGGGACCATGCATGATGACCAACCAAAGTATGCATGTCACTGACCATGAGGAAAGAATTTCACTTCATGTGGTCAACGTTGAAAACGCATAACACGAGTCACAAATGGTCAGAGGGGAAAACAAGGGGTTGGGAACACTAGTTATCAACTAGGAACTACAAAGACCTTCAACAAGCAGTGGCACGGTATGGCTAGCGTGCACAGTGACCAACCAAAGGATGCATACGTCACTGACTATGACCGAATAAGTCCACTATGTGTGGTCAACATTGACAACTCATAACACGAGTCACAAATGGTCAGAGGGACAGAAAATGGTTTGGGAAGCCTATGTATTGACTAGAAAGGACAGAGAACTTCAATAAGTAGTGGCACGGTGTGGCTTATATGCACACCAAACAACCAAACTAGGCATATGTCACTAATCATGACCAGAGAATTTCAATATGGGTGGTCAACGTTGACCAACCATAACACGAGTCACAAACTGTCAGGACAGGAAACAATGCTATGGGAATATCGGTTCTCAACTACCAAGTACAACGACCTTCATTCAGTAGTAGCACGGTGTGGCTACCATGCACAATGACCGTCCAAAGTAGGCATATGTACTGCCTATGACCAGAGAAATCCGCTGTGTGTGGTCAACGTTGACAACTCATAATACGAGTCACAAATGGTCAGAGGGGGAAACAATGATTTGGGAATACTTGGTATCGACTATCAAGTACAAAGACCTTCGATAAGTGGTGGCACAGTATGGCTACCATGCACAATGACCAACCAAAATATCATTGTGTCATTGAATATCATGAAAAGAGTTTCAGTGTTTCTTGTCAACTTTCCTTCTTACGGCTGGTTAATCGCAGCAATGGTTGAGAGGTTATTCAAGCTCAAAGTTGCAAATTTTAAAACTTAGTCTGCGTCAATTGTTTATGAATAAACTGAATTTGTTATCATTCATACTTTTGGAAACTACCCTATAATCTTACACCCCCTTATTTTATGCCCTTTGTCCATAGGAATCCTTATAATGTCATTTGGACAACATATGAACACCATGTGAGTTGGCTTAGTGCTTATAGAGCTAGATTATGGTGTGATAGGTCCTGCATTTGAATCCTTGTACGCGCAATATAGAATAGGCTTGCGACCTGGGGGGAGGGGGGGGGGGCGGCCGTGTTGTGCTACCTCAACTCTACCTTTGAGCCTAAGCCGTGGGGGGGAGGGGGGGGGGGCGGCCGGGTTGTGCTACCTCAACTCTACCTTTGAGCCTAAGCCGTGGGGGGGAGGGGGGGGGGGGCAGGGGAGGTGTCATAATGCGGTCGCAAATCTGTCCTCTAGGTCGTCCACGGAACAGGTCTCTAGGGGGATGGGAGGGAGTATTCCAGTGAAGGCACCTACGCGTAACAAATAAACAAAAACCGACCTGGTGTCAAAGGGAGCAACCTTTTGCGATATGTTTACTAGCAAGCTCAAATACTTTCAACGAGTAGTGGAACGGTGTGGCTACCATGTACAATGACCAACCAGGTCAGGCATGTGCCACTTACCATGACCAAATATTTTTACTATGTGTGGTGAACGTTGACAACCCATAATATGGGTCACGAATTGTCAGAGGAGGGAACAATGGGTTGGGAACACCAAGTATCACATAGCAAGCACAAGGGGATTCAATACGTTGTGCCACGGTGTGGAGACCATGCACGATGACCAACCAAAGTAGGCATATGTCACTGATTATGACCAAATATTGTCACTAAGTGTGGTAAACTTTGACAACTCATAACACGAGTCACAAATGGTCTGGGTGGAAGATAATGGTTTGTGCATGCTAGTTATTGACTAGCTAGTACAAATACCTTGAATATTTTGTTGCACAATGTGGCTTCAATGCACAGTGACCAACCAAAGTGTGCATATGACACTAACCATGACCAACAAATTTCACTTCATGTGGTCAACGTTGGAAACACATAAAAGGAGTCACAAATGGTCAGAAGGGAAAACAATGGGTTGGGAACACTAGTTATCAACTAGCAAGTACAAAGACCTTCAACAAGCAGTGGCACCGTATGGCTAGCGTGCACAGTGACCAGCCAAAGGATGCATACATCACTCACTACGATCGAATATGTCCACCATGTGGGGTCAACATTGACAATTCATGACACGAGTCACAAATGGTCAGAGGGAGAGACAATGGTTTGGTGAGCCTATGTATTGGCTAGAAAGAACAAAGAACTTCAATACGTGGTGGCACGATGTGGCTAATATGCACACAAAACAATCAAACTAGGCATATGTCACTGATCATGACCAGAGAAGTTCAATATGGGTGGTCAACGTTGACCAACCATAACACGAGTCACAAACGGTCAGGAAAGGAAACTATGCTATGAGAATATCGGTTCTCAACTACCAAGTAGAACGACCTTCAGTCAGTAGTAGCCCGTTGTGGCTACCATGCACAATGACCGACCAAAGTAGGCTTATGTACTGCCTTTGGCCAAAGAAATCCGCTGTGTGTGGTCAACGTTGACAACTCATGATACCAGTCACAAATGGTCAGAGGGGGAAACAATGGTTTGGGAACACCAGGTATCACATAGCAAGCACAAGGGGCTTCAATACGTTGTGGCACGGTGTGGAGACCATACACGATGACCAACCAAAGTAGGCATATGTCACTGACCATGACCAAATAATGTCACTAAGTGTGGTAAACTTTGACAACTCACAACACGAGTCACAAATGGTCGGGGTGGAAGGTAATGGTTTGTGAACACTAGTTATCTACTAGCAAGTACAAATACCTTCAATATGTAGTGGCACAATGTGGCTTCAATGCGTGTTTCTGACCAGTGTGTTTCTGACCCGTGTGTCTCTGACCAGTGTGTCTCAGAGCAGTGTGTTTCTGAACACTGTATTTCTGACCCATGTGTTTCTGACCAGTGCGTTTCTGGCCAGTGTGTTTCTGACCACTGTATTTCTGACCAGTGTGTTTCTGAACAGTGTGTTTCTAACCACTGTGCTTCTGACCATTGTTCTTCTGACCACTGTGTTTATGACCACTGTCTTTCTGACCAGTTTTTTCCTGACCACTGTGTTTCTTACCACTGTGTGTCTGACCAGTGTCTGTCTGACCACTGTTTTTCTCGTCAGCGTGTTTCTGACCAATGCGTTTCTGATCACTGTGTTTCTGATCACTGTTTTTCTCACCACCGTGTTTGTGACCACTGTGTCTCTGACCACAGTGTTTCTGACCAGTGTGTTTCTGACCACTGTGTTCCTGACCACTGTTTTTCAAACCAGTGTGTTTATGACAACTGTATTTCTGACCAGTGTGTTTCTGACCACTGTGTTTCTGACCAGTGTGTTTCTTACCACTATGTCTCTGACCACTGTGTTTCTGACCACTTTTTTTCTGAGCAGTGCGTTCCTGACCACTTTGCTTCTGGCCACTGTGTTTCTGACCATTGTGTTTCTGACCACTGCGTTTCTCACCATTGGTTTTCTTACCACTGTGTCCCTGACCAATATGTTTCTGACCGGTGTACTTCTGACCACTGTGTTTCTGACCACCATGTTTCTGACCACCGTGTTTCTGACCACTGTGTTTCTGATCAGTGTGTTCCTGACAACTGTGTTTCTGACCAGTGTGTTCCTGACCACTGTATTTCTGACCACTGTGTTTGTGGCCAATGTGTTTCTTACCACTGTGTTTCAGACCAGTGTGTTTCTGACCACTGTGTTTCTGACCACTGTGTTTCTGACCAGTGTGTTCTGGCCACTGTGTTTCAGACCACAGTGTTTCTGACCAGTATGTTTCTGAACAGTGTGTCTGTGTCCAATGTGTTTCTGACCACTGTATTTCTGACCACTGTGTTTCAGAGCACTGTGTTTCTAACCAGTGTGTTTCTGACCACTGTGTCTCTGACCACACTGTTTCTGACCACTGTGTTTCTGACCAGTATGTTTCTGACCACAGTGTTTATGACCAAAGTGTTTGGGACCACTGTGTTCTGGCCAGTGTGTTTCTTACCGGAGTGTTTCTGTCAGCTGTATATCTGACCACTGTCTTACTAAGCACTGTGTTTCTGACCAGTGTATTTCAGACAACTGTGTTCATGACCAGTGTGTTTTTAACCACTGTGTTTCTGACCAGTGTGTTTTTGAGCACTGCGTTTCTGACCACTGTATTTCAGACCACGGTGATTCTGACCACTTTGATTCTGACCACCGTGTTTCTGACCACCGTGTTTATGACTACTGTGTTTCTGACCAATTTGTTTCCGACCACTGTGTTTCTGACCAGTATGTTTCTTACCAGTGTGTCTATGACCGCTGTGTTTCTGACCACTGTTTTTCTGACCACTGCGTTTCTGACCGGTGTGTTTCAGACCACTTTGTTTCTGACCACAGTGTTTCCGACTAGTGTGTTTCTGACCACCGTGTTTCTTACCACTGTGTTTCTAACCAGTGTGTTTCTGACCAGCGTGTTTCTGACCAGTGTGTTTCTGACCACTGTGTTTCTGACCACTGTGTTTCTGACCACTGTGTTTCTGACCAGTTCGTTTCTGGCCACTGAGTTTCTCACCAGTGTGTTTCTGACCAATGTGTTTATGACTACTGTGTTTCTGAACACTGTGTTTCTGACCAGTGTGTTTGTCACCACAGTGTTTCTGACCAGAGTGTTTATGACCACTGTGTTTCTGACCACTGCGTTTCTGACCTGTTCTTTCTAACAACTGTGTTTCTTACTGCTGTGTATCTTACCACTATTTTTATGACCACTGTGTTTCTGACCACAGTGTTTCTGACCACTATGTTTTTGACCACTGGGTCTCTGACCACTGTGTTTCTGACCGCTGTAATTCTGACCAATGAGTTTCTGACCCCTGTGTGTCTGACCAGTGTGTTTCTGACCACTGTGTTTCTGACCACTGTGTTTCAGACCAGTGTGTTTCTCACCGCTGTGTGTCTGAACGCTGTGTTTCTGACCATTGTGCGTCTGACCACTGTGTTTCTAACCAGAGTGCTTCCGACCACTGTGTGTCTGACCATTGTGTTGCTGACCACTGTGTGTCTGACCACTGTGTTTCTGACCACTGTGTTTCTGACCAGTGTGTTCCTGACCACTGCGTTTCTGACCAGTGTGTTCCTGACCACTGTATTTCTGACCAGAGTGTTTCTGGCCAACGTGTTTCTGACCACTATGTTTCAGACCAGTGTGTTTCTGACCACTGTGTTTCTGACCACTGTGATTCTGACCAGTGTGTTCTGACCACTGTGTTCCGGACCACTAAATTTTTGACCGGTGTGTTTCTGACCACTGTGTTTTTTACCAGAGTGTTTCTTAACAGTGTGTCTATAACCACTGTGTTTCTGATCAGTGCGCTTCTGACCACTGAGTTTCTGACCACTGTGTTTCTGACCAGTGTGTTTATGACCAGTGTGTTTCTGACAAGTGTGTTTCTGACCAGTGTGATCATGACTGCTGTGTTTCTGACCAGTGTGTTTCTGACCAATGTGTTTCTGATCACTGTGTTTCTTACCACTGTGTTTCTGACCACTGTGTTTCTGACCACTGTGTTTCTGACCAGTGTGCTTCTGACCACTGTGTTTCTGACCACGTCGTTTTGGACCACTGTGTTTCTGGCCAGTGTATTTCTTACCGGTGTGTTTCTGTCAGCAGTGTTTCTGACCACTGTGTTGCTGACCACTGTGTTTCTGACCAGTGTATTTATAACCACTGTGTTCATGACCAGTGTGTTTCTAACCACTGTGTTTCTGACCAGTGTGTTTCTGACCACTGTGTTTCTTACCACTGTGTTTCTGACCAGTGTGTTTCTGACCACTGTGTTTCTGACCACTGTGTTATGACCACTGTGTTTCTGACCACTGTGTTTCTGACCAGCGTGTTTATGACCAGTATGTTTCTGACCACTGTGTTTCTGACCAGTGTGGTTCTGACCACGGTGTTTCTGACTAGTGTGTTTCTGACCTCTGTGTTTCTGACCAGTTTGTTTATGACCACTGTCTTTCTGATCACTTTGTTTCTTACCAGTGTGTTTGTGACCACTGTGTTTCTGCCCAGTGTGTTTTTGACCACTGTGTTTCTGACCACTGTGTTTCTGACCAGCAAGTTTATAACAACTGTGTTTCTGACCGCTGTGTATCTGACCACTGTGTTTCTGACCACTGTGTTTCTGACAACAGTGATTCTGACCACGATGTTTCTGACCACTGGGGCTCTGACCACTGTGTTTCTGACCACTGTGTGTCCGAACAGTGTGTTTCTGTCCACCGTGTTTCTGACCACTGTGTTTCAGATCTGTGTGTTTCTGACCACTGTGTGTCTGAACGCTGTGTTTCTGACCACTGTGTGTCTGACCACTGTGGTTCTAACCAGTGTGTTTCTGACCAGTGTGTTGCGTACCACTGTGTGTCTGACCACTGTGTTGCTGACCACTGTGTTTCTGACCACTGTGTTTCTGACCACCTTGTTCCGACCAGTGTGTTCTGGACCAGTGTGTTTCTGACCAGTGTGTTCCTGACCTCTGTATTTCTGACCAGTGTATTTCTGTCCACGGTGTTTCTAACCACTATGTTTCTCACCTGTGTGTTTCTGACCAGTGTGTTTATGACTAGTGTGTTTGTGACCACTGTGTTTCTGACCAGTGTGTTTCTGACCACCGTGTTTCTGACCACTGTGTTTCTGGCCAGTGTGTTTCTGACAAGTGTGTTTCTGACCACTGTCTTTCTAACCATTGTGTTTCTGACCACCGTGTTTCTGATAACTGTGTTTCCTACCACTATGTTTCTGACCACTGTGTTTCTGACCACTGTCTTTATGACCAGTGTGTTTCCGACCACTGTGTCTCTGACCTCTGTGTTTCTGATCAGTGTGTTTCTGACCACTGTGTTTCTTGCTACTGTGTTTCTGACCAATGTCTTTCTGACCAGTGTGTTTCTGACTAGTGTGTTTGTGACCACTGTGTTTCTGACCAGTGTGTTTCTGACCACCGTGTCTTTGACGACTGTATTTCTGACCAGTGTGTTTCTGACCAGTGTTTTTCTCACAAGTGTGTTTCTGACCAGTGTGTTTATGACCACTGTGTTTCTAACCAGTGTGTTTCTTACCACTGTATTTCTGACCGCTGTGTTTCTGACTACTGTGTTTCTGACCAGTGTGTTTCTAACCACTTTGTTTCTTACCACTGTGTTTCTCACCACTGTGTTTCTGACCAGTGTGTTTATGACCGGTGTGTTTCTGACAGCTGTGTTTCTGACCACCGTGTTTCTGACCACTGTGTTTCTGACCAGTGTCTTCCTGACCACTTTGTTTATGACCAGTGTGATTCTGACCACTGTGTTTCTGACCACTGTGTTTCTGACCACTGTGTTTCTGACTCTTGTGTTTCTGACCACTTTGTTTCTGACCACTGTGTTTCTGACCATTTTCTTTCTGACCAGTGTGTTTATGACCACTATGTTTGTGACCACAGCGTTTCTGGCCAGTGTGATTCAGACCACTTTTTTTCTGACCACAGTGTTTCTAACCAGTGTGTTTCTGACCACCGTGTTTATTACCACAGTGTTTCTGACCAGTGTGTTTCTGACCACTGTGCTTCTGAGCAGCGTGTTTCTGACCAGTGTGTTTCTGACCAATGTGTTTCTGACCACCGTGTTTCTGACCACGGTGTTTCTGACAGCCGTGTTTCTGACCAGTGTGTTTCTGGCCACTGAATTTCTTACCAGTGTGTTTCTGACCAGTGTGTTTATGACCATTGTGTATCTGAACACTATGTTTCTTACCAGTGTGTTTGTGACCACTGTGTTTCTGACCAGTGTGTTTTTTACCACAGTGTTTCTGACCACTGTGTTTCTGACCAGCAAGTTTCTAACAACTGTGTCTCTGACTACTGTGTATCTGACCACTATGTTTCTGACCACTGTGTTTCTGACCACAGTGATTCTGACCACTATGTTTCTGACCACTGGGTCTCTTACCACTGTGTTTCTGACCACTGTGCTTCTGACCACTGTGTTTCTGACCACTGTGTGTCCGACCAGTGTGTTTCTGACCACTGTGTTTCTGACCACTGTGTTTCAGACCTGTGTGTTTCTGACCACTGTGTGTCTGAACACTGTGTATCCGGCCAATGTGTGTCTGACCACTGTGTTTATAACAAGTGTGTTTCTGACCAGTGTGTTTCTGACCACTGTGTGTCTGACCACTGTGTTGCTGACCACTGTGTTTCCGACCACTGTGTTTCTGACCACTGTGTATCTGACCAGTTTTTTCCTGACCACTGAGTTTCTGACCAGTGTGTTCCTGACCACTGTATTTCTGACCAGTGTGTTTCTGGCCACTGTGTTTCTGACCACTGTGTTTCAGACCAGTGTGTTTCTTACCACTGTGTTTCTGACCACTGTGTTTCTGACCAGTGTCTCCTGACCACTGTGTTTCATAAGACTGTGTTTCTGACCGGTATGTTTCTGACCATTGTGTTTCTGACCATTGTGTTTATGAACAGTGTGTATGTGACCACTGTGTTACTGACCAGTGTGTTTCTGACCACTGTGTTTCTGACCAGTGTGTTTCTGACCAGTGTGGTCTGACAAGTGTGTTTCTGACCAGTGTGTTTATGACCACTGTGGTTCTGACCAGTGTGTTTCTGACCACTGTGTTTCTGATCACTGGGTTTCTTACCACTATGTTTCTGACCACTGTGTTTCTGACCACTGTGTTTCTGACCAGTGTGTTTCTGACCACTGTGTCTCTGACCACTTTGTTTCTGACCACTGTGTTTCTGACAACCGTGTTTCTGACCACTGTGTTTCTGACCACTGTGTTTCAGACCACTGTGTTTCTGGTCATTGTGTCTCTTACCGGTGTGGTTCCGTCAGCTGTGTTTCTGACCACTGTGTTCCTGACCAGTGCGTTTCTGACCAGTGTATTTCTGACCACCATGTTCATGACCAGTGTGTTTCTAACCACTGTGTTTCTGACCACTGTGTTTCTGACCACTGTGTTTCTGGCCGCTGCATTTCTGACCTGTGTGTTTCTGACCAGTGTGTTTTTGACCACTGTGTCTCTGACCACAGTGTTTCTGACCACTGTGTTTATGACCACTGTGTTTCTCACCAGAGTGTTCACGACCACTGTGTTTGTGACCACTGTGTTTCTGACCACTGTGTTTCAGACCACTGTGTTTCTGACCTGTGTGTTTCTCACCAGTGTGTTTCTGACCACTGTGTTATTGAACACTTTGTTTCTGACCAGTGCATTTTTTACCACTATGTTTCTGACCGGTGTGTTTATGACCAGTGTGTTTCGGACCACTGTGTTTCTGACCACTGTGTTTCTGACCTGTGTGTTTCTGACCACTGTGTTTCTGACCAGTTTGAGTCTGACCACTGTGTTTATGACCACTGTGTTTCTGAACAGTGTGTTTCTGACCACTGTGTTTCACACTGCTTTGCTTCAGACCACTTTATTTCTGATCAATGTGTTTCTGACCAGTGTGTTTATGACCACGGTGTTTCTGAGCAGTGTGTTTATGACCACTGTGTTTCTGACCACTGTGTTTCTGACCACTTCGTTTCTGACCGCTGTGTTATTGACCAGTGTGTTTCCGACCAGTGATTTTCTGACCACTGTTTTTCTGACCACCGTGTTTCAGACCACTGCGTTTCTGACCAGTGTGTTTCTGACCAATGTGTTTATGACCAGTGTGTTTATGACCAATGTGTTTCTGACTACCGTGTCTATGACCCCTGTGTTTATGAATGCTGTGTTTCTGACCAGCGTGTTTCTGACCAGTGTGTTTCTGACCATTGTGTTTCTGACTTCTGTGTTTCTCACCAGTCTGTTTTTTACCACTGTGTTTCTGACCAGTGTTTTCTGACCGCTGTGCTTCTGACCAGTATGTTTCTAACCCCTGTGTTTTTGACCAGTGTGTTTCTGACCACTGTGTTTCTGACCAGTGTATTTCTTACCACTGTGCTTCTGACCACTGTGTTTATGACCACTGTGTTTCTGACCAGAGTGTTTATGACCACAGTGTTTCTGACCAGCGTGTTTATGACCATTGTGTTTCTGAACACTGTGTTTCTGACCACTGGATTTCTGACCACTTTGTTTCTGACCAGCGTGGTTCTGACCAGTGTATTTCTGACGAGTGTGTTTCTGACCTATGTGTTTCTGACAAGTGTGTTTCGGACCACCGTGTTTCTGACCGGTGTATTTATGACCACTGTGTTTCTGACCACTGTGTTTCTGACCACTGTGTTTCTGACCACTGTTTTTCTAACCAGTGTGTTTTTTACCACTGTGTTTCTAACCAGTGTGTTTCTGACCACTGTGTTCCTAACCAGTGTGTTTTTTACCAGCGTGTTTCTGACCACAGTGTGTCTGACCACTGTGTTGCTGACCAATGTGTTTCCGACCACTGTGTTTCTGACCACTGTGTTTCTCACCCCCGTGTTTCTGACCACTGTGTGTCCGACCAGTGTGTTTCTGACCACTGTGTGTCCGACCAGTGTGTTTCTGACCACTGTGTTCCTGACCACTGGGTTTCTGAACAGCGTGTTTCTGACCACTGTGTGTCTGAAGGCTATGTTTCTGACCAATGTGTGTCTGACCATTGTGTTTTGGACCAGTGTGTTTCTAACCAGTGTATTTCTGACCCCTGTGTGTCTGAACAGTGTGTTTCTGACCACTGTGTTTTTGTCCACTGTGTTTCTGACCACTGTGTTTCTGACCAATGTATTCATGACCACTGTATTTCTGACCAGTGAGTTCCTGACCACTGTATTTCTGACCAGTGCATTTCTAGCCACTGTGTTTCTGACCACTGTGTTTCTTACCAGTGTGTTTCTGACCACTGTGTTTCTGACCAGTGTGTTTCTGACCAGTGTGTTTCTGACCACAGTGTTTTTGACCACTGTGTTTCTGACCGGTGTGTTTCTGACCACTACGTTTCTGACCAGTGTGTTTCCGACCACTGTGTCTTTGACCACTGTGTTTCTGATCAGTGTGTTTCTGACCACTGTGTTTCTTACCACTGTGTTTCTGACCAGTGTGTTTATGACCGGTGTGTTTCTGACAGCTGTGTTTCTGACCAATGTGTTTCTGACCACTGTGTTTCTGACCAGTAACTTCCTGCCCACTGTGTTTATCTCCAGTGTGTTTCTGACCACTGTGTTTCTGACCACTGTGTTTCTGACCACTGTGTTTTTTACCACTGTGTTTCTGAGTACTGTTTTTCTGACCACTTTGTTTCTGACCACTGTGTTTATAACCAGTGTGTTTCTGGCCACTGTTTTTCTGACCACTACCTCTCTGACCAGTGTGTTTCGGAGACTTTGTTTCTGACCAGTGTTTCTGACCAATGTGTTTTGTGACCACCGTGTTTCTTACCACAGTATTTCTGACCAGTGTGTTTCTGACAACTGTGTTTCTGACGAGCGTGTTTATGACCAGTGTGTTTCTGACCACTGTGTTTCTGACCACTGTGTTTCTGACCACTGTGTTTCTGCCCACTGTGTTTCTGACCAGTGTTTTTCTGGCCACTGAGTTTCTCACCAATGTGTTTCTGACCAGGTTGTTTATGACCACTGTGTTTCTGAACACTGTGTTTCTGACAAGTGTGTTTGTGACCACAGTGTTTCTGACCAATGTGTTTATGACTACTGTGTTTCTGACCACTGTGTTTCTGACCACTGGGTCTCTGACCACAGTGTTTCTCACCTCTGTGGTTCTGACCACTGTGTGTCTGACTTGTGTGTTTCTAACAACTGTGTTTCTGACAGCTGTGTATCTGACCACTGTGTTTCTGACCACTGTGTTTCTGAGCACTGTGTTTCTGACCACTATGTTTCTGACCACTGGGTCTCTGACCACTGTGTTTCTGACCTCTGTGTTTCCGACCAATGTGTTTCTGACCACTGTGTGTCTGGCCAGTGTGTTTCTGACCACTGTGTTTCTGACCACTGTGTTTCAGACTAGTGTGTTTCTGACCACTGTGTGTCTGAAAGCTGTGTTTCTGACCGCTGTGTTTCTGACCACTGTGTTTCTGACCACTGTGTGTCTGGCCAGTGTGTTTCTGACCACTGTGTTTCTGACCACTGTGTTTCAGACTAGTGTGTTTCTGACCACTGTGTGTCTGAAAGCTGTGTTTCTGACCGCTGTGTGTCTGACCACTGTGTTTCTAACCAGTGTGTTTCTGACCAGTGTGTTTCTGACCACGGTGTGTTTGACCACGGCGTGCCTGACAATTGTGTTGTTGACCACTGTGTTTCTGACCACCGTGTTTCTGTCCACTGTGTTTCTGATCAGTGTGTTCCTGACCACTGTGTTCCTGACCAGTGTGTTCCTGACCACTGTATTTTTGACCACTGTGTTTGTGGCCAATGTGTTTCTTACCACTGTGTTTCAGACCAGTTTCTTTCTGACCACTGTGTTTCTGACCACTGTGTTTCTGACCAGTGTGTTTTGGCCACTGTGTTTCAGACCACTGTGTTTCTCCCCAGTATGTTTCTGAACAGTGTGTCTGTGACCACTACTTTTCTGACCACTGTGTTTCTGACCACTGTGTTTCAGACCATTGTGTTTCTGACCAGTGTGTTTCTGACCACTGTGTCTCTGACCACAGTGTTTTTGACCACTGTGTTTCTGACCAATGTGTTTCTGACCACAGTGTTTATGACCATAGTGTTTAGGACAACTGTGTTCTGGCCAGTGTGTTTCTTACCGGAGTGTTTCTGTCAGCTGTGTATCTGACCACTATGTTACTAGCCACTGTGTTTCTGACCAGTGTATTTCAGACAACTGTGTTCATGACCAGTGTGTTTTAAACCACTGTGTTTCTGACCAGTGTGTTTCTGACCACTGCGTTTCTGACCACTGTATTTCTGACCACGGTGTTTCTGACCACTTTGTTTCTGACCACCGTGTTTCTGACCACCGTGTTTATGACTTATGTGTTTCTGACCGATTTGTTTCCGACCACTGTTTCTGACCAGGGTGTTTCTTACCAGTGTGTTTATGACCGCTGTGTTTCTGACCACTGTTTTTCTGACCACTGGGTTTCTGACCAGTGTGTTTCAGACCACTTTATTTCTGACCACGGTGTTTCCGACCAGTGTGTTTCTGACCACTGTGTTTCTGACCACTGTGTTTCTGACCACTGTGTTTCTGACCCGTGTGTTTCTGGCCACTGAGTTTCTCACCAATGTGTTTCTGACAAATGTGTTTATGACTACTATGTTTCTCAACACTGTGTTTCTGACCAGTGTGTTTGTGACCACTGTGTTTCTGACCAGAGTGTTTATGACCACTGTGTTTCTGACAAATGTGTTTCTGACCTGTTCTTTCTAACAACTGTGTTTCTTACTGCTGTGTATCTTTCCACTATTTTTCTGACCACCGTGTTTCTGACCACAGTGTTTCTGACCACTATGTTTTTGACCACTGGGTCTCTGACCACTGTGTTTCTGACCGCTGTAATTCTGACCAATGAGTTTCTGACCACTGTGTATCCGACCAGTGTGTTTCTGACCACTGTGTTTCTGACCACTGTGTTTCAGACCAGTGTGTTTCTCACCACTGTGTGTCTGAACGCTGTGTTTCTGACCATTGTGTGTCTGACCACTGTGTTTCTCACCAATGCGCTTCCGACCAGTGTGTGTCTGACCACTGTGTTGTTGACCACTGTGTGTCTGACCACTGTGCTTCTGACCACTGTGTTTCTGACCAGTGTGTTCCTGACCACTGCGTTTCTGACCAGTGTGTTCCTGACCACTGTATTTCTGACCAGAGTGTTTCTGGCCACTGTGTTTCTGACCACTGTGTTTCAGACCAGTGCGTTTCTGACCACTGTGTTTCTGACCCCTGTGATTCTGACCAGTGTGTTCTGACCACTGTGTTCCAGACCACTGTATTTCTGACCAGTGTGTTTCTGACCAGAGTGTTTCTGACCACTGAGTTTCTGACCACTTTGTTTCTGCCCAGTGTGCTTATGACCAGTGTGTTTCGGACAAGTGTGTTTCTGACCAGTGTGATTATGACTGCTGTGTTTCTGACCAGTGTGTTTCTGACCAATGTGTTTCTGATCACTGTGTTTCTTACCACTGTGTTTCTGACCACTGTGTTTCTGACCACTGTGTTTCTGAGCAGTGTGTTTCCGACCACTGTGTTTCCGACCACTGTATTTCTTGCCAGTGTTTTTCTTACCGGTGTGTTTCTGTCAGCTGTGTTCTGACCAATGTGTTACTGACCACTGTGTTTCTGACCAGTGTATTTATAACCACTGTGTTCATGACCAGTGTGTTTCTAACCACTGTGTTTCTGACCAGTGTGTTTCTGACCAATGTGTTTCTGACCACTATGTTTCTGACCAGTGTGTTTCTGACCACTGTGTTTCTGACCACTGTGTTATGACCACTGTGTTTCTGACCATTGTGTTTCTGACCACTGTGTTTCTGACCAGCGTGTTAATGACCAGTATGTTTCCGACCACTGTGTTTCTGACCAGTGTGGTTCTGACCACTGTGTTTCTGACTAGTGTGTTTCTGACCTCTGTGTTTCTGACCAGTGTGTTTATGACCACTGTGTTTCTGACCAGTGTATTTTTGACCACTATGTTTCTGACCACTGTGTTTCTGACCACTGTTTTTTCTAACCAGTGTGTTTCTGACCAGTCTGTTTCTGACCATTGTGTTTCTGACCAGAGTGTTTATGACCACTGTGTTTCTGACCATTGTGTTTCTGACCACTGTGTTTCTGACCGCTAAGTTTCTGACCACTGTGTTTGTGACCACTGTGTTTCTTACCACTGTGTTTCTGACCACTGTGTTTCTGACCACTGTGTTTCTGACCAATGTGTTTCAGACCACTGTCTTTCTGACCACTGTGTTTCGGACCAGTGTGTTTCTGACCAGTGTGTTTCTGGCCACTGAGTTTCTCACCAGTGTGTTTCTGACCAGTGTGTTTATGACCACTGTGTTTCTGCCCATTGTGTTTTTGACCACTGTATTTCTGACCACTGTGTTTCTGACCAGCAAGTTTATAACAACTGTGTTTCTGACCGCTGTGTATCTGACCACTGTGTTTCTGACCACTGTGTTTCTGACCACAGTGATTCTTACCATGATGTTTCTGACCACTGGGGCTCTGACCACTGTCTTTGTGACCACTGTGTTTCTGACCACTGTGTGTCCGACCAGTGTGTTTCTATCCACCGTGTTTCTGACCACTGTGTTTCAGACCTTTGTGTTTCTGACCACTGTGTGTCTGAATCTGTGTTTCTGACCACTGTGTGTCTGACCACTGTGTTTCTAACCAGTGTGTTTCTGACCAGTGTGTTCGTGACCACTGTGTGTCTGACCACTGTGTTGCTGACCACTGTGTTTCTGGCCACTGTGTTTCTGACCACTTTGTTTCTGACCAGTGTGTTCCTGACCAGTGTGTTTCTGACCAGTTTGTTCCTGACCACTGTATTTCTGACCAGTGTGTTTCTGGCCATTGTGTTTCTGACCACTATGTTTCTCACCGGTGTGTTTCTGACTAGCGTGTTTCTGACTAGTGTGTTTGTGACCACTGTGTTTCTGACCAGTGTGTTTCTGACCACCGTGTTTTTGACCACTGTGTTTCTGACCAGTGTGTTTCTGACCGGTGTGTTTCTGACAAGTGTGTTTCTGACCAGTGTGTCTATGACCACTGTGTTTCTAAGCAGTGTGTTTCTGACCACCGTGTTTCTGATAACTGTGTTTCTTACCACTTTTTTTCTGACCACTGTGTTGCTGACGACTGTGTTTATGACCAGTGTGTCTCCGACCACTGTGTCTCTGACCACTGTATTTCTCATCAGTGTGTTTCTGACCACTGTGTTTCTTACCACTCTGTTTCTGACCACTGTGTTTCTGACCAGTGTGTTTCTGACTAGTGTGTTTGTGACCACTGTGTTTCTGACCAGTGTGTTTCTGACCACCGTGTCTTTGACAACTGTGTTTCTGACCAGTGTATTTCTGACCAGTGTGTTTCTGACAATTGTGTTTCTGACCAGTGTGTTTATGACCATTCTGTTTCTAACCAGTGTGTTTCTGACCACCGTGTTTCTGATAACCGTGTTTCTTACCACTGTATTTCTGACCACTGTGTTTCTGATTATTGTGTTTCTGACCAGTGTGTTTCCGACCACTGTGTCTCTGACCACTGTGTTCCTGATCAGTGTGTTTCTGACCACTTTGTTTCTTACCACTGTGTTTCTCACCACTGTGTTTCTGACCAGTGTGTTTATGACCGGTGTGTTTCTGACAGCTGTGTTTCTGACCACCGTGTTTGTGACCACTGTATTTCTGACCAGTGTCTTCCTGACCACTTTGTTTATGACGAGTGTGTTTCTGACCAATGTGTTTCTGACCACTGTGTTTCTGACCAATGTGTTTCTGACTACTGTGTTTCTGACCACTTTGTTTCTGACCACTGTGTTCTGACCAGTGTCTTTCTGACCAGTGTGTTTATGACCACTGTGTTTGTGACCACAGCTTTTCTGACCACTGTGTTTCTGGCCAGTGTGTTTCAGACCACTTTGTTTCTGACCACAGTCTTTCTAACCAGTGTGATTCTGACCACCGTGTTTATTACCACAGTGTTTCTGACCAGTGTGTTTCTGACCAATGTGTTTCTGAGCAGCGTGTTTCTGACCAGTGTGTTTCTGACCACTGTGTTTCTGACCACCGTGTTTCTGACCACTGTGTTTCTGACCGCTGTGTTTCTGACCAGTGTGTTTCTGGCCACCGAATTTCTCACCAGTGTGTTTCTGACCAGTGTGTTTGTGCCCACTGTTTAATTGACCACTATGTTTCTGACCACTGGGTCTCTGACCACTGTGTTTCTGACCACTGTATTTCTGACCACTGTGTTTCTGACCACTGTATGTCCGACCAGTGTGTTTCTGACCACTGTGTTTCTGACCACTGTGTTTCAGACCAGTGTGTTTCTGACCACAGTGTGTCTGAAGGCTGTGTTTCTGACCAAAGTGTGTCTGACCACTGTGTTTCAAACCAGTGTGTTTCTGACCAGTGTGTTTCTGACCACTGTGTGTCTGACCACTGTGTTGCTGACCACTGTGTTTCTGACCACTGTGATTCTCACCCCTGTGTTTCTGACCATTTTTTTCCGGACCACTGTGTTTCTGACGAGTTTGTTCCTGACCACTGTGTTTATGACCAGTGTGTTTCTGGCCACTGTGTTTCTGACCACGTTGTTTCAGACCAGTGTGTTTCTGACCACTGTGTTTCTGACCACTGTGTTTCTGACCAGTGTGTCCTGACCACTGTGTTCCAGATGACTGTGTTTCTGACCGGTATGTTTCTGACCACTGTGTTTCTGACCATTGTGTTTATGAAGAGTGTGTATGTGACCACTGTGTTACTGACCAGTGTGTTTCTGACCACTGTGTTTCTGACCACTGTATTTTTGACCAGTGTGTTTCTGACCAGTGTGTTCTGACAAGTGTGTTTCTGACCAGTGTGTTTATGACCACTGTGTTTCTGACCAGTGTGTTTCTGACCACTGTGTTTCTGATCACTGTGTTTCTGGCCACTGCGTTTCTGACCTATGTATTTCTGATCAGTGTGTTTTTGACCACTGTGTCTCTGACCACAGTGTTTCTGACCACTGTGTCTCTGACCACTGTGTTTCTGACCAGAGTGTTCATGACCACTGTGTTTGTGACCACAGTGTTTCTGACCACTGTGTTTCAGACCACTGTGTTTCTGACCTGTGTGTTTCTGACCAGTGTGTTTCTGACCACTGTGTTATTGACCACTTTGTTTTTGACCAGTGCGTTTTTTACCACTATGTTTCTGACTGGTGTGTTTCTGACCACTGTGTTTCTGACCAGTGTGTTTATGACTAGTGTGTTTCGGACCACTGTGTTTCTGACCACTGTGTTTCTGACCTGTGTGATTCTGACCACTGTGTTTTTTGTCCAGTTTGAGTCTGACCACTGTGTTTATGACCACTGTGTTTCTGAACAGTGTGTTTCTGACCACTGTGTTTCTGACCGCTGTGTTTCAGACCACTGTATTTCTGATCAATGTGTTTCTGACCAGTGTGTTTATGACCACTGTGTTTCTGAGCATGGTGTTTCTGACCACTGTGTTTCTGACCAAACTAGGCATATGTCACCAATCATGATGAAAGAATTTCAATATGGGTGGTCAACATTCACCAATCATAGCACAAATCACACACGGTCTGAGGGGAAACAATGGTATGTGAGTATCAGTTCTCAACTTGCAAGTACAACGACCTTCAATCTATATAAGCACGGTGTGGCTACCATGCACAATGACCGATCAAAGCAGGCATATGTACTACCTTTGACCAAAGAAATCCGCTGTGTGTGGTCAGCGTTGACAACTCATAATAGGAGTCACTAATGGCCAGAGGGGGAGACAATGGTTTGGGAACACCAGGTACCAACTAGCAAGCACAAGGACCTTCACAACGTTGTGGCACGATGTGGATACCATGCACGATGACCAACCAAAGTAGGCATATGTCACTGACCATGACCAAATAATGTCACTATGTGTGGTAAACTCTGACAACTCATAACACGAGTCACAAATCGTCAGGGTGGAAGATCTTGGTTTGTGAAGACTAGTAATGGACTAGCAAGTACAAGTACCTTGAACATGTAGTGGCACCGCGTGGCTACCATCTACAGTGACCAACCATAGCATGCATATGTCACTGGCCATGACCAACGAATTTCACTTCATGTGGTCAGCGTTGACAACTCACAACACGAGTCACCGATAGTCAGAGGGGGGTAACAATGGTTTGGGAACAATAGGTATCAACAAGAAAGCACAAAGACCTTTGATACATAATGACACGGCGTGCTAACCTTGTGCAGTGACAAACTAAAGTAGGCATATGTCACTAACCATGACCAAACGGATTTCACAGTGTGTGGTCAACATTGAAAACTCATAACACGAGTCACATATGGTCAGCGGGGGAAACCATGGGCTGGGAACACTTGTTATCAACAAGCAAGTATAACTATTTTCAACAAGTAGTGGCACTGTGTGGCTAGCGTGCTGAGTGACCAACCAAAGGATGCACACGTCACTGACTATGACCAAATAAGTCCACTATATATGGTCAACATCGACAACTCATAACATGAGTCACAAATGGTCAGAGGGAGAGACAATGGTTTTGGAACCCCATGTATCGACTAGAAAGGACATAAAACTTCAAAACGTAGTGGCACCGTGTGGCTACTATGCACCCGAAACAACCAAACTAGGCATATGTCACTGACCATGGTGAGCGAATTTCAGTATAAGTGGTCAACATTCACCAACCATAACACGAGTCACAAACGGTCAGAGGGGGAAACAATGGTCTGTGAATATCAGCTATCAACTAGCAAGTGCAGCGACCTTCAAGCAGTATAGGCACGGTGTGGCTACCTTGCACAATGACCAACCAAAGTAGACATATGTACTACCTTTGATGAAAGAAATCCGATGTGTGTGGTCAGCATTGACAACTCCTAATAGGAGTCACAAATGGTCAGAAGGGGATACAACGGTTTGGGAACACCAGGTATCAACTAGCAAATACAATGACCTTCATTAAGTTGTGGCACGGTGTGGATACCATGCACGATGACCAACCAAAGTAGGCATATGTCACTGACCATGACCAAGTAATGTCACTAAGTGTGGTTAAGTTTGACAACTCCTAAGACAAGTCACAAATGATAAGAGTGGAAGAAAATGGGTTGCAAGTACTAGTCATCGAGTAGCAAGTACAAATACCTTCAATATGCAGTGGCACAGCGTGGCTACCATGCACAGGGACTAACCAAATTATGCATGTCACTGACCACTGCACGTGGTCAGCGTTGAAAACTCACAATATGAGTCACTACTAGTCAAAGGGGTGTAACATTGGTTTAAGAACACTAGCTATTGACTACAGAGCACAAATATCTTCAATATGTAGTGACACGGCGTGGTAACCATGTACCGTGACAAACCGAAGTAGGCATATGTAATTAACAATGACCAAACAAATTTCAAAGTGTGTTGTCAACGTAAAAGACTCATGACATGAGTCACAAATGGTGAGGGGCCGGGGGGGGGGGGGAAT
>SZWC01000262.1:39716-54787 GCA_023375785.1 Penium margaritaceum | reverse complement strand
GGGGTGTCATAATGCGGCCGCAAATCTCTCCTCCGGGTCCTCCACGGAACATCCATTTAGGGGGGTGGGAAGGAGTATTAAGCAAAGGCACATACGCATAAAAAATAAACAAAAACCGAACTGGTGTCAATGGGAGAAACCTTCTGCTATTTATTGACTAGCAAGTGCAAATACTTTCAACGAGTACTGGAACAGCGTGGCTACCATGTACAATGACCAACCAGATCAGGCATGTGCCACTTACCATAACCAAATAATTATACTATGTGTGGTCAACGTTCACAACCCATAACATGGGTCACGGATTGACAGAGGGGGAAACAATGGGTTGGGAACACCAAGTATCATATAGCAAACACAAGGGGCTTCAATACGTTGTGGCACGGTGCGGAGACCATGCACGATGACCAACCAAAGTAGGCATATGTCACTGACCATGACCAAATAATGTCACTAAGTGTGGTAAACTTTGACAACTCATAACACGAGTCACAAATGGTCAGGGTGGAAGATAATGGTTTGTGCATACTAGTTATTGACTAGCAAGTACAAATACCTTCAATATGTCATGGCACAATGTGGCTTCAATGCACAGTGACCAACCAAAGTATGCATATGTCACTAACCATGACCAAAAAATTTCACTTAATGTTGTTAACGTCGAGAACACATAACAGGAGTCACAAATGGTCGGGTGGGAAAACAATGGGTTGTAAAAACTCTAGTTATCAACTAGCAAGTACAAAGACCTTCAACAAGCAGTGGCACGGTATGGCTAGCGTGCACAGTGACCAACCAAAGGATGCATACGTCACTGACTAAAACCGAATAAGTGCACAATGTGTGGTCAACATTGACAATTCATAACGCCAGTCCCAAATGGTCAGAGAGAGAGACAATGGTTTGGGAAGCATATGCATTCACTAGAAAGGACAAAGAACTTCAATACGTAGTGGCACGGTATGGCTAATATGTACACCAAACAATCAAACTAGGCATATGTCACTGATCATGACCACGGAATTTCAATATGGGTGGTCAACGTTGACCAACCATAACACGAGTCACAAACAGTAAGGAGAGGAAACAATCCTATGAGAATATCGGTTCTCAACTACCAAGTACAGTGACCTTCAGCCAGTAGTAGCACGGTGTGCCTTCCATGCACAATGACCAACCAAAGTAGGCGTATGTACTGCCTTTGACCAGAGAAATCCGCTGTATGTGGTCAACGTTGGTAACTCATAATACAAGTCACAAATGGTCAGAGGAGGAAACAATGGTTTGGGAATACTTGGTATCGAGTAGCAAGAACAAAGACATTTGATAAGTGGTGGCACGGTATGGATACCAGGCACAATGACCAACCAAAATATTATTGTGTCATTGAATATCATAAAACGAGTTTCACTGTGTCTTGTCAGCTTTCCTTCTCACGGCTGGTCAATCGCGGCAATGGTTGAGAGGTTATTGAAGCTCGAAGTTGAAAGATTCAAAACTTTGTCCGCGTCAATTATTTATGAATAAACTGAATTTGTTATCAGTCATACTTTTGTAAACTACCCTATAATCGTACACCCCCTTATTGTATGCCATTTGCCCATAGGAACCCTTATAATGTCATTTGGACAACATATGAACAGCTTGTGAGTTGGGTTAGTGCTTATAGAGCTAGATTCTGGATCGATAGGTCATGGGTTTGAGTCCTCGTACGCGCAATATAGAATAGGCTCCTAACTTGGGAGGGGGGGGGGGGCGGCCGTGTTGTGCTACCTCAGCTCTACCTTCGAGCCTAAGCCCTGGGGGGGGGGGGGGGGGATAGGAGGGGTGTCATAATGCGGTCGGAAATCTCTCCTCCAGGTCCTCCACGGAACATCCATTTAGGGGGGTGGGAGGGAGTATTCAGTGAACGCACATACGCATAAAAAACAAACAAAAACCGAACTGGTGTCAAAGGGAGAAACCTATTGCTATTCATTGACTAGCAAGTGCAAATACTTTCAATAAGTAGTGGAACAGCGTGGCTACCATGTACAATGACCAACCAGATCAGGCATGTGCCACTTACCATAACCAAAAAATTATACTATGTGTGCTCAACGTTGACAACCCATAATATGGGTCACGAATTGTCAGAGGGGGGAAACAATGGGTTGGGAACACCATGTATCACATAGCAAGCACAAAGGGCTTCAATACGTTGTGGCACGGTGTGGAGACCATGCACGATGACCAACCAAAGTAGGCATATGTCACTGACCATGACCAAATAATATCACTAAGTGTGGTAAACTTTGACAACTCATAACACGAGTCACAAATGGTCAGGGTGGAAGATAATGGTTTGTGCATACTAGTTATTGACTGGAAAGTACAAATACCTTCAATATGTCATGGCACAATGTGGCTTCAATGCACAGTGAACAACCAAAGTATGCATGTGTCACTAACCATGACCAACAAATTTCACTTCATGTGGTTAACGTCGAAAACACATAAGAGGAGTCACAAATGGTCGGAGGGGAAAACAATGGGTTGGGAACACTAGTTATCAACTAGCAAGTACAAAGACCTTCAACAAGCAGTGTCACGGTATGGCTAGCGTACACAGTGACCAACCAAAGGATGCATACGTCACTGACTACGACCGAATAAGTCCACTATGTGTGGTCAATATTGACAACTCATGACATGAGTCACAAATGGTCAGAGGGAGATACAATGGTTTAACAAGCCTATGTATTGGCTAGAAAGGACAAAGAACTTCAATACATAGTGGCACGGTGTGGCTAATATGCACACAAAACAATCAAACTAGGCATACTTCACTGATCATGACCACGAATTCTAATGTGGGTGGTCAACGTTGACCAACCATAACACGAGTCACCAAGGGTCAGGAGAGGAAACAATGCTATGAGAATATGGGTTCTCAACTACGAAGTACAACGACCTTAAGTCAGTAGTAGCACGGTGTGGCTACCATGCACAACGACCGACCAAAGTAGGCATATGTACTGCCATTGACCAAAGAAATCCGCTGTGTGTGGTCTACGTTGAAAATTCATAATACGAGTCACAAATGGTCAGAGGGGGGAAACAATGGTTTGGGAACACCACGAATCACATATCAAGCACAAGGGACTTCAATACGTTGTGGCACGGTGTGGAGACCATGCACGATGACCAACCAAAGCAGGCATATGTCACTAACCATGACCAAATAATGTCACCAAGTGTGGTACACGTTGAAAACTCACAACACGAGTCACAAATTCTTAGGGTGGAAGGTAATGGTTTGTGAATACTAGTTTTCTACTAGCAAGTACAAATACCTTCAATATGTAGTGGCACAATGTGGCTTTAATGCACAGTGACCAACCAAAGTATGCATGTATCGCTAACCATGACGAAAGAGTTTCACTTCATGTGGTCAACGTTGAAAACGCATAACACGAGTCACAAATGGTCAAAGGGGAAAACAGTGGGGTGGGAACACTACTTATCAACCAAGAAGTACAAAGACCTTCAACAAGCAGTGGCACAGTATGGCTAGCGTGCATAGTGACCAACCAAAGGATGCATATGTCACTGACTACGACCGAATATGTCCACGATGTGTGGTCAACATTGACAACTCATAACACGAGTAACAAATGGTCAGAGGGAGAGACATATGGTTGGTAAGCCTTTGTATTGACTACAAAGGACAAAGAACTTCAATACGTAGTGGCACGATGTGGCTAATATGCACACCAAACAACCAAACTAGGCATATGTCACTGATCATGACCACAGAATTTCAATATGGGCGGTCAACGTTGACCAACCATAACACGAGTCACAAACGGTCAGGACAGGAAACAATGCTATGGGAATACGGTTCTCAACTACCAAGTACAACGACCTTCAGTCAGTAGTAGCACGGTGTGGCTACCATGCACAATGACCAACCAAAGTAGACATATGTACTGCCTTTGACCAAAGAAATCCGCTGTGTGTGGTCAATGTTGACAACTCATAACACAAGTCACAAATGGTCAGAGGGGAGAACAATGGTTTGGGAACATCACGTATCACATAGCAATCACAAGGGGCTTCAATACGTTGTGGCACGGTGTGGAGACCATGCACGATGACCAACCAAAGTAGGCATATGTCACTAGCCATGACCACATAATGTCACTAAGTGTGGTAAACTTTGACAACTCACAACACGAGTCACAAATGGTCAGGGTGGAAGGTAATGGTTTGTGAATTATAGTTATCTACTAGCAAGTACAGATACCTTCAATATGTAGTGGCACAATGTGGCTTCAATGCACAGTGACCAACCAAAGTATGCACATGTCACTGACCATGACGAAAGAATTTCACTTCATGTGGTCAACGTTGAAAACACATAACACGAGTCACAAATGGTATGAGGGGAAAACAATGGGTTTGGGAACACTAGTTATCAACTAGGAAGTACAGAGACCTTCAACAAGCAGTGGCACGGTATGGCTAGCGTGCACAGTGACCAACCAAAGGATGCATACGTCACTGACTACGACTGAATAAGTCCACTATGTGTGGTCAGCATTGATAACTCGTATTTCGAGTCACAAATGGTTAGAGGGAGAGAACATGGGTTGGGAAGCCTATGTATTGGCTAGAAAGGACAAAGAACTTGAATACGTAGTGGCACGATGTGGCTAATATGCACACCAAACAATTAAACTAGGCATACGTCTCTGATCAAGACCACAGAATCTCAACATGGGTGGTCAACGTTGACCAACCATAACAGGAGTCACAAACCGTCAGGACAGGAAACAATGCTATGGGAATATTGGTTCTCACCTACCAAGTACAATGACCTTCATTCAGTAGTAGCATGGTGTGGCTACCATGTACAATGACCGACCAAAGTAGGCATGTATACTGCCTTTGATCAAAGAAATCCGCTGTGTGTGGTCAACGTTGACAACTCATAATACAAGTCACAAATGGTCAGAGGGGGAAACAATGGTTTGGGAACACCAAGTATCACATAGCAAGCACAAGGGGCTTCAATACGTTGTGGCACAGTGTGGAGACCATGCACGATGACCAACCAAAGTAGGCATATGTCATTGACTATGACCAAATAATGTCACTAAGTGTGGTAAACTTTGACAACTCACAATACGAGTCACAAATGGTCAGGGTGGAAGGTAATGGTTTGTGAATACTATTTATCTACTAGCAAGTAGAAATACCTTCAATATTTACTGGCACAATGTGGCTTCAATGCACAGTGACCAACCAGAATATGCATATGTTACTAACCATGAAGAACAAATTTCACTTCATTCGGTCAACGTTGAAAATGCATAGCACGAGTCACAAATGGTCGGAGGGAGAGACAATGGTTTGGGAAGCATATGTATTGACTTGAAAGGACAAAGAACTTCAATGACTAGTGGCACGGTGTGGCTAACATGCACACCAAACAATCAAACATGGCATATGTCACTGATCATGACCACAGAATTTCAATATGGGTGGTCAACGTTGACCAACCATAACACGAGTCACAAACGGTAAGGAGAGGAAACAATGCTATGAGAATATCGGTTCTCAACTACCAAGTACAATGACCTTCAGTCAGTAGTAGCATGGTGTGCCTACCATGCGCAATGACCGACCAAAGTAGGCATGTGTACTGCCTTTTGACCAGAGAAATCCGCTGTGTGTGGTCAAAGTTGACAACTCATAATACGAGTCACAAATGGTCAGAGGGGGAAACAATGGTTTGGGAATACTTGGTATGGACTAGCAAGTACAAAGACCTTGGATACGTGGTGGCACGGTATGGCTACCATGCACAATGACCAACCAAAACATTATTGTGTCATTGAATGTCCTAAAAGAGTTTCACTCTGTCTTGTAAGCTTTCCTTCTTACGGCTGGTCAATCGCAGCAATGGTTGAGAGGTTATTCAGGGTCGAAGTTGCAAAATTCAAAACTTAATCTGCGTCAATGGTTTATGAATAAACTGAATTTGTTATCATTCATACTTTTGAAAACTACCCCATAATCTTACACCCCCTTATTTTATGCCCTTTACCCATAGGAACCCTTATAATGTCATTTGGACAACATATGAACACCATGTGAACTGGCTTAGTGATTATAGAGTTAGATTCTGGAGCACATGGTGCTGGGTTTGAATCCTCGTACGTGCAATATATAATAGGCTCGCGAGCTGGGGGGGGGGGGGCGGCCGTGTTGTGCTACCTCAAGTCTACCCTCGAGCCTAAGCCGTGGGGGGATAGGGGGGGGGGATGTCATAATGCGATCACAAAGCTGTCCTTCGGGTCATCCACGGAACATCCCTCTAGGGGGGTTGGGGGGAGTATTCCAGTGAAGGCACCTACGCGTAACAAATAAACAAAAATCAATCTGGTGTCAAAGGGAGAAACCCTTTGCTATTTATAGAATAGCAAGTGCAAATACTTTCAGCAAGTAGTGGAACGGTGAGGCTACCATGTACAATGACCAGCCAGATTAGACATGTGCCACTTACCATGACCGAATAATTTTACTATGTGTGGTCGACGTTGACAACCCATACTATGGATCACGGATTGTCAGAGGGGGAAACAATGGATTGCAACACTAAGTAACACATAGCAAGCACAAGGGGCTTTAATACGTTGTGGCACGGTGTGGAGACAATACACGATGACCAACCAAAGTAGGCATATGTCACTTATCATGACCAAATAATGTCACTATGTGTTGTAAGCCTTGACAACTCACAACACCAGTCACAAATGGTCAGGGTGGAAGATAATGGTTTGTGCATACCAGTTATTGACTAGCAAGTACAAATACCTTCAATATGTTGTGGCACAATGTGGCTTCAATGCACAGTGACCAACCAAAGTATGCACGTGTCACTAACCATGACCAACAAATTTCACTTCATGTGGTCAACGTTGAAAAAGCATAACACGAGTCACAAATGGTCAGGGGGGAAAACAATGGATTGGGAAGTCTATGTAATGGCTATAAAGGACAAAGGACTTCAATACGTAGTGGCACGGTGTGGCTCATATGCACACCAAACAATCAACTAGGCATGTGTCACTGATCATGACCAGAGAATTTCAATATGGGTGGTCAACGTTGACCAACCATAACACGAGCCACGAACAGCCAGGAAAGGAAAAAATGCTATGAGAATATTGGTTCTCCACTACCAAGTACAATGACCTTCACTCAGTAGTAGCGCGGCGTGGCTACCATGCACAATCACCGACCAAAGTAGGCACCTTTACTGCCTTTGACCAAAGTAGTCCGCTGTGTATGGTCCACGTTGACAACTCATAATACGAGTCACAAATGGTCAGAGGGGGAAACAATGATTTGGGAACACCACGTATCACATAGCAAGCACAAGGGGCTTCAATACGTTGTGGCACGGTGTGGAGACCATGCACGATGACCAACCAAAGCAGGCATATGTCCCTGACCATGACCAAATAATGTCACTAAGTGTGGTGAACTTTGATAGCTCACAACACGAGTCACAAATGGTCAGGGTGGAAGGTAATGGTTTGTGAATACTATTTATCTACTAGCAAGTACAAGTACCTTTAATATGTAGTGGCACAATGTGGCTTCAATGCAGAGTGACCAACCAAAGTATGCATATGTCACTGACTATGACGAAAGAATTTCACTTCATGTGGTCAACGTTGAAAACGCATAACACGAGGCACAAATGGTCGGAGGGGAAAACAATGTGTTGGGAACACTAGTTATCAACTAGGAAGTACAAAGACCTTCAACAAGCAGTGGCACGGTACGGCTAGCGTGCACAGTGACCAACCAAAGGATGCATACGTCACTGACTACGACCGAATTAGTCCACTATGTGTGGTCAACATTGACAACTCATCACACGAGTCACAAATGGTCAAATGGAGAGAAAAGGGTTTGGGAAGCCTATGTATTGACTAGAAAGGACAAGGAACTTCAATACATAGTGGCACAGTGTGGCTAATGTGCATACCAAACAGCCAAACTAGGCATATGTCACTGATCATGACCAGAGAATTTCAATATGGGTGGTCAACGTTGACCAACCATAACACGAGTCACAAACGGTCACGACAGGAAACAATGCTATGGGAATATCGGTTCTGAAGTACCAAGTACAACGACATTCAGTCAGTAGTAGCACGGCGTGGCTACCATGTACAATGACCGACCAAATTAGGCATATGTACTGCCTTTGACCAAAGACATCCGCTGTGTGTGGTCAACGTTGACAACTCATAATACGAGTCACGAATGGTCAGAGGGGGAAACAACAGTTTGGGAACACCAAGTATTACATAGCAAGTACAAGGGGCTTCAGTACGTTGTGGTACCGTGTGGAGACCATGCACGATGACCAAGCAAAGTAGGCATATGTCAGTGACCATGACGTAGTAATGTCACTAAGTGTGGAAAACTTTGGCAGCTCACAACACGAGCCACAAATAGTCAGGGTGGAAGGTAATGGTTTGTGAATAATAGTTATCTACAAGCAAGTACAAATACCTTCAATATGTAGTGGCACAATGTGGCTTCGATGCACAGTGACCAACCAAAGTATGCATATGTCACTAACCATGACGAACATATTTCACTTCATGTGGTCAACGTTGAAAACGCATAACACAAGTCACAAATGGTCAGGGGGGAAATAGTGGATTGGGAAGCCTAAGTATTGGCTACAAGGGACAAAGAACTTCAATACGTAGTGGCACGGTGTGGCTAATATGCACAACAAACAATCAAACTAGGCATATGTCACTGATCATGAGCAGAGAATTTCAACATGGGTGGTCAATGTTGACCAACCATAGCACGAGTCATAAACGGTCAGGAGAGGAAAGAATGCTATGAGCATTTCGGTTCTCAACTACCAAGTACAGTGATCTTCAGTCAGTACTACCGCGGTGTGGCTACCATGCACAATGACCGACCAAAGTAGGAATATTTACTGCCTTTGACCACAGAAATCCGCTGTGTGTGGTCCACGTCGACAACTCTTAATACGAGTCACAACTGGTCAGAGGGGGAAACAATGGTTTGGGAACACCACGTATCACATAGCAAGCACAAGGGGCTTCAATACATTGTGGCACGCTGTGGGGACCATGCACGGTGACCAACCAAAGTAGGCATATGTCACTGACCATGACCAAATAATGTCACTAAGTGTGGTACACTTTGACAACTCACAACACGAGTCACAAATGGTCAGGATGGAAGGTAATGGTTTGTGAATACTAGTTATCTGCTAGCAAGTACAAATACCTTCAATATGTAGTGGCACAATGTGGCCTCAATGCACAGTAACCAACCAAAGTATGCATATGTCACTAACCATGTCGAACAATTTTCACTTCATGTGGTCAATGTTGAAAACGCATCATATGAGTCACAAATGGTCAGAGGGGAAAACAATGGATTTGGGACACTAGTTATCAACTAGCAAGTACAAAGACCTTAAACAAGCAGTGGCACGGTATGGCTAGCGTGCACAGTGACCAACCAAAGGATGCATACGTCACTGACTACGACCGAATAAGTCCACTATGTGTGGTCAGCATTGACAACTCATAACGCCAGTCCCAAATGGTCAGAGGGGAAAACAATGGATTGGGGACACTAGTTATCAACTAGCAAGTACAAAGACCTTAAACAAGCAGTGGCACGGTATGGCTAGCGTGCACAGTGACCAACCAAAGGATGCATACGTCACTGACTACGACCGAATAAGTCCACTATGTGTGGTCAGCATTGACAACTCATAACGCCAGTCCCAAATGGACTGAGGGAGAGACAATGGTTTGGGAAGCATATGGATTAACTAGAAAGGACAAATAACTTCAATACGTAGTGGCACGGTGTGGCTAATATGCACACGAAACAATCAAACTTGGCATATGTCACTGATCATGACGACAGAATTTCAATATGGGTGGTCAACATTGACCAACCATAACACGCGTCACAAACGGTAAGAAGAGGAAACAATGCTATGAGAATATCGATTCCCAACTACCACGTACAATGACCTTCAGTAAGTATTAGCACGGTGTGCCTACCATGCACAATGACCGGCCAAAGTAGGCACATGTACTGCCTTTAGCCAGAGAAATCCGCCGAGTGTGGTCAACATTGACAACTCATAATACGAGTCACAAATGGTCAGAGGGGGAAACAATGGTTTGGCAATACTTGGTATCGACTAGCAAGTACAAAGACCTTCGATAAGTGGTGGCACGATATGGCTACCATGCACAATGACCAACTAAAATATTCTTCTGTCATTGAATATCATAAAAAGAGGTTCACAGTGTCTTCTCAGCTATCCTTCTTACGGCTGGTCAATCACAGCAATGGTTGAGAGGTTATTCAAGCTCAGAGTTGCAAAATTCAAAACTTAGTCTGCGTCAACTGTTTATGAAAAAACTGAAATTGTTATCATTCATACTTTTGAAAACTACCCTATAATCTTACACCCCCTTATTTTATGCCCTTTACCCATGGGAACCCTTATAATATCATTTGGACAACATATGAACAGCTAGTTGGCTTAGTGCTTATAGAGTTTCATTTTGGAGCCATAGGTCCTGGATTTGAATCCTCGTACGCGCAATATAGAATAGGCTGGGACCTGGGGGGGAGGGGGGCGGCGGCCGTGTTGTGCTACCTCAACTCTACCTTTGAGCATAAGCCGTGGGGGTGTAGGGGGGGAGTCATAATGCGGTCACAAATCTGTCCTCCAGGTCGTCCACGGAACATCCCTATAGGGGGGTGGGAGGGAGTATTCCAGAGAAGGCACCTACGCGTAGCAAATACACAAAAACCGACCTGGTGTCAAAGGGAGAAACATTTTGCCTTTTATTGACTAGCAAGTGCAAATACTTTCAACAAGCAGTGGAACGGTGTGGCTACCATGTACAATGACCAACCAGATTAGGCATGTGCCACTTACCATGACCAAATAACTTTACTATGTGTGGTTAATGTTGACAACCCATAATATGGGCCACGAATTGTCAGAGGAGGAAACAATGGGTTGAGAACACCACAAATCACATCGCAAGGACAAGGGGTTTCAATACGTTGTGGCACAGTGTGGTGACCATGCACGATAACCAACCAAAGTAGGTATATGTCACTGACCATGACCAAATAATGTCACTAAGTGTGGTAAACTTTGACAACTCACAACACGAGTCACAGATGGGCAGGCTGGAAGGTAATGGTTTGTGAATACTAGTTGTCTACTAGAAAGAACAAATACCTTCAATATTTTGTGGCACAATGTGGCTTCAATGCACAGTGACCAACCAAAGTGTGCAGATGTCACTGAACATGACAAAAGCATTTCACTTCGTGTGGTCAACATTTAAAACGCATAACACGAGTCACAAATGGTCAGAGGGGAAAATAATGGATTGGGAACAATAGTCATCAACTAGGAAGTACAAAGACCTTCAAGAAGCAGTGGAACGGTATGGCTAGCGTGCACAGTGACCAACCAAATGATGCATACGTCACTGACTACGACCGAATAAGTCCACTATGTGTGGTCAACATTGCCAACTCATAACACGAGTCACAAATGGTCAAATGGAGAGACAGTGGTTTGGGAAGCCTATCTATTGACTAGAATGGACAAAGAACTTCAATACGTAGTGGCACGGTGTGGCTAATATGCACACCAAACAACCAAACTAGGCATATGTCACAGATCATGACCACATAATTTCAATATGGGTGGTCAACGTTGACCAACCATACCACGAGTCACAAACGGTCAGGACACGAAACAATGCTATGGGAATATCGTTTCTCAACTACCAAGTACAACGACCTTCAGTCAGCAGTAGCACGGTGTGGCTACCATGCACATTGACCAACAAAAGTAGGCAAATATACTGCCTTTGACCAAAGAAATCCGCTGTGTGTGGTCAACGTTGTCAACTCATAATACGAGTCACAGATGGCCAGAGGGGGAAACAATTGTATGTGAGCACCAAGTATCACAAAGCAAGCACAAGGGGCTTCAATAAGTTGTGGCACGGTGTGAAGACCATGCAGGATGACCAACCAAAGTAGGCATATGTCGCTGACCATGACCAAGTAATGTCACTGAGTGTTGAAAACTTTGACAGCTCCCAACACGAGCCACAAATAGTCGGGGTGGAAGGTAATGGTTTGTGAATAATAGCTGTATACAAGCAAGTACAAATACCTTCAATATGTAGTGGGATAATGTGGCTTCGATGCACAGTGACCAACCAAAGTATGCATATGTCACTAACCATGAACAAACTTCACTTCATGTGGTCAACGTTGAAACGCATAACACGAGTCACAAATGGTCAGGGGGGAAACAGTGGATTGGGAAGCCTAAGTAATGGCTTCAAGGGACAAAGAACTTCAATACGTAGTGGCACGGTGTGGCTAATATGCACACCAAACAACCAAAATAGGCATATGTCACAGATCATGACCACAGAATTTCAATATGGGTGGTCAACATTGACCAACCATAACACGAGTCAGAAATGGTCAGGAGAGGAAACAATGCTATGAGCATATCGGTTCTCAACTACCAAGTACAATGATCTTCAGTCAGTAGTACCACGGTGTGGCTACCATGCACAATGACCGACCAAAGTACGAATATATACTGCCTTTGACCACAGAAATCCGCGGTTTATGGTCCACGTTGACAACTCTTAATACGAGTCACAAATGGTCAGAGGGGGAAACAATGGTTTGGGAACACCACGTATCACATGGCAAGCACAAGGGGCTTCAATACATTGTGGCACGGTGTGGGGACCATGCACGATGACCAACCAAAGTAGGCATATGTCACTGACCATGACCAAGTAATGTCACTAAGTGTGGTAAATGTTGACAACTCACAACACGAGTCACAAATCGTCAGGGCGGAAGGTGATGGTTTGTGAATACTAGTTGTCTACTAGAAAGTACAAATACCTTCAATATGTTGTGGCACAATGTGGCTTCAATGCACGGTGACCAACCAAAGTGTGCAAATGTCACTGAACATGACGAAAGAATTTCACTTCATGTGGTCAACGTTGAAAACGCATAACACGAGTCACAAATGGTCAGAGGGGGAAACAATGGAATGGGAACACTAGTTTTCAACTAGGAAGTACAAATACCTTCAACAAGCAGTGGCACGGTATGGGTAGCGTGCACAGTGACCAACCAAAGGATGCATACGTCACTGACAACGACCGAATAAGTCCACTATGTGTGGTCAACATTGACAACTCATAACACGAGTTACAAATGGTCAGAGGGAGAGACAATGGGTTGGGAAGCCTATGTGTTGACTAGAAAGGACAAATAACTTCGATACGGAGTGGCACGGTGTGGCTAATATGCACATCAAACAACCAAACTAGGCATATGTCACTGATCATGACCACATAATTTCAATATGGGTGGTCAACGTTGACCAACCATAACACGAGTCACAAACGGTCTGGAGAGGAAATAATGATATGAGAGTATCGGTTGTCAACTACCAAGTACAATGACGTTCAGTCAGTAGTAGCGCGGTGTGGCTACCATGCAGAATGACCGACCAAAGTAGGCATATTTACTGGCTTTGACCAACGAAATCCGCTGTATATGGTCCACGTTGACAACTCATAATATGAGTCACAAATGGTCAAAGGGGGAAACAATGGTTTTGGGAACACCACGTATCACATAGCAAGCACAAGGGGCTTCAATGCGTTGTGGCACGGTGTGGGGACCATGCACGATGACCAACCAAAGTAGGCATATGTCACTGACCATGACCAAATAAAGTCACTAAGTGTGGTAAACTTTGACCACTCACAATACGAGTGACAAATGGTCAGGGTGGAAGGTAATGGTATGTGAGTACTAGTTATCTACTAGCAAGTACAAATACCTTCAATATGCAGTGGCACAATGTGGCCTCAAGGCACAGTGACCAACCAAAGTCTCCATATGTCACTAACCATGACGACCAAAATTCACTTCATGTGGTCAATGTTGAAAACGCATGATACGAGTCACAAATGGTAAGAGGGGAAAACAATGGATTGGGGACACTAGTTATCAACTAGCAAGTACAAAGACCTTCAACAAGCAATTGCACGGTATGGCTAGCGTCCCAGTGACCAACCAAAGGATGCATACGTCTCTGACTACGACCGAATAAGTCCACTATGTGTGGTCAACATTGACAACTCATAACGCCAATCCCAAATGGTCAGAGGGAGAGACAATGGTTTGGGAAGCATATGTATTGACTAGAAAGGACAAAGAACTTCAACATGTAGTGGCACGGTGTGGCTAATATGCACACCAAACAATGAAACTTGGCATATGTCACTGATCATGACCACATAATTTCAACATGGGTGGTCAACGTTGACCAACCATAACACGAGTCACAAACGGTAAGAAGAGAAAACAATGCTATGAAGATATCGGTTCTCAACTACCAAGTACAATTACATTCAGTCAGTAGTAGCACGGTGTGCCTACCATGCACAGTGACCGACCAAAGTAGGCATATGTACTGCCTTTGACCAGAAAAATCAGCTGTGTGTGATCAGCGTTGACAGCTCATAATACGAGTCACAAATGGTCAGAGGGGGAAACAATGGTTTGGGAATACTTGGTATCGACTAGCAAGTACAAAGACCTTCGATAGGTGGTGGCACGGTATGGCTACCATGCACAATGACCATCCAAAATATCATAAAAAGAGTTTCACTGTGTCTTGTCAACTTTCCTTCTTACGGCTGGTCAATCGCAGCAATGGTTGAGAGGTTATTCAAGCTTGAAGTTGCAAAATTCAAAACTTAGTCTGCGTCAATTGTTGATGAATAAACTGAAATTGTTATCATTCATACATTTGAAAACTACCCTATAATCTTACACCCCCTTATTTTATGCCCTTTACCCATAGGAACCCTTATAATGTCATTTGGACAACATATGAA
>SZWC01000262.1:18369-39432 GCA_023375785.1 Penium margaritaceum | reverse complement strand
CGTGGGGGGGGGGGGGAAGGGGGGTGTTATAATGCGGCCGCAAATCTGTCCTCCAGGTCGTCCACGGAACATCCCTCTAGGGGGGTGGGAGGGAGTATTCCAGTGAAGGAACCTACGCCTAACAAATAAACAAAAACCAACCTGGTGTCAAAGGAAGAAATCTTTTGCTATTTACTGACTAGCAAGTGCAAATGCTTTCCACATGTAGTGGAACGGTGTGGCTACTATGTACAATGACCAACCAGATTAGGCATGTGCCACTTACCATGACCAGATAATTTTACTATGTGTGGTTAACGTTGACAACCCATCATATGGGCCACGAATTTTCAGAGGGGGAAACAATGGGTTCGGAACACCACGAATCACATAGCAAGTGCAAGGGGCTTCAATACGTTGTGGCACGGTGTGAAGACCATGGACAATGACCAACCAAAGTAGGCATGTGTCACTGACCATGAGCAAATAATGTCACTAAGTGTAGTAAAATTTGACAAGTCACAACACGAGTCACAAATGGTCAGGTTGGAAGGTAATGGTTTATGAATACTAGTTATCCACTAGAAAGTACAAATACCTTCAATATGTAGTGGCACAATGTGGCTTCAATGTCCAGTGACCAACCAAAGTATGCATATGTCACTGAACATGATGAAAGAATTTCACTTCATGTGGTCAATGTTGAAAATGCATAACACAAGTCACAAATGGTCAGAGGGGAAAACAATGGATTGGGAACACTAGTTATCAACTAGGAAGTACAAAGACCTTCAACACTCGGTGGCACGGTATGGCTAGGGTGCAGAGTGACCAACCAAAGGATGCATACGTCACAGACTACGACCGAATAAGTCCACTATGTGTGGTCAACATTGACAACTCATAACACAAGTCAGAAATGGTCAAAGGGAGAGACAATGGTTTGGGGAGCCAATGTATTGACTAGAAAGGACAAAGAACTACGATATGTAGTGGCAAGGTGTGGCTAATATAGACACCAACCGACCAAACTAGGCATATGTCATTGATCATGACCACATAAATTCAATATGGGTGGTCAACGTTGACCAACCATAACACGAGTCACAAACAGTCAGGACAGGAAACAATGCTATGGGAATATGGGTTATCAACTACCAAGTACAACGACCTTCAGTCAGTAGTAGCACGGTGTGGCTACCATGCACAATGACCGACCAAAGTAGGCATATGTACTGCCTCTGACCAAAGAAATCCGTTGTGTGTGGTTAACGTTGACAACTCACAATACGAGTCACAAATGGCCAGAGGGGGGAACAATGGTTTGGAAGCACCAAGTATCACATAGCAAGCACAAGGGGCTTCAATACGTTGTGGCACAGTGTGGATACCATGCATGATGACCAACCAAAGTAGGCATATGTCACTGACCATGACCAAATAATGTCACTAAGTGTGGTAAATATTGACAACTCACAACACGAGTCACAAATGGTCAGGGTGGAAGGTAATGGTTTGTGAATACTAGTTATCTAATGGCAAGTACAAATACCTTCAATATGTAGTGGCACAATGTGGCCTCAATGCACAGTGACCAACCAAAGTATGCATATATCACTAACCATGACGAACAAATTCCACTTCATGTGGTCAATGTTGAAAACGCATAACACGAGTCACAAATGGTCAGAGGGAAAAACAATGGATTAGGGACACTAGTTATCTACTAGCAAGTACAAAGATCTTAAACAAGCAATGGCACGGCATGGCTAGCGTGCACAGTGACCAACCAAAGGATGCATACATCACTGACTACAACCAAATAAGTCCACTATGTGTGGTCAACATTGACAACTCATAACGCCTGTCCCAAATGGTCAGAGGGAGAGACAATGGTTTTGGAAGCATATTTATTGACTAGAAAGGACAAGGAACTTCAATACGTAGTGGCACAGTATGGCTAATATGCACACTAAACAACCAATCTTGGCATATGTCACTGATCATGACCACAGAATTTCAATATGGGTGGTCAACGTTGACCAACCACAACACGAGTCACAAACGGTAAGAAGAGGAAACAATGCTATGAGAATATCGGTTCTCAACTACCAAGTACAATGACATTCAGTCAGTAGTAGCACGGTGTGCCTACCATGCACAATGACCAACCAAAGTAGGCATATGTACTGCCTTTGACCAAAGAAATCCGCTGTGTGTGGTCAACGTTGACAACTCATAATACGAGTCACAAATGGTCAGAGGGGGAAACAATGGGTTGGGAATACTTGGTATCGACTAGCAAGTACAAAGACCTTCGATAAGTGGTGGCACGGTACGGCTACCATGCACAATGACCAACCAAGTTATTCTTGTGTCATTGAATATCATAAAACGAGTTTCATTGTGTCTTGTAAACGCTCCTTCTTACGGCCGGTCAATCGCAGCAATGGTTGAGAGGTTATTCAAGCTGAAAGTTGCAAAATTCAAAACTTAGTCTGCATCAATTGTTTATGAATAAAGTGAAATTGTTATCATTCATACTTTTGAAAACTATCCTAAAATCTTACACCCTCTTATTTTATGCCCTTTACCCATAGGAACCCATATAATGTTATTTGAAAAACATGTGAACACCATGTGAGTTGGCTTAGTGCTTATAGAGTTAGATTCTGGAGCGATAGGTCCTGGGTTTGAATCCTTGTACGCGCAATATAGAATAGGCTCGTAACCTGGGGGGGGGGGGGGGGCGTGTTGTGCTACCTCACCTCTACCTTCGAGCCTAAGCCGGGGGGGGGGGGGGGGGCGTGTTGTGCTACCTCACCTCTACCTTCGAGCCTAAGCCGGGGGGGGGGGGGGGGGCGTGTTGTGCTACCTCACCTCTACCTTCGAGCCTAAGCCGGGGGGGGGGGGGGGGGCGTGTTGTGCTACCTCACCTCTACCTTCGAGCCTAAGCCGGGGGGGGGGGGGGGGGCGTGTTGTGCTACCTCACCTCTACCTTCGAGCCTAAGCCGGGGGGGGGGGGGGGGGCGTGTTGTGCTACCTCACCTCTACCTTCGAGCCTAAGCCGGGGGGGGGGGGGGGGGGGTGTCATAATGCGGTTGCAAATCTTTCCTCCAGGTTGTCCACGGAACATACCTCTAGGGGGGTGGGAGGGAGTATTCTAGTGAAGGCACATACGCGTAACAATTAAACAAAAACCGACCTGGTGTCAAAGGGAGAAACCATTTGCTGTTTATTGACTGGCAAGTGCAAATACTTTCAACGAGTAGTGGAACGGTGTGGCTACCATGTACAATGACCAACCAGATTAGGCATGTGCCACTTACCATGACCAAATAATTATAATACGTGTGGTTAACGTTGACAACCCATAATATGGGCCACAAATTGTGAGAGGGGGAAACAATGGGTTGAGGACACCACGAATCACATAGCAAGCACAAAGAGCTTCAATACATTGTGGCACGGTGTGGAGACCATGCAAGATGACCAACCAAAGTAGGCATATGTCGCTGACCTTGATAAAATAATGTCAGCAAGTGTGGTAAACTTTGACAACTCACAACATGAGTCACAAATGGTCAGGGTGGAAGGTAATGGTTTGTGAATACTAGTTATCTATCAGAAAGTACAAATACCTTCAATATGTAGTGGCACAATGTGGCTTCAATGCACAGTGACCAACCGAAGTATGCATATGTAACTGAACATGACGAAACAATTTCACTTCATGTGGTCAACGTTGAAAATGCATAACACGAGTCACAAATGGTCATAGGGGAAAACAATGAATTGCGAACACTACTTATCAAATATGAAGTACAAAGACCTCCAATAAGCAGTGGCACGGTATGGCTAGCGTGCACAATGACCACCCAAAGGATGCATACGTCACTGACTACGACTGAATAAGTCCACTATGTGTGGTCAACGTTGAAAACGCATAACACAAGTCACAAATGGTCAGAGGGGAAAACAATGGATTGGGAAGCCAATGTATTGGCTAGAAAGGACAGAGAACTTCAATACGTAGTGGCATGGTGTGGCTAATATGCACACCAAACAATCAAACTAGGCATAGGTCACTGATCATGACCAGAGAATTTCAATATGGGTGGTCAACGTTGACCAATCATAACACGAGTCACAAACGGTCAGGAGAGGAAGCAATGCTATGAGAATATGGGGTCTCAACTACCAAGTACAATGACCTTCAGTCAGTAGTAGAGCGGTGTGGCTACCATGCACAATGACCGACCAAAGTAGGCATGTTTACTGCCTTTGACCAAAAAATTCCGCTGTGTGTGGTCCACGTTGACAACTCATAATACGAGTCACAAATGGTCAGAGGGAGAAACAATGGTTTGGGAACACCACGTATAACATAGCAAGCACAAGGGCCTTAAATACGTTGTGGCACAGTGTGGGGACCATGCACGATGACCAACCAAAGAAGGCATATGTCACCGACCATGACCAAATAATGTCAGCAAGTGTGGTAAACTTTGACAACTCACAACACGAGTCACAAATGGTCCGGGTGGAAGGTAATGGTTTGTGAATACTAGTTATCTACTAGCAAGTTCAAATACCTTCAATATATAGTGGCACAATGTGGCTTCAATGCACAGTGACCACCCAAAGTATGCATATGTCACTGAACATGACGAAAGAATTTCACTTCATGTGGTCAACGTTGAAAACGCATAACACATGTCACAAATGGTCAGAGGGGAAAACAATGGATTGGGGACACTAGTTATCAACTAGCACGTACAAAGACCTTAAACATGCAGTGGCACGGCATGGCTAGCCTGCACAGTGACCAACCAAAGGATGCATACGTCACTGACTACGACCGAATAAGTCCACTATGTGTGGTCAACATTGACAACTCATAACGCGAGTCCCAAATGGTCAGAGGGAGAGACAATGGTTTGGGAAGCATATGTATTGACTATAAAGGACAAAGAACTTCAATACGTAGTGGCACGGTGTGCCTAATATGCACACCAACAAATCAAACTTGGCATATGTCACTGATCATGACCACATAATTTCAATATGGGTGGTCAACGTTGACCAACCATAACACGAGTCACAAACGGTAAGAAAGAGGAAACAATGCTATGAGAATATCGGTTCTCAACTACCGTCAGTCAGTAGTAGCACAGTGTGCCTACCATGCACAATGACCGACCAAAGTAAGCATATGTACTGCCTTTGACCAGAGAAATCTGCTGTGTGTGGTCAACGTTGACAACTCATAATACGAGTCACAAATGGTCAGAGGGGGAAACAATGGTTTGGGAATACTTGTCACGACTAGCAAGTACAAAGACCTTCGATAAGTGGTGGCATGGTATGGCTACCATGCACAATGACCAACCAAAATATTCTTGTGTCATTTCATATCATAACAAGAGTTTCACTGTGTCTTGTCAACTTTCTTTCTTACGGCTGGTCAATCGCAGCAATGATTGAGCGGTTGTTTAAGCTTGATTTTGCAGAATTCAAAACTTAGTCTGCGTCAATTGTTTATGAATAAACTGAAATTGATGTAATCCATGCTTTTGAAAACTACCATATAGTCTTACACCCCCCTATCTTATGCCCTTTACCCATAGGAACCCTTATAATGTCATTTGGACAACATGTGAACACCATGTGAGTTGGCTTGGCGCTTATGGAGTTGGATTCTGGAGCGATTGGTCCTTGGTTTGAATCCTCGTATGCGTAATAAAGAATAGGCTCGCGACCTGGGGGGGGGGGGGGGGGGGGGGGGGGGGGGGCTGTTGTGCTACCTCAACTCTACCTTCGAGCCTAAGCCGTGGGGGGATAGGGGGGGGTGTCATAATGCGGTCACAAATCTGTCCTCCAGGTCGTCCACGGAACATCCCTCTAGGGGGGGTGGGCGGGAGTATTCAAGTGAAGGCACCTACGCGTAACAAATAAACAAAGACCGACCTAGTGTCAAAGGGAGAAACCTTTTGCTATTTATTGACTAGCAAGGGCAAAACTTTCATTAAGCAGTGGAACGGTGTGGCTACCATGTACAATGACCAACCAGATTAGGCATGTGCCACTTACCATGACCACATAATTTTGCTATGTGTGGTTAACATTGACAACCAGAATATGCGCCACGAATTGTCAGAGGGGGAAACAATGGGTTGGGAACACCACGAATCACATAGCAAGCACAAGGGGCTTCAATACGTTGTGGCACGGTGTGGAGACCATGCACGATGACCAACCAAAGTAGGCATATGTCACTGACATGACCAAATAATGTCACTAAGTGTGGTGAACTTTGACAACTTACAACACGGGTCAGAAATGGTCAGGGTGAAAGGTAATGGGTTGTGAATACTAGTTATCTAGTAGAAAGTATAAATACATTCAATATGTAGTGGCACAATGTGGCTTCAATGCAAAGTGACCAACCAAAGTATGCATATGTCACTGACCATGACGAAAGAATTTCACTTCATGTGGTCAACGTTGAAAACGCATAACACGAGTCACAAATGGTCAAAGGGGAAACCAATGGGTTGGGAACACTAGTTATCAAGTAGGAAGTACAAAGACCTTCAACAAGCAGTGGCACGGTATGGCTAGTGTGCACAGTGACCAACCAAAGGATGCATACGTCACTAACTACGACCGAATAAGTCCACTATGTGTGGTCAACATTGACAACTCATAACACGAGTCACAAATGGTCAGAGGGAGAGACAATGATTGGAGAAGCCTATGAATTGACTAGAAAGGACAAAGAACTTCAAAACGTAGTGGCACGGTGTGGCTAATATGCACACCAAACAACCAAACTATGCATATGTCACTGATCATGACTTCAGAATATCAACATGGGTGGTCAACATTGACCAACCATAAAACGAGTCACAAAGGGTCAAGACAAGAAACAATGCTATGAGAATATCGGTTATCAACTACCAAGTACAATGACCTTCCGTCAATAGTAGCACGGTGTGGCTGCCATGCACAATGACCGACCAAAGTAGGCATATGTACTGCCTTTGACCAAAGAAATCCGCTGTGTGTGGTCAACGTAGACAACTCATAATACCAGTCACAAATGGTCAGAGGGGGAGACAATTGATTGGGAACACCACCAATTACATAGCAAGCACAAGGGGCTTCAATACGTTGTGGCACGGTGTGGAGACCATGCACGATGACCAACCAAAGTAGGCATATGTCAGTAACCATGACCAAATAATGTCACTAAGTGTGGTAAACTTTAAAAACTCACAACACGAGTCACAAATTGTCAGGGTGGAGGTAATGGTTTGTGAATACTAGTTATATACTAGAAAGTACAAAAACCTTCAATATATAGTGGCACACTGTGGCTTCAATGCACAGTGACCAACCAAAGTATGCATATGTCACAGAACATGACGAAAGAATTTCGCTTAATATGGTCAACGTTGAAAACGCATAACACGAGTCACGAATGGTCAAAGGGGAAACCAATGGGTTGGGAACACTAGTTATAAACTGGGAAGTACAAAGACCTTCAACAAGTAGTGGTACCGTATGGCTAGCGTGCAGAGTGACCAACCAAAGGATGCATACGTCACTGACTACGACCAAATAAGTCCACTATGTGTGGTCAACATTGACAACTCATAACACGGGTCACAAATGGTAAGAGGGAGAGACAATGGTTTGGTAAGCCTATGTACGGTTCTCAACTACCAAGTAGAAGGACCTTCAGTCAGTAGTAGCACGGTGTGGCTGCAATGCACAATGACCGACCAAAGTAGGTATATGTACTGCCTTTGACCAAAGAAATCCACTGATGTGGTCCACGTTGACAACTCATAATACGAGTAACAAATGGTCAGAGGGGGAAACAATGGTTCGGAACACCACGTATCACATAGCAAGCACAGGGGGCTTCAATACGTTGTGGCACGGTGTAGGGACCATGCAAGATGACCAACCAAAGTAGGCATATGTCACTGACCATCACCAAATAATGTCACTAAGTGTAATAAACTTTGACAACGCACAACACAAGTCACAAATGGTCAGGGTGGAAGGTAATGGTTTGTGAATACTAGTTATCTGCTAGCAAGTACAAATACCTTCAATATGTAGTGGCACAATGTGGCTTCAATGCACAGTGACCACCCAACGTATGCATATGTCACTGACCATGACGAAAGAATTTCACTTCATGTGGTCAACGTTGAAAACGCATAACACGAGTCACAAAAGGTCAGAGGGGAAAACAATGGATTGGGAACACTAGTTATCAACTAGGAAGTACAAAGACCTTCAACAAGCAGTGGCACGGTATGGCTAGCATGAACAGTGACCAACCAAAGGATGCATACGTCACTCACTACGACCGAATAAGTCCACTATGTGTGGTCAACATTGACAACTCATAAAAAGAGTCACAAATGGTCAAAGGGAGAGACAATGGTCTGGGGAGCCTATGTATTGACTAGAAAGGACAAAAAACTTCAGTACGTAGTGGCGCGGTGTGGCTAATATGCACACCAAACAACCAAACTCGGCATATGTCACTGATCATGACCACATAATTTCAATATGGGTGGTCAACGTTGACCAACCATAACACGACTCACAAACGGTCAGGAAAGGAAACAATGCTAGGGGAATATCGGTTCTTGACTACCAAGTACAACGACCTTCATTCAGTAGTAGCACGGTGTGGCTACTATGTACAATGACCGGCCAAAGTAGGCATATGTACTGCCTTTGACCAAAGAAATCCGTTGTGTGTGGTCAACGTTGACAACTCCTAATACGAGTAACAAATGGTCAGAGGGGGAAACAATGGGTTGGAAACACCAAGTATCACATAGCAAGCACAAGGGGCTTCAGTACGTTGTGGCACGGTGTGGAGACCATGCACAATGACCAACCAAAGTAGGCATATGTCACTGACCATGACCTAGTAATGTCACTAAGTGTGGTAAACTATGACAACTCACAACACGAGTCACAAATGGTCAGGGTGGAAGGTAATGGTTTGTGAATACTATTTATCTACTAGCAAGTACAAATACCTTCAAGATGTATTCGCACAATGTGGCCTCAATGCACAGTGACCAACCAAAGTATGCATATGTCACTAACCATGAGGAACAAATTTCGCTTCATGTGGTCAATGTTGAAAACGCATAACACGAGTCACAAATGGTCAGAGGGGAAAACAATGGATTGCAAAGCCTATGTATTGGCTAGAAAGGACAAATAAATTCAATACGTAGTGGCACAGTGTGGCTAATATGCACACCAAGCAATCAAACTAGGCATATGTCACTGATCATGACCATAGAATTTCAATATGGGTTGTCAACGTTGACCAACCATAACATGGGTCACAAACAGTCAGGAGAGGAAACAATGTTACGAGAATATCGGTTCTCAACTACCAAGTACAACAACCTTCAGTCAGAAGTAGCACGGTGTGGCTACCATGCATAATGACCGACCAAAGTAGGCATATGTACTGCCTTTGACCAAAGAAATCCGTTGTGTGTGGTCCACGTTGACAACTCATAATACGAGTCACAAATGGTCAGAGGGGGAAACAATGGTTTGGGAACACCACAAATCACATAGCAAGCACAAGGGGCTTCAATACGTTGTGGCACGGTGTGGAGACCATGCACGATGACCAACCAAAGTAGGCATATGTCACTGACCATGACCAAATAATGTCACTAAGTGTGGTAAACTTTGACAACTCACAACACGAGTCACAAATGGTCAGGGTGGAAGGTAATGGTTTGTGAATACTAGTTATCTACTAGCAAGTACAAATACCTTCAATATGTAGTGGCACAATGTGGCTTCAATGCACAGTGACCAACCAANTGTGTGTGGTCCACGTTGACAACTCATAATACGAGTCACAAATGGTCAGAGGGGGAAACAATGGTTTGGGAACACCACAAATCACATAGCAAGCACAAGGGGCTTCAATACGTTGTGGCACGGTGTGGAGACCATGCACGATGACCAACCAAAGTAGGCATATGTAACTGACCATGACCAAATAATGTCACTACGTGTGGTAAACGTTGAGAACTCACAACACAAGTCACCAATGGTCAGGGTGGACGGTAATGGTTTGTGAATACTAGTTATCTACTAGCAAGTACATATGCCTTCAATATGTAGTGGCACAATGTGGCTTCAATGCAGAGTGACCAACCAAAGTATGCATATGTCACTGAACATGACAAAATAATTTCATTTCATGTGGTCAACGTTGAAAACGCATTACACGAGTCACAAATGGTGAAAGGGGAAAACAATGGGTTGGGAACGCTAGTTATCAACTAGGAAGTACAAATACCTTCAAGAAGCAGTGGCACTGTATGGCTAGCGTGCACAGTGACCAACCAAAGGATGCATACGTCAATGACTACGACCCAATAAGTCCACTATGTGTGGTCAACATTGACAACTCATAAAGTGAGTCACAAATGGTCAGAGGGAGAGACAATGGTTTGGGAAGCCTATGTATTGACTAGAAAGGAAAACGCACTGCAATACGTAGTGGCACGGTTTGGCTAATATGCACACCAAACAACCAAACTAGGCATATGTCACTGATCATGACCACAAAACTTCAATATGGGTGGTCAACATTGACCAACCATAACACGAGTCACAAACGGTCAAGACAGGAAACATTGCTATGGGAATATCGGTTCTCAACTACCAAATACAACAACCTCCAGTCAGTAGTAGCACGGTGTGGCTACCATGCACAATGACCGACCAAAGAAGGCATGTATATTGCCTTTGACCAAAGAAACATGCTGTTTGTGGTCAACGTTGACAACTCATAATACGAGTCACAAATGGTCAGTGGGGGAAACAATGGTTTGGGAAGAGCAATTATCACATAGCAAGCACAAGGGGCTTCAATACGTTGTGGCACGGTGTGGAGACCATGCACGATGACCAACCAAAGTAAGCATATGTCACTGACCATGACCAAATAATGTCACTAAGTGTGGAAAACTTAGACAACTCACAACACGAGTCACAAATGGTCAGGGTGGAAGGTAATGGTTTGTGAATACTAGTTGTCTACTATCATGTACAAATACCTTCAATATGTAGTGGCACGATGTGGCTTCAATGCACAGTGAGCAACCAAACTATGCACATGTCACTAAGCACGACGAAAGAATTTCACTTCATGCGGTCAATGTTGAAAACGCATAACACGAGTAACAAATGGTCAGAGGGGGAAACAATGGACTGGGAAGCCTATGTATTGGCTAGAACGGACAAAGAACTTCAATACGTAGTGGCACGGTGTGGCTAATATGCACACCAAACATTCAAACTATGCATATGTCACTGATCATGACCATAGAATTTCAATATGGGTGGTCAACGTTGACCAACCATAACACGGGTCACAAACGGTCAGGAGAGGAAACGATGTTATGAGAATATCGGGTCTCAACTACCAAGTACAACAACCTTCAGTCAGAAGTAGCACGGTGTGGCTACAATGCACAATCACCGACCAAACTAGGCATATGTACTGCATTTGACCAAGGAAATCCGCTGTGCGTGGTCCACATTGACAACTCATAATACGAGTCACAAATGGTCGGAGGGGGAAACAATGGTTTGGGAACACCACGAATCACATACTAGCACAAGGGGCTTTAATACGTTGTGGCACGGTGTGGAGACCATGCAGGATGACCAACCAAAGTAGGCATCTGTCACTGACCATGACCAAATAATGTCACTAAGTGTGCTAAACTTTGACAACCCAGAGCACGAGTCACAAATGGTCAGGGTGGAAGGTAATGGTTTGTGAATACTAGTTATCTACTAGCAAGTACAAATACCTTCAATGTGCAGTGGCACAATATGGCTTCAATGCACATTGACCAACCAGAGTATGCATATGTCACTGAACATGACAAAAGAAATTCACTTCATGTTGTCAACGTTGAAAACGCATAACACAAGTCACAAATGGTCAGAGGGGAAAACAATGGATTGGGAACACTAGTTATCAACTAGGAAGTACAAAGACATTCAACAAGCAGTGGCACGGTATGGCTAGCATACACAGTGACCAACTAAAGAATGCATACGTCACTGACAACGACCGAATAAGTCCACTATGTGTGGTCAAGATTGACAACTCATAACACGAGTCACAAATGGTCAGAGGGAGAGACAATGGTTCGGGAATCATATGTATTGACTAGAAAGGACAACGAACTTCAATACGTAGTGGCACAGTGTGGCTAATATGCACACCAAACAACCAAACTAGGCATATGTCACTGATCATGACCACATAATTTCAATATGGGTGGTCAACGTTGACCAGCCATTACACGAGTCACAAATGGTCAGGATAGGAAACAATGCTATGGGAGTATTGGTTATCCACTACCAAGTACAATGACCTTCAGTCAGTAGTAGCACGGTGTGGCTACCATGCACAATGACCGACCAAAGTAGGCATATGTACTGCCTTTGACCAAAGAAATCCGCTGCGTGTGATCCACGTTGACAACTCATAATACGAGTCACAAATGGTCAGAGGGGGAAACAATTGTTTGGGAACACCACCTATCACATAGCAAGCACAAGGGGCTTCAATTCGTTGTGGCACGGTATCGAGACCATGCACGATGACCAACCAAAGTAGGCATATGTCACTGACCATGACCAAGTAATGTCACTAAGTGTGGTAAACTTTGACAACTCACAACACAAGTCACAAATGGTTAGGGTGGAAGGTAATGGTTTGTGAATACTAGTTATCTACTAGCAAGTACAAATACCTTCAATATGTAGTGGCACATTGTGGCTTCAATGCACATTGACCAACCAAGGTATGCATATGTCACTAACCATGACGAACAAATTTCACTTCATGTGGTCAACGTTGAAAATGCTTAACACGAGTCAAAAACGGTCAGAGGGAGAGAAAATGGTTTGGGAAGCCTATGTATTGACTAGAAAGGACAAAGAACTTCAATACGTAGTGGCACGGTGTGGCTAATATGCTCACCAAACAATCAAACTAGGCATATGTCACTGAACATGACCAGAGAATTCCAAGATGGGTCGTCAACGTTGACCAACCATAACACGAGTCACAAACGGTCAGGAGAGGAAACAATGCTATGAGAATATTGGTTCTCAGCTACCAAGTAGAATGACCTTCAGTCACTAGTAGCGCGGTGTGGCTACCATGCACAATGACTGACCAAAGTAGGCATATTTACCGCCTTTGACCAATGAAATCCGGTGTGTGTGGTCCACGTTGACAACTCATAATACGAGTCACAAATGGTCAGAGGGGGAAACAATGGTGTGGGAACACCACGTATCACATAGCAAGCACAAGGGGCTTCAATACGTTGTGGCACGGTGTGGGGACCATGGACGATGACCAACCAAAGTAGGCATATGTCACTGACCATGACCAAATAATGTCACTAATTGTGGTAAACTTTGACAACTCACAACACGATTCACAAATGGTCAGGGTGGAAGGTAATGGTTTGTGAGTGCTAGTTATCTACTAGCAAGTACAAATACCTTCAATATTAGTGGCACAATATTGCTTCAATGCACAGTGACCACCCAAAGTATGCATATGTCACTGAACATGACGAAAGAATTTCACTTCATGTGGTCAACGTTGAAAACGCATAACACAAGTCACAAATGGTCAGAGGGGAAAACAATGGATTGGGAACACTAGTTATCAACCAGGAAGTACAAAGACCGTCANGAGTCACAAATGGTCAGGGTGGAAGGTAATGGTTTGTGAATACTAGTTATCTACTAGCAAGTACAAATACCTTCAATATTAGTGGCACAATATTGCTTCAATGCACAGTGACCACCCAAAGTATGCATATGTCACTGAACATGACGAAAGAATTTCACTTCATGTGGTCAACGTTGAAAACGCATAACACAAGTCACAAATGGTCAGAGGGGAAAACAATGGATTGGGAACACTAGTTATCAACCAGGAAGTACAAAGACCGTCAACAAGCAGTGGCACAGTATGGCTAGCGTGCACAGTGACCAACCAAAGGATGCATACATCACTGACTACGACCGAATAAGTCCACTATGTGTGGTCAACATTGACAACTTACAACACGAGTCACAAATGGTCAGAGGGAGAGAAAATGGTTTGGGAAGCCAATGTGTTGACTATAGAGGACAAAGAACTTCAATACGTAGTGGCACGGTGTGGCTAATATGCACACCAAACAACCAAACTAGGCATATGTCACTGATCATGACCACATAATTCAATATGGGTGGTCAACGTTGACCAACCATAACACGAGTCACAAACGGTCAGGACAGGAAACAATGCTATGGGAATATTGGTTCTCAACGACCAAGTACAACGACCTTGAGTTAGTAGTAGCGCGGCGTGGCTTCCATGCACAATGACCGACCAAAGTAGGCATATGTAGTGCGTATAACCAAAGAAATCCGCTGTGTGTGGTCAGCGTTGACAACTCATAATACGAGTCACAAATGGTCAGAGGGGGAAACAATTGTTTGGGAACACCAAGTATCACATAGAAAGACAAGGGGCTTTAAAAAGTTGTGGCACAGTGTGTAGACCATGCACGATGACCAACCAAAGTAGGCATATGTCACTGACCATGACCAAGGAATGTCACTAAGTGTCGTAAACTTTGACAACTCACAACACGAGTCACAAATGGTCAGGGTGGAATGTAATAGTTTGTGAATACTAGTTATCTACTAGCAAGTACAAATACCTTCAATATGTAGTGGCATAATGTGGCTTCAATGTACAGTGACCAACCAAAGCATGCATATGTCACTAACCATGACGAACAAATTTCACTTCATGTGGGCAACGTTGAAAATGCATAACACGAGTCACAAAGGGTGAGAGGGGAAAACAATGGATTGGGAAGCCTAGGTATTGGCTATAAAGTACAAAGAACTTCAATACGTAGTGGCACGGTGTGGCCAATATGCACACCAAACAACCAAACTAGGCATATGTCACTGATCATGACCACATAATTTCAATATGGGTGGTCAATGTTGACCAACCATAACACGAGTCACAAACGGTCAAGAGAGGAAACAATGCTATGAGAATACCGGTTCTCAACTACCAAGAAGAATGACCTTCAGTCAGTAGTAGCGCGGTGTTGCTACCATGTACAATGATCGACCAAAGTAGGCATGTTTACCGCCTTTGACCAAAGAAATCCCGTGTGTGTGGTCCACGTTCACAGCTCATAATACGAGTCACAAATGGTCAGAGGGGGAAACAATGGTTTGGGAACACCACGTAACACAAAGCAAGCACAAGGGGCTTCAATTCGTTGTGGCACAGTGTGGGGACCATGGATGATGACCAACCAAAGTAGGCATATGTCACTGACCATGACCAAATAATGTCACTAAGTGTGGTAAACTTTGACAACTCACAACACGGGTCACAAATGGTCAGGGTGGAAGGTAATAGTTTGTGAATACTAGTTATCTACTAGCAAATACAAATACCTTCAATATGTAGTGGCACAATGTGGCTTCAATGCACAGTGACCACCCAAAGTATGCATATGTCACTGAACATGACGAAAGAATTTCACTTCATGTGGTCGACGTTGAAAATGCGTTACACGAGTCACAAATGGTCAGAGGGGGGAAACAATGGTTTGGGAACACCGAGTACCACATAGCAAGCACAAGGGCTTCAATACGTTGTGGCACGGTGTGGAGACAATGCACGATGACCAACCAAAGTAGGCATATGTCGCTTCCCATTACCAAATAATTTCACTAAGTGTGGTAAACTTTGACATCTCACAACACGAGTCACAACTGGTGAGGGTGGAAGGTAATGGTTTGTGAATACTAGTTATCTACTAGCAAGTAAAAATACCTTCAATGTGTAGTGGCACAATGTGGCTTCAATGCACAGCGACCAACCAGAGTATGCATATGTCACTAACCATGACAGACAAATTTCACTTCATGTGGTCAACGTTGAAAACACATAACAGGAGTCACAACTGGTCAGAGGGGAAAACAATGGGTTGGGAACACTAGTTATCAACTAGCAAGCAAAAAGACCTTCAGCAAGCAGTGGCACGGTATGGCTAGCATGCACAGTGACCAACCAAATGATGCATACGTCATTGACTACGACCGAATAAGTCCATTACGTGTGGTCAATATTGACAACTCATAACGTCAGTCCCAAATGGTCAGAGGGATAGACAATGGTTTGGGAAGCATATGTATTGACTAGAAAGGACAAAGAACTTCAATACGTAGTGGCACGGTGTGGCTAATATGCACACCAAACAATCAAACTTGGCATATATCACTGATCATGACCACAGAATTTCAATATGGGTGGTCAACGTTGACCAACCATAACACGAGTCACTAACGGTAGGAAAGAGGAAACAATGCTATGAGAATACCGGTTATCAACTACCAAGTACAATGACCTTCAGTCAGTAGTAGCACGGTGTGCCCACCATGCACAATGACCGACCAAAGTAGGCATATGTACTGCCTTTGACCAGAGAAATCCGCTGTGTGTGGTCAACGTTGACAACTCATAATACGAGTCACAAATGGTCAGAGGGGGAAACAATGGTTTGGGAATACTTGGTATCGACTAGCAAGTACAAAGACCTTCGATAAGTGGTGGCACGGTATGGCTACCATGCACAATGACCAACCAAAATGTTATTGTGTCACTTAATATCATAAAAAGAGTTTCACTGTGTCTTGTCAACGTTCCTTCTTACTGCTGGTCAATCGCAGCAATGGTTGAGAGGCTGTTCAAACTCAAAGTTGCAAAGTTCAAAACTTAGTCCGCGTCAATGGTTTATGAATAAACTGAAATTGTTATCATTCATGCTTTTGAAAACTACCCTATAATCTTACACCCCCTTATTTCATTCCCTTTACCCATAGGAACCCTTATAATGTCATTTGGACAACATATGAACACCATGTGAGTTGGCTTAGTGCTTATAGAGTTGGATTCTGAAGCGATAGGTCCTGAGTTTGAATCCTCGTACGCACAATACAGATTAGGCTCGCGACCTGGGGGGGGGGGGGAGGGGCGGCCGTGTTGTGCTACCTCAACTCTACCTTCAAGCCTAAGCCGTGGGGGGGTAAGGGGGGTGTCATAATGCGGTCGCAAATCTGTCCTCCAGGTCGTCCACGGAATATCCATCTAGGGGGGTGGGAGGGAGTATTCCAGTGAAGGCACCTACGCGTAACAAATTAACAAAACCCGACCTGGTGTTAAAGGGAGAAACCTTTTGCTATTTATTGACTAGCAAGTGCAAATACATTCAACAAGTAGTGGAACGGTGTGGCTACCATGTACAATGACGAACCAGATTAGGCATGTGCCACTTACCATGATCAAATAAGTTTACTATGTGGTTAACGTTGACAACCCATAATATGGGCCACAAATTGTCATAGGGGGAAACAATGGGTTGGGAATACCACGAATCACATAGCAAGCACAAGGGGCTTCAATACGTTGTGGCACGGTGTGGGGACCATGCACGATGACCAACCAAAGTAGGCATATGTCACTGACCATGACCAAATAATGTCACTAAGTGTGGTAAACTTTGACATTTCACAACACGAGTCACAAATGGTCAGGGTGGAAGGTAATGCTTTGTGAATACTAGTTATCTACTAGCAAGTACAGATACCTTCAATATGCAGTGGGACAACGTGGCCTCAATGCATAGTGACCACCCAAAGAATGCATATGTCACTGACCATGACGAAAGAATTTCACGTCATGTGGGCAACATTGAAAACGCATAACACGAGTCACAAATGGTCAGAGGGGGAAACAATGGGTTGGGAACACTAGTTACCAACTAGGAAGTACAAAGACCTTCAACGAGCAGTGCCACGGTATGGTTAGCGTGCACAGTGACCAACCAAAGTATGCATACGTCACTGACTACAACCGAATAAGTCCACTATGTGTGGTCAACATTGACAACTCATAACACGAGTCACAAATGGTTAGAGGGAGAGAAAATGGGTTGGGAAGCCTATGTATTGACTGGAAAGGACAAAGAACTTCAATACGTAGCGGCACGGTGTGGCTAACATGCACACCAAACAACCAATCTAGGCAAATGTCACTGATCATGACCACATAATTTCAATATGGGTGGTCACCGTTGACCAACCATAACACGAGTCACTAACGGTCAAGATAGGAAACATGCTATGGGAATATCGGTTGTCAACTACCAAGTACAACGACCTTCATTCAGTAGTAGCACAGCGTAGCTACCATGTACAATGACCGACCAAAGTAGGCATGTGCACTAGCTTTGACCAAAGAAATCCGCTGTGTGTGGTCAACGTTGACAACTCATAATACAAGTCAAAAATGGTCAGAGGGGGAAACAATGGTTTGGAAACACCAAGTATCACATAGCAAGAACAAGGGGCTTCAACACGTCATTGCACAGTGTGGAGACCATGCACGGTGACCAACCAAAGTAGGCATATGTCACTGACCATGACCAAATAATGTCACTAAGTGTGGTAAACTTTGACAACTCACAACACGGGTCACAAATGGTCAAGGTAGAAGGTAATGGTTTGTGAATACTAGTTATCTACTAGCAAGTACAAATACCTTCAATATGTAGTGGCACAATGTGGCCTCAATGCACAGTGACCAACCAAAGTATGCATATGTCACTAACCATGACGAGCAAATTTCACTTCATGTGGTCAATGTTGAAAACGCATAACACGAGTCACAAATGGTCAGAGGGGAAAACAATGGACTGGGGACACTAGTTATCAACTAGCAAGTAGAAAGACCTTGAACAAACAGTGGCATGGTATGGCTAGCGTGCACAGTGACCAACCAAAGGATGCATACGTCACTGACTACGACCGAATAAGTCCACTATGTGTGGTCAACATTGACAACTCAAAATGCCAGTCCCAAATGGTCAGAGGGAGAGACAATGGTTTGGGAAGCATGTGTATTGACTAGAAAGGACAAAGAACTTCAATACGTAGTGGCACGGTGTCGCTAATATGCACACCAAATAACCAAACAAGGCATATGTCAGTGATCATGAACACATAATTTCAATATGCGTGGTCAACATTGACCAACAATAACACGAGTCACAAATGGTCAGGACAGGAAAAAATGCTATGGGAATATCGGTTCTCAACTACCAAGTACAATGACCTTCAGTCAGAAGTAGCATGGTGTGGCTACCATGCACAATGACCGACCAAAGTAGGCATATGTATTGCCTTTGACCAAAGACATCCACAGTGTGTGGTCAACGTTGACAACTCAAAATACAAGTCACAATTAGTCAGAGGGGGAAACAATGGGTTTAGAACACCAAGTATCACATAGCAAGCACAAGGGGATTCAATACGTTGTGGCACGGTGTGGAGACCATGCAGGATGACCAACCAAAGTAGGCATATGTCGCTGACCATGACCAAATAATGTCACTTACTGTGGTAGACTTTGACAACTCACAACACGAGTCACAACTGGTTAGGGTGGAGGGCAATGGTTTGTGAATACTAGTTATCTACTAGCAAGTACAAATACCTTCAATATGTAGTGGCACAGTGTGGCTTCAATGCACAGTGACCAACCAAAGTATGCATATGTCACTGACCATGACCAAATAATGTTACTAACTGTGGTAGACTTTGACAACTCACAACACGAGTCACAACTGGTTAGGGTGGAGAGCAATGGTTTGTGAATACTAGTTATCTACTAGCAAGTACAAATACCTTCAATATGTAGTGGCACAGTGTGGCTTCAATGCACAGTGACCAACCAAAGTATGCATATGTCACTAACCATGACGAACAAATTTCACTTCATGTGGTCAACGTTGAAAACACATAACAGGAGTCACAAATGGTCAGAGGGGAAAACAATGGGTTGGGAACACTAGTTATCAACTAGCAAGTACAAAGATATTCAACAAGCAGTGGCACGGTATGGCTAGCTTTCACAGTGACCAATCAAAGGACGCATACGTCACTGACTACGACCGAATAAGTTTACTATGTGTGGTTAACATTGACAACTCATAACGCCAGTCCCAAATGGTGAGAGGGAAAGACAGTGGTTTGGGAAGCATATGTATTCACCAGAAAGGACAAAGAACTTCAATACGTAGTGGCACGGTGTGGCTAATATGCACACCAAACAATCAAACTTGGCATATGTCACTGATCTTGACCACAGAATTTCAATATGGGTGGTCAAGGTTGACCAACCATAACACGAGTCACAAACGGTAAGAAAGAGGAAACAATGCCATGAGAATACCGGTTCTCAACTACCAAGTACAATGACCTCCAGTTAGTAGTAGCACGGTGTGCCTACCATGAACAACGACTCACCAAAGTAGGCATATGTACTGCCTTTGACCAGAGAAATCCGCTGTGTGTGGTCAACGTTGACAATTCATAATACAAGTCACAAATGGTCAGAGGGGGAAACATTGGTTTGGGAATACTTGGTATCAACTAGCAAGTATAAACACCTTCGATAAGTGGTGGCACGGTATGGCTACCATGCACAATGACCAACCAAAACATTCTTGTGTCATTGAAGATCATATGAAGAGTTTCACTGTGTCTTGTCAACTTTCCTTCTTACGGCTGGTCAATCGCAGCAATGGTTGAGAGGTTATTCAAGCTCGAAGTTGCAAAGTTCAAACCTTTGTCTGCGGCACTTGTTCATGAATAAGCTGAAATTATCATCATTCATACTTCTGGAAACTACCCTATAACCTTACACTCCCTTATTTTGTGCCCTTTACCCATGGGAACTCTTATAATGTCATTTGGACAACATATGAACACCATGTGAGTTGGCTTAGTACTTATAGAGTTGGATTCTGGAGCGATAGGTCCTGGGTTTGAATCCTCATACGCGCAATATAGATTAGGCTCGCGACCTGGGGGGGGGGG
>SZWC01000262.1:4341-18247 GCA_023375785.1 Penium margaritaceum | reverse complement strand
GGGGGGGGGGGGGGGGGGGGGGTAGGGGGGTTGTCATAATGCGGTCACAAATCTGTCCTCCAGGTCGTCCACGGAACATCCCTCTAGGGGGGTGGGAGGGAGTATTCTAGTGAAGGCACCTACGCGTAACAAATAAACAAAAACCTACCTGGTGTTAAAGGGAGAAACCTTTTGCTATTTATTGACTAGCAAGTGCAAATGCTTTCAACAAGTAGTGGAACGGTGTGGCTACAATGTACAATGACCAACCACATGAGGCATGTGCCACTTACCATGACCAAGTTATGTTACTATGTGTAGTTAACGTTGACAACCCATTACATGGACCACGAATTGTCAGAGGGGGAAGCAATGGGTTGGGAACACCACGAATCACATAGCAAGCACAGGGAACTTCAATATGTTGTGGCACGGTGTGGAGACCATGCACGATGACCAACTAAAGTAGACATATGTCACTGACCATGACCAAATAATGTTACTAAGTGTGGTAAACTTTGACAACTCACAACACGTGTCACAAATGGTCAGGGTGGAAGGTAATGGTTTGTGAATCCTAGTTATCTACAAGCAAGTACAAATACCTTCAATATGTAGTGGCACAATGTGGCTTTGATGCACAGTGACCAAGCAAAGTATGCAAATGTCACTCACCGTGACAAACAAATTTCACTTCATGTGGTCAACGTTGAAAACGCATAACACGAGTCACAACTTGTCAGAGGGGAAAACAATGGACTGGGAAGCCTATGTATTGGCTAGAAAGGACAAAGAACTTCAATACGCAGTGGCACGGTGTAGCTAACATGCACACCAAACAACCAAACTAGGCATATGTCACTGATCATGACCACATAATTTCAATATGGGTGGTCACCGTTGACCAACCATAACACGAGTCAAAAATGGTCAGGACAGGAAACAATGCTATGGGAATATCGGTTCTCAACTACCAAGTACAACGACCTTAAGTCAGTAGTAGCACGGTGTGGCTACCATGCACAATGACTGGTTGCGAGTGGTGCGAATGGGTTGCGGAGTGGTGCGAACTGGTTGCGGCGTGGTGCGAACTGCTTGCGGAATGGTGCACACTGGTTGCAAAGTGGTGCGAACTGGGTTGTGGGGTGGTGGGAACCTGTTGCGGAGTGGTGCGAACTGGTTGCAGAGTGGTGCAAAGTGGTTGCAGAGGGGTGCCAACTGGCTGCGGAGTGGTGCGAACTGGTTCCGGAGTGGTGGGAATTGGTAGAGGAGTGGTGCAAACTGGTTGCGCAGTGGTGCGAACTGGTTGTGGAGTGGTGCGAACTGGTTGCGGGGTGGTGCGAACTGGCAGCGGAGTGGTGCGACTTGGTTGCAGAGTGATGCGAACTTGTTGCGGAGTGGTGCGACCTGGTTGCCGAGTGATGCGACCTGGTTGCGGAGTGGTGCGAACTGGTTGCGGAGTGGTGCAAACTTGTTGCGAAGTGGTGCGAACTGGTTGCGGAGTGGTCAAACGGGTTGCGGAGTGATGCGATCTGGTTGCCCATTGGTGCGAAATGGTTGCAGAGCGGTGGGAACTGGTTGCGAAATGGTGCGAACTGGTCGCTGAGTGGTGCGAACTGGTCGCAAAGTGGTGCGAACTGGTCGCGGAGTGGTGGGCACTGGTCGTGGAGTGGTGCGAACTGGTTGCGGGAGTTGTGCGAACGGGTGGCGCATTGGTGCGAACAGGTTGCGAACGGCTGCGAACGGGTTGCAGAGTGGTGCGAACTGGTTGCAGAGTGGTGTGAACTGGTTGCAAAGTGGTGGGAACTGGTTGTGGAGTGGTGCAACCGGGTTGTGAAGTGGTGCGAACTGGTTTCAGAGTGGTGCGAACTGGTTGCGGAGTGGTGCAAACTTGGTGCGGAATGGTGCCAACCGGTTGCGCAGTTTTGCAAACTGGTTGCGGAGAAGTGCGAACTGGTTGCGGAGTCGTGCGAACTGGTTGCGGAGTAGTGCGAACTGGTTTCAGAGTGGTGCGAACTGGTTGCGCAGTGGTGCAAACTGGCTGGGAAGCGGTGCGAAGTGGTTGCGGAGTGGTGCAAACTGGTTGCGGAGTGGTGCGAACTGGTAACCGAGTGGTGTGAACTGGTTGCGGAGTGGTGCGAACTGGTTGTGGAATGGTGCAAACCGGCTGCGGAGTGGTGCGAACTGGTTGCGGTGTGGTGCTAACTGTTGCGGAGTGGTGCGAACTGGTTGCGGAGTGGTGCGAACTGGTTGCGGGGTGGTGCGAAATGGTTGCGGAGTGGTGCAAACTTGTTGCGGAGTGGTGCGAACTGGTTGCGGGGTGGTGCGAACTGGTTGCGGAGTGGTGCGAACTGGTTGAGGAGTCGAGCGAACTGGTTGCGGAGTGGTGCGAACTGGTTGCGGGGTGGTGCGAAATGGTTGCGGAGTGGTGCAAACTTGTTGCGGAGTGGTGCGAACTGGTTGCGGGGTGGTGGGAACTGGTAGTGGAGTGGTCCAAACTGGTTTCAGAATGGTGGGATCAGGTTGTGGAGTGGTGTGGACTGGTTGCGGAGTGGTGCGAACTGGTTGCGGAGTGGTGGGAACTGGTTGCGGATTTTTCCGAACTGGTTGCAGAGTGGTGTGAACTGGCTGCCGAGTGGTGCGAACTGGTTGCAGAGTGGTCCGAACTCATTGCGGAGTGGTGCCAACTGGTTGGGGAGTGGTGGGAACTGGTTCCGGGGTGGTGGGAAGCGGTAGTGGAGTGGTCCAAACTGGTAGCAGACTGGTTGGATCAGGTTGCGGAGTGGTGCAAACTGGTTGCGGAGTGGTGCGAACTGGTTGCGAAGTGGTGTGAACTGGTTGTGGAATGATGCAAACTGGCTGCGGAGTGGTGCGAACTGGTTGGGATGTGGTGCGAACTGGTTGTGGAGTGGTGCAAACTGGTTGCGGAGTGGCAAGAACTGGTTGCGGAGATTGGGTACGGGTTGCGGAGTGGTGCAAACTGGTCGCGGAGTGGTGCGAACTGGTCGCGGAGTGGTGCGAACTGGTCGCGGAGTGGTGCGAACTGGTCGCGGAGTGGTGCGAACTGGTCGCGGAGTGGTGCGAACTGGTCGCGGAGTGGTGCGAACTGGTCGCGGAGTGGTGCGAACTGGTCGCGGAGTGGTGCGAACTGGTCGCGGAGTGGTGCAAACGGGTCGCGGAGTGGTGGAAACTGGTCGTGGAGTGATGCAAATGGGTTCCAGAGTGGTGTGAACGGGTTGCATAAAGGTGTGAACTGGCTGCGGAGTGGTGCGAACTGGTTGCGGAGTGGTGCGGACTGGTTGCGGAGTGGTGCGAACTGGTTGCGGAGTGGTGCCAACTGGTTGTGGAATGGTGGGACATGGTTGTGGACTGGTGCAAACGGGTTGCGGAATGGTGCGAACTGGTTGCGGTTAGGTGCGAACTGGTTGCGGAGTGGTGTGAACTGGTTGCGGAGAGGTGCGCACTGGCTGCGGAGTGGTGCAAACTGGTTGCAGAGTGGTGCGAACTGGTTGCGGAGTGGTGCAAACTGGCTGCATACTGGTGGGAACTGGTTGGGGAGTCGTGCAAACTGGTTACAAAGTGGTGCGAACTGGTTGCGGGTTGGGTGTGAACTGGTTGTGGAGTGGTGCGAACTGGTTGCGGACTGGTGTGAACTGGTTGCGGAGTGGTTCGAACTGGTTGCGGACTGGTGCGAACTGGTTGCGGAGTGGTGTGAACGGGTTGCGGAGTGGAGCAAACAGGTTGCGGAATGGTGAACCGGTTGTGGAATGGTGCAAACTGGTTGCGGAGTGGCAAGAACTAGGTGGAGTGATGTGAACTGGTTGCGGGGTTTTGCGAACTGGTAACGAAGTGGTGCAAACTGGTTGTGGAGTGGTGCGAACTGGTTGCAGAGTGGTGCAAAATGGTTACGGAGTGGTGCGAACTGGTTGCGGAGTGGTGCAAACTGGTTGCGGAGTTCTTCGAACTGGTTGCGGAGTGGTGTGACCCGGCTGCCAAATGGTGCGAACTGGTTGCGGTGTGGTCCGAACTGGTTGCGGAGTGGTGCGAACTGGTTGTGGAGTAGTGCGAACTGGTTGCGGAGTGGTGGGAATAGGTAGTGGAGTGGTGCAAACTGGTTGCAGAGTGGTGCGAACTGGTTGCGGAGTGGTGCGAACTGGTTGCGGAGTGCTGCGAACTGGTTGCGGAGTGGTGCGAACTGGTTGTGGAGTGGTGCAAACTGGATGCGGAGTGGCGAGAACTGGTTGCGGAGGTGTGGGAACTGGTTGCGGAGTGGTGCGAACTGGTTGCGGATTGGTGCGAACTGGTTGCGGAGTGGTGGGAACTGGTTGCGGAGTGGTGCGAACTGCTTGCGTAATGGTCCACACGGGTTGCAAAGTGGTGCGAACTGGGTTGTGGAGTGGTGCGAACCTGTTGCGGAGTGGTGCGAACATGTTGCAGAGTGGTGCGAACTGGCTGCGGAGTGGTGCGAACTGGTTCCAGAGTGGTGCGAACCGGTAGCGGAGTGGTGCAAACTGGTTGCGCAGTGGTGCGAACTGGTTCTGGAGTGATGCAAACTGGTTGCGGACTGGTGCGAACTGGTAGCGGAGTGGTGCGACTTGGTTGCGGAGTGGTGCGAACTGGTTGCGGAGTGGTGCGAACCGGTTGCGGGGTGGTGCGAACAGGTTGCGGAGTGGTCAAACTGGTTGTGGAGTGGTGCGAACTGGTTGCGCATTGGTGCGAACTGGTTGCAGAGCGGTTGGAACTGGTTGCGGACTGGTCGCTGAGTGGTGTGAACTGGTCGCAAAGTGGTGCGAACTGGTTGCGGAGTGGTGCGAACTGGTCGTGGAGTTGTGCAAACGGGTTGCGGAGTGGTGCGAATGCACTGCGGAGTGGTGTGAACTGGTTACAGAGTGGTGGGAACTGGTTGCGGAGTGGTGCAACCGGGTTGTGGAGCGGTGCCAACTTGTTGCAGAGTGGTGCAAACTTGTTGCGGACTGGTGCGAAATGGTTGCGGAGTGGTGTGAACTTGTGGCGGAGTGGTGCGAACTGGTTGCGGAGTGGTGCCAGCTGGTTGCAGAGTGGTGCAACTGGTTGCGGAGTTGTGCGAACTGGTTGGGGAGTTGTGCGAACTGGTTGTGGAGTGGTGCAAACAGGTTGCGGAGTGGCGAGAACTGGTTGCGGAGGTGTGGGAACGGGTTGCGGAGTTGTGCAAACTGGTTGCGGAGTGGCGAGGACTGGTTGCGGCGTGGTGCGAACTGCTTGCGCAGTGGTGCGAACTGGTTGCAGAGTGATGCGAACTGGTTGCGGAGTGGTGTGAACTGGTTGTGGAGTGGTGGGAACTGGTTTCGGAGTTGTGCGAACTGAATGCGGAGTGGTGCGAACTTGTTGCGGAGTGGTGTGAGCTGGTTGCGGAGTGGAGCAAACTGGTTTCGGAGTGGTGAACTGGTTGTGGAGTGGTGCAAACTGGTTGCGGAGTGGTGAAGACTAGCTGCGGAGTGGTGGGAACTGGTTGCGGAGTGGTGCGAACTGGTTGTTGGGTGGTGCGAACTGGTTACGGAGTCGTGCAAACTGGGTCTGGAGTGGTGCAAACTGGTTGCAGAGTGGTGTAAACTGGTTGCGAACGGTGCGAACTCATTGCGGAGTGGTCAAACTGGTTGCAGAGTGATGCAAACTGGTTGCGGTGTGGTTCGTACTTGTTGCAGAGTGGTGCAAACTGTTTGCGGAGTGGTGCAAACTGGCTGCGGAGTGGTGCCAACTGGTTGCGGAGTGGTGCAAACTGGTTGCGGAGTGGTGCGAACTGGTTGCGGAGTGGTGCGAACTGGTTGCGGAGTGGTGAATACTGGTTGCGGAGTGGTGCGAACTGGTTGTTGAGTGGTCAAACTGGTTGCGGAGTGGAGCGAACTGGTTGCGGAGTGGTGCGAACTGGTCGCAGAGTGTACGAACTAGTCGCGGAGTGGTGCGAACTTGCTGCGGAGTGTTTTGAACTCGTTGCGGAGTGGTGCCAACTGGTTGCCGAGTGGTGCAAACTGGTTGCGGCGTGGTGCGAACTGGTCGCAGAGTGTACGAACTAGTCGCGGAGTGGTGCGAACTTGCTGCGGAGTGTTTTGAACTCGTTGCGGAGTGGTGCCAACTGGTTGCCGAGTGGTGCAAACTGGTTGCGGCGTGGTGCGAACTGGTCGCAGAGTGTACGAACTAGTCGCGGAGTGGTGCGAACTTGCTGCGGAGTGTTTTGAACTCGTTGCGGAGTGGTGCCAACTGGTTGCCGAGTGGTGCAAACTGGTTGCGGCGTGGTGCGAACTGGTCGCAGAGTGTACGAACTAGTCGCGGAGTGGTGCGAACTTGCTGCGGAGTGTTTTGAACTCGTTGCGGAGTGGTGCCAACTGGTTGCCGAGTGGTGCAAACTGGTTGAGGAGTGGTGGGAACTGCTTGCGGAATGGTGCACACTGGTTGCAAAGTGGTGCGAACTGGGTTCTGGAGTGGTGCGAACCTGTTGCGGAGTGGTGCAAACTGGTTGCAGAGTGGTGCAAACTGGTTGCAGAGTGGTGTGAACTGGCTGCATAGTGGTGCGAACTGGTTCCGGAGTGGTGCAAACTGGTAGCGGAGTTGTGCAAACTGGTTGCGCAGTGGTGCGAACTGGTTGTGGAGTGGTGCGAACTGGTTGCGGAATGGTGCAAACTGGCAGCTGAGTGGTGCGAATTGGTTTCGGAGTGGTGCGAACTGGTTGCAGAGTGGTGCGACCTGGTTGCGGAGTGGTGCTAACTGGTTGCGGGGTGGTGTGAACCTGTTGCGGAGTGGTGGGAACTGGTTGCGGAGTGGTCAAACTGGTTGCGGAGTGGTGCAAACTGGTTGCGCATTGGTGTGAAATGGTTGCACAGCGGTGGGAACTGGTTGCAGAATGGTGCAAACTGGTCGCTGAGTGGTGCGAAATGGTCGCAAAGTGGTGCGAACTGGTCGAGGAGTGGTGGGAACTGGTTGCAGAGTGGTGCGAACTGGTTGCAGAGTGGTGCGAACTGGTTGCAAAGTGGTGCGAACTGGTTGCAAAGTGGTGCGAACTGGTCGAGGAGTGGTGGGAACTGGTTGCAGAGTGGTGCGAACTGGTTGCAGAGTGGTGCGAACTGGTTGCAAAGTGGTGCGAACTGGTTGCAGAGTGGTGCGAACTGGCTGCCGAGTGGTGCGAACTGGTTGCGGAGTTGTGCGAACTGGTTGCGGAGTGGTGCAAACTGGCTGCGGAGTGGTGCAAACGGGTTGCGGTGTGGTGCAAACTGGCTGCAGAGTGGTGCGAACTGGTTGCAGAGTGGTGCGAACTGGTTGCAAGGTGGTGGGAACAGGCTGCGGAGTGGTGCGAACTGGTCGCAGAGTGGTGCGAACTGGTCGCGGAGTGGTGCGAACTGGTCGCGGAGTGGTGCGAATTGGTGGCGGAGTGGTGCGAACTGGTTTCGGAGTGGTGGGTTCGGGTTGCAGTGTGGTGCAAACAGTTTGCGAAGGGGTGCCAACTGGTTGCGGAGTGGTGCAAACTGGCTGCGGAGTGGTGCGAACTGGTTGCGGAGTGATGAATGATTGCGGAGTGGTGCGAACTGGTTGCGGAGTGGTGCGACCTGGTTGCAGAGTGGTGTGAACTGGTTGCGGAGTTGTGCGAACTGGTTGCGGAGTGCTGCAAACTGGCTGCGGAGTGGTGCAAACTGGTTGCGGAGTGGTGCAAACTGGTTGCAGAGTGGTGCGAACTGGTTGCGGAGTGGTGCGAACTGGTTACGGAGTGGTACGAACTGGTTGCGGAGTGGCCAAACTGGTTGCATAGTAGTCCAACCTGGTTGCGGGGTTGTTCTTACTGGTTGCGAAGTGGTGCGATCTGGTTGCGGAGTTGTGCGAACTGGTTGCAGAGTGGTACGAACTGGTTGTGGAGTGGTGCGAACTGGTTGGTGAGTGGTGCGAATTGGTTGCCAAGTGGTGCGAACTGGTTGAGGAGTGGTGAAGCTGGTTGCAGAGTGGTGCGAACATCTCGCGGAGTGGTGCAAACTGGTCGCGGAGTGGTGCGAACTGGTCGCAAAGTGGTGCGAACTGGTTGCGGAGTGGTGCATTCGGGTTGCAGAGTGGTGCGAACGGGTTGCAAAGGGGTGCGAACTGGTTGCGGAAGTGTGCGAACTGGTTGTGGAGTGGTGTGAACTGGTTGCAAATTGGTGCAAACTGGTTGCAGAGTGCTGCGAACTGGTTGAGGAGTGGTGCGAACTGGCTGCGGATTAGTGCGAACTGGTTGCAGAGTGGTGTGAACTGGTTGTGGAGTGGTGCCAAGTTGTTTCGAGTGGTGTGGACTCATTGCGGAGTGGTGCGAACTGGTTGCGGAGTGGTGGGAACTGGCTGTGGATTGGTGGGAACTGGTTGCGAAGTGGTGCCAACTGGTCGTGGAGTGGTGCGAACTGGTTGCGGTGTGGTGCGAACTGGTTGCGGAGTGGTTCGAACTGGTTGCGGAGTGGTGCGAACTGGTTGCGGAGTGGTGCGAACTGGTTGCGTAGTGGTGCGAACTGGTTGCGGAGTGGTGCGAACTGGTTGCGGAGTTGTGCAAACGGCTTGCGGAGTGGTGCGAACTGGTTGCGTAGTGGTGCGAACTGGTTGCGAAGTGGTGCGAACTGGTTGCAGAGTGCTGCGAACAGGTTGCGGAGTGGTGTTAACTGGTTGCGGAGTGGTGCGAACTCGATGTGGAGTGGTGCGAACTAGTTGCGGAGTGGTGCAAACTGATTGCGTATTGGTGCGGACTGGTAGTGGAGTGGTGCAAACTGGTTGCGGAGTGGTGCGAACTGGTTGCGGAGTGGTGCGAACTGGTTACAAAGTGGTGCGAACTGGGAGCGGAGTAGTGCAAATTGGTTCCGGAGAGGTCTGAACAGGTTGCGGAATGGTGCGAACTGGTTGCAAAGTGGTACGAACTGGTTGCGGAGTGGTGCGAATTGGTTGCGGAGTGGTGCCAACTGGTTGCAGCGTGGTGCCAACTGGTTGCGGAGTGGTGCGAACTGGTTGCGGAGTGGTGCGACCTGGTTGCCGAGTGGTGTGAAGGGGTTGCGGAGTGGTGCGAACTGGTTGCGGAGTGCTGCAAACTGGTCCCGGAGTGGTGCAAACTGGTCGCGGACTGGTGTGAACTGGTTGCGGAGTGGTGTGAACTGGTTGCGGAGTGGTACAAACAGGTTGCGGAGTGGTGTGAACTGGTTGCGGAGTGGTGCGAACTGGTTACCGAGTGGTGTGAACTGGCTGTAGAGTGGTGCGAACTGGTTTGAGAGTGGTGCGAACTGGTTGCGGAGTGGTGTGAACTGGTTGCAGAGTGATGGGAACTGGTTGCGGAGTGGTGCAAACTGGTTGCGGAGTGATGCGAACTTGTTGCGGGGTAGTGCAAACTGGTTGCTGAGTTGTGCAAACTGGTTGCGGATTGGTGCGAACTGGTTGCGGAGTGATGCGAACTGGCTACGGAGTGGTGCAAACTGGTTGCGCAATGGTGTGAACTGGTTGTGGAGTGGTGAGAACTGGTTGCGGAGTGGTGAGAACTGTTTCTGGAGTTGTGCAAACTTGTTGCGGAGTGGAGCAAACTGGTTGCGGAGTGGTGATAACTGGTTGCGGAGTGGTGCGAACTGGTTGCGGAGTAGTGCGAACTGGTTACGAGTGGTGCGAATTGGTTGCAAAGTGGTGCCAACTGGTTGCGGAATGGTGCGAACTGGTTGCGGAGTGGTGCAAACTGGCTGCAGAGTGGTGCGAACTGGGCGCGGAGTGGTGCAAACTGGTAGCGGAGTGTTGCAAACTGGTTGCGGAGTGGTCCAAACTGGTTGCGGAGTGGTGCGAACTGGGCGCGGAGTGGTGCAAACTGGTAGCGGAGTGTTGCAAACTGGTTGCGGAGTGGTCCAAACTGGTTGCGGAGTGGTGCGAACTGGTTGCAAAGTGGTGCCAACTGGTAGCGGAGTGGTGCGATTTGGTTGCAGAGTGGTGCAAACTTGGTGCAGAGTGGTCAAACTGGTTTCAGAGTTGTGCGTTCTGGTTCCATAGTGGTTCGTACTGGATGCGGAGTGGTGCAATCTGGATCCGGAGTGGTGCAACTAGCTGCGGAGTGGTGCAAACAGGTTGCAGAGTGGTGCGAACTGGTTGCGGAGTGATGCGGACTGGTTGCGGAGTGGTGCGAGCTGGTTGCGGAGTGGTGCAAACTGGTTGCGGAATGGTGCGAACTGGTTGCGGAGTAGTGGGGACTTGTTGCAGAGTGGTGCAAACTGGTTGCGGAATGGTCAAACTGGTTGCGGAGTGGTGTGAACTGGCTGTGGAGTAGTGCGAACTGGTTGCAGAGTGGTGGGAACTGGTTGCGGAGTGGTGCGAACTGGTCACCAAGTGGTGCGAACTTGTCGCGCAGTGGTGCGAACTGGTTGCGGAGTGGTGCGAACTGGTTGCGGAGTGGTTCAAACTGGTTGCAGAGTGGTGCGAGCTGGTTGCAGAGTGCTGCGAACTGGTTGCGGAGTGGTGCGAACTGGTTGCGGAGTGGTGCGACCTGGTTGCCGAGTGGTGCGAACTGGTTGCGGAGTGGTGCGACCTGGTTGCCGAGTGGTGCGAACTGGTTGCGGAGTGGTGCGACCTGGTTGCCGAGTGGTGCGAACTGGTTGCGGAGTGGTGCGACCTGGTTGCCGAGTGGTGCGAACTGGTTGCGGAGTGGTGCGACCTGGTTGCCGAGTGGTGCGAACTGGTTGCAGAGTGGTGCAAACTGGTTGCGGAGTGGTGTGAACTGGTTGCACAGTGGTGCGAACTGGTTGCGGAGTGGTGCGAACTGGGTGCGGAGTGGTGGAAACTGGTTGCGGAGTGGTGCAAACTGGTGGCGGAGTGGTGCGAACTGGCTGCAGAGTGGTGCGAACTGGTTGCGTAGTGGTGCGAACTGGTTGCGCAGTGGTGCGACCTGGTTGCCGAGTGGTGCGAACTGGTTGCAGAGTGGTGCGAACTGGTTGCGGAGTGGTTCGTACTGGTTGCGGTGTGCTGCGAACTGGTTACCGAGTGGTGTGAACTGGCTGCACAGTGGTACAAACTGGTTGGGGAGTGGTGCGAACTGGTTGCGGAGTGGTGTGAACTGGTTGCAAAGTGATGGGAACTGGTTGCGGATTGGTGCAAACTGGTTGCGGAGTGGTGCGAACTGGTTGATGGGTAGTATGAACTGGTTGCGGAGTTGTGCGAACTGGTTGCGGAGTGGTGCGAACTGGTTGCGGAGTGATGCGAACTGGCTATGGAGTGGTGCAAACTGGTTGCGCAATGGTGTGAACTGGTTGTGGAGTGGTGCGAACTGGTTGCGGAGTGGTGAAAACTGGTTGCGGAGTGGTGCGAACTGGTTGCGGAGTGGTGCGAACTGGTTGCGGAGTGATGCGAACTGGCTATGGAGTGGTGCAAACTGGTTGCGCAATGGTGTGAACTGGTTGTGGAGTGGTGCGAACTGGTTGCGGAGTGGTGAAAACTCTTTGTGGAGTTGTGCGAACTTGTTGCGGAGTGGAGCAAACTGGTTGCGGAGTGGTGAGAACTGGTTGCGGAGTGGTGCGAACTGGTTGCGGAGTATTGCGAACTGGTTGCGTAGTGGTGCAAATTGGTTGCAGAGTGGTGCGAACTGGTTGCGGAGTGGTGCAAACTGGTAGCGGAGCGTCGCAAACTGGTTGCGGAGTGGTGCAAACTGGCTGCGGAGTGGTGCGAACTGGTTGCGGAGTGGTGCTAACTGGTTGCGGAGTGGTGCAAACTGGTAGCGGAGCGTCGCAAACTGGTTGCGGAGTGGTGCAAACTGGCTGCGGAGTGGTGCGAACTGGTTGCGGAGTGGTGCTAACTGGTTGCGGAGTGGTGCCAACTGGTAGTGGAGTGGTGCGATTTGGTTGCAGAGTGGTGCAAACTGGGTGCAAAGTGGTCAAACTGGTTTCAGAGTTGTGCAATCTGGTTACAGAGTGGTTCGTACTGGATGTGGAGTGGTGCCAACTGGATCCAAAGTGGTGCAACTGGCTGCGGAGTGGTGCAAACGGGTTGCGGAGTAGTGGGAACTGGTTGCGGAGTGATGCGGACTGTTTGCGGAGTGGTGCAAGCTGGTCGCGGAGAGGTGCAAACTGGTTGCGGAGTGGTGCGAACTGGTTGTGTTGTGATGCGGACTGGTTGCAGAGTGGTGCAAACTGGTTGCGGAGTGGTCAAACTGGTTGCGGAGTTGTGCGAACTGGTTGAGGAGTGGTGCGAACTGGTTGCAGAGTGGTGGGAACTCGTTGCGGAGTGGTGCAAACTGGTCATTGAGTGGTGTGAACTTGTCACACAGTGGTGCGAACTGGTTGCGGATTGGTGCGAACTGGTTGCGGACTGGTTCAAACTAGTTGCGGAGTGGTGCGAGCTGGTTGCGCAGTGGTGCGAACTGGCTGCAGAGTGGTGTGAACTGGTTGCGGAGTGGTGCAAACTAGTTGCAGAGTGGTGCAAACTGGTTGCAGAGTGGTGCGAACTGGTAGCAGAGTGGTCAAACTGGTTGCGAAGTGGTCAAACTGGTTGCGGAGTGGTCAAACTGGTTGCAGAGTGGTGCGAACTGGTTGCACAGTGGATGGAACTGGTCGTGGAGTGGTGCGAACTGGTCGCAGAGTGGTGCAAAGTGGTTGCAGAGTGGTGCGTTCGGGTTGCAGAGTGGTGCGAACGGGTTGCGAAGGGATGCAAACTGGTTGCGGAGTGGTGCGAACTGGTTGTGGAGTGGTGTGAACTGGTTGCAAAGTGGTGCGAACCGGTTGTAGAGTGGTCCGAACTGGTTGCGGAGTGGTGGGAACTAGCTGTGGAGTGGTACAAACTGGTTGCGAAGTGATGCGAACTGGTTGTGGAGTGGTGCGAAATGGTTGTGGGGTGGTGCGAACTGGTCACCGAGTGGTGCGAACTTGTCGCAGAGTAGTGCGAACTGGTTGCGGAGTGGTGCGAACTGGTTGCGGAGTGGTTCAAACTAGTTACGGAGTGGTGCGAGCTGGTTGCGGAGTGGTGCGAACTGGTTGCGGAGTTGTGTAAACTGGTTGCAGAGTGGTGCGAACTGGTTGCATAGTGGTGCAAACTGGTCCCGGAGTGGTCAAACGGGTTGCGGAGTGGTGCAAACTGGTTGCGGGGTGGTGTGAACTGGTTGCAGAGTGGTGGGAACTGGTCGCAGAGTGGTGCGAACTGTTCGCAGAGTGGTGCGAACTGGTTGCAGAGTGGTGCAACCAGTTCGCAACACTCCGCAACCAGTTCTTACAGATCCACAACCCGTTCGTACCACTTCGCAACCAGTTTGCACCACTCCGCAACCTATTCGCACCACTTCGCAACCCGTTCACACCATTCCACAACCAGTTCGGACCACTCCGCAACCAGTTCACACCACTCTGCAACCAGTTTGAATGATTCCGCAACCAGTTCTCACCACTCCCCAACCAGTTCGCACCACTCCGCAACTAGTTTGCACCACTCCACAACCAGTTCGCACCAGTCTGCAACCGGTTCACACCACTCTGCAAGCTGTTTGCACCACTCCGCAACCAGTTCACACCACTCCGGAACCAGTTTGCACCACTCCGCAACCAGTTCGCACCACTCCGTAACCTGTTCACACCACTCCGCAACCATTTTGGACCACTCCGCAAACCGTTCAACCACTCTGCAGCCAGTTTAAACCACTTCGCAACAGGTTCGCACCACTCCGCAAGTGGTTCGCACCGCTGCGCAACCAGCTTAAACCACTCCGCAACCCATTCACACCAATCTGCAACCCGTTTGCACCACTCCACAACCAGTTCGTACCACACCGCAACCACTGGGCACCACTCCGCAACAAGTTCGCACCACTCCACAACCAGTTCGTACCACTCCGCAACCAGTTCGCACCACTCGGCAACTGGTTCGCACCACTCCGCAACCAGTTCGCACCACTCCGCAACCAGTTCGCACCACTCCGCAACCAGTTCGCACCCCTCCGCAACCAGTT
>SZWC01000261.1:496029-506761 GCA_023375785.1 Penium margaritaceum | reverse complement strand
TGTGAAGCGCCAGTGCCAAAGTGTGACGCTCTAGTGCCAAAGTGTGACGCTCTAGTGCTAAAGTGTGACGCTCTAGTGCCAAAGTGTGACGCTCTAGTGCCAAAGTGTGACACTCTAATGCCAACGTTTGGAGCTCTAGTGCCAAAGTGTGACGCTCTAGTGCCAAAGTGTGATGCTCTAGTGCCAAACGTGTGACGCTCTAGTGCCAAAGTGTGGAGCTCTAGTGCCAAGTGTGATGCTCTAGTGCCAAAGTGTGACGCTCTAGTGCCAAAGTATGACGATGTAGTGCCAAAGTCTGACACTCTAGTGCCAAAGTTTGAAGCTCTAGTGCCAAAGTGTGACGCTCTAGTGCCAAAGTGTGACACTCTAGAGCCAAAGTGTGACACTCTAGTGCAAAGGTGTGAATCTCTAGTGCCAAAGTGTGATGCTCTAGGACCAAAGTGTGATGCTCTAGTACCAAAGTGTGACGCTCTAGTGCCAAAGTGTGACACTCTAGAGCCAAAGTGTGACACTCTAGTGCAAAGGTGTGAATCTCTAGTGCCAAAGTGTGATGCTCTAGGACCAAAGTGTGATGCTCTAGTACCAAAGTGTGACGCTCTAGTGCCAAAACTATGACGCTCTAGTTCCAAAGTACGACACTCTATTGCCAAAGTGTGACGCTCTAATGCCAAAGTGTGAAGCTCTAGTGTCCAAGTGTGACGCTCTAGTGCCAAAGTGTGAAGGTCTAGTGCCACAGTGTGATGCTCTAGTGCCAAAGTGTGAAGCGATAGAGCCAAAGCGAGACGCTCTAGTGCCAAAGTGTGACGCTCTAATGCCAAAGTGTGAAGCTCTAGTGTCCAAGTGTGACGCTCTAGTGCCAAAGTGTGAAGGTCTAGTGCCACAGTGTGATGCTCTAGTGCCAAAGTGTGAAGCGATAGAGCCAAAGCGAGACGCTCTAGTGCCAAAGTGTGACGCTCTAGTGCTAAAGTGTGACGCTCTAGTGCCAAAGTGTGACGCTCTAGTGCCAACGTGTGACGCTCGAGTGCCAAAGTGTGACGCTCTAGTTCCAAAGTGTGAGGCTCTAGTGCCAAAGTGTGACGCTCTAGTGCCAACGTGTGATGCTCTATTGCCCAATTGTGATGCTCTAATGCCAATGTTTGGAGCTCTTGTGCCAAAGTGTGACGCTCTAGTGCCAAAGTTTGACGCTGTAGTGCCAAAGTCTGATGCCCTAGTGCCAGAGTTTGAAGCTCTAGTGCCAAAGTGTGTGACGCTCTAGTGCCAAAGTGTGACACTCTAGTAACAAAGTGTGACGCTCTAGTGCCAAAGTGTGAATCTCTAGTGCCAAAGTGTGATGCTCTAGTGCCAAAGTGTGACGCTCTAGTGCCAAAGTGTGACGCTGTAGTGCCAAAGTCTGATGCTCTAGTTCCAGAGTGTGAAGCTCTAGTGCCAAAGTGTGAAGCGATAGAGCCAAAGAGTGACGCTCTAGTGCCAAAGTGTGACACTCTAGTGCCAAAGTGTGACGCTGTAGTGCCAAAGTCTGATGCTCTAGTTCCAGAGTGTGAAGCTCTAGTGCCAAAGTGTGAAGCGATAGAGCCAAAGAGTGACGCTCTAGTGCCAAAGTGTGACACTCTAGTGCCAAAGTGTGACGCTGTAGTGCCAAAGTCTGATGCTCTAGTTCCAGAGTGTGAAGCTCTAGTGCCAAAGTGTGAAGCGATAGAGCCAAAGAGTGACGCTCTAGTGCCAAAGTGTGACACTCTAGTGCCAAAGTGTGACGCTGTAGTGCCAAAGTCTGATGCTCTAGTTCCAGAGTGTGAAGCTCTAGTGCCAAAGTGTGAAGCGATAGAGCCAAAGAGTGACGCTCTAGTGCCAAAGTGTGACACTCTAGTGCCAAAGTGTGACGCTGTAGTGCCAAAGTCTGATGCTCTAGTTCCAGAGTGTGAAGCTCTAGTGCCAAAGTGTGAAGCGATAGAGCCAAAGAGTGACGCTCTAGTGCCAAAGTGTGACACTCTAGTGCCAAAGTGTGACGCTGTAGTGCCAAAGTCTGATGCTCTAGTTCCAGAGTGTGAAGCTCTAGTGCCAAAGTGTGAAGCGATAGAGCCAAAGAGTGACGCTCTAGTGCCAAAGTGTGACACTCTAGTGCCAACGTGTGACGCTCTAGTGCCAAAGTGTGGAGCTCTAGTGCCAAAGTGTGATGCTCTACTGCCAAAGTGTGACGCTCTAGTTCCAAAGTGTGACGCTGTAGTGCCAACGTCTGACGCTATAGTGCCAAAGTTTGAAGCTCTAGTGCCAAAGTGTGTCGCTCTAGTGCCAAATTATTACACTCTAGTGCCAAAGTATGACGCTCTAGTGCCAAAGTGTGACGCTCTAGTACCAAAGTGTGATGTCTAGTGCCAAAGTGTGACGCTCTAGTTCCAAAGTGCGACACTCTATTGCAAGAGTTTGACGCTCTAGTGCCAAAGTGTGACGCTCTAGTGCCAAAGGTCGAAACTCTAGTGCCAAAGTCCGAGGCTCTAGTGCCAAAGTGTGACGCTCAAGTGCGAAAGTGTGACGCTCTAGTACCAAAGTGTGAAGGACTAGTGCCACAGTGTGACGCTCTAGTGCCAAAGTGTGAAGCGCCAGTGCCAAATTGTGACGCTCTAGTTCCAAAGTGTGACGCTCTAGTGCCAAAGTGTGACGCTCTAGTGCCAAAGTGTGACGCTCTAGTGCCAAAGTGTGACGCTCTAGTCCCAAAGTGTCACGCTCTTGTGCCAAAGGGTGACGCTCTAGTGCCCAAGTGTGACGCTCTAGTGCCAAAGTGTGACGCTCTAGTGCCAAAGTTCGAAACTCTAGTGCCAACGTGTGATGCTCTAGTGCCAATGTGTGACGCTGTAGTGCCAGGGTGTGACGCTCTAGTTTCAAAGTGTGACGCTCTAGTACCAAAGTGTGACGCTCTAGTACCAAAGTGTGAAGCTTTGGTGTCAAAGAATGACGCTCTGGTGCCAAAGTTTGAAGCTCTAGTGCCAAAGTGTGACGCTCAAGTGCCAAAATGTGACGCTCTAGTGTCAAAGTGTGACGCTCTAGTACCAAAATATGAAGCTATAGTGCCGAAGTGTGACGCTCTAGTGCCAAAGTGTGACAATCTAGTGCCAAAGTGTGACGTTCTAGTGCCAAAGTGTGAAGGTTTAGTGCTAAAGTGTGATGCTCTAGTGCCAAACGTGTGACGCTCTAGTTCAAAAGTGTGATGCTCTAGTGCCAAAATGTGACGCTCTAATGCCAACGTTTGGAGCTCTACTGCCAAAGTGTGACGCTCTATTGCCAAAGTGTGACGCTGTAGTGCCAAAGTGTGACGCTCTAGTGCCAAAGTGTGGAGCTCCAGTGCCAAAGTGTGATGCTCTAGTGCCAAAGTGTGACGCTCTAGTGCCAAAATGTGACAATGTAGTGCCGAAGTCTGACGCCTTAGTGCCAAAGTTTGAAGCTCTAGTGCCAAAGTGTGACGCTCTAGTGCCAAAGTGTGACACTCTAGTGCCAAAATGTGACACTCTAGTGCCAAAGTGTGAATCTCTAGTGCCAAAGTGTGATCCTCTAGTACCAAAGTGTGACCCTCTAGTACCAAAGTGTGACGCTCTAGTGCCAAAATGTGACGCTCTAGTTCCAAAGTGCGACACTCTATTGCCAAAGTGTGAAGCTCTAGTGCCAAAGTGTAACGCTCTGGAGCCAAAATGTGAAGGTCTAGTGCCACAGTGTGACGCTCTAGTGCCAAAGTGTGAAGCGCTAGTGCCAAAGTGTGACGCTCTAGTGCCAAATTGTGACGCTCTAGTGCCAAAGTGTGACGCTCTAGTGCCAAAGTGTGACGCTCTAGTGCCAAAGTGTGACGCTCTAGTGCCAAAGTGTGACGCTCTAGTGCCAAAGTGTGACGCTCTAGTGCCAAAGTGTGACTCTCTAGTGCCGATGTGTGAGGCTCTAGTGCCGAAGTTTGAAACTCTAGTGCCAAAGTGTGACGCTCTAGTTTTAAAGTATGACGCTGTAGTGCCAAAGTCTGACGCTCTAGTGCCAAAGTTTGAAGCTTTAGTGCCAACGTGTGACGATCTAGTGCCAAATTGTTATATTCTAGTGCCAAAGTGTGACACTCTTGTGCCAAAGAGTGAATGTCTAGTGCCAAAGTGTGACGCTCTAGTACCAAAGTGTGACGCTCTAGTGCCAAAGTGTGACGCTCTAGTTCCAAAGTGCGACACTCTATTGCAAGAGTGTGACACTCTAGTGCCAAAGTGTGACGCTCTGTACCAACGTTTGAAACTCTAGTGCCAAAGTGTGAGGTTCTAGTGCCAAAGTGTGACGCTCAAGTACCAAAGTGTGACGCTCTGGTACCAAAGTGTGAAGGTCTAGTGCCACAGTGTGACACTATAGTGCCAAAGTGTGAAGCACCAGTTCCAAAGTGTGACGCTCTAGTGGGTAAGTGAGACGCTCTAGTGCCAAAATGTGACGCTCTAGTGCCAAAGTGTGACGCTCTGGTGCCAAAGTGTGACGCTCTAGTCCCAACCTGTGACACTCTTGTACCAAAGGGTGACACTCTAGTGCCCAAGCGTGATGCTCTAGTGCCAAAGTGTGATGCTCTAGTGCCAGAGTGTGACGCTCTAGTGCCAGATTGTGAAGCTCTAGTGCCAACGTGTGAATATCTTGTGTCAAAGTGTGACGCTCTAGTGCCAAAGTGTGACGCTCTAGTTGCAAAGTTCGAAACTCTAGTGCCAACGTGTGATGCGCTAGTGCCAATGTGTGACGCTGTAGTGCCAAAGTGTGACGCTCTAGTTCCAAAGTTTCACGCTCTAGTGCCAAAGTGTGAAGCCCTAGTGCCAAAGTGTAACGCTCTGGTGCCAAAGTGTGAAGCTCTAGTGCCAAAGTATGACGCTCTAGTGCCAAAGTTTGAAGATCTAGTGCCAAAGTATGACGCTCAAGTGCCAAAATGTGACGCTCTAGTGCCAAAGTGTGACGCTCTAGTGCCAAAGTGTGACGCTCTAGTGCCAAAGTGGGATGCTCTAGTGCTAAAGTGTGACGCTCTAGTACCAAAATATGAAGCTCTAGTGCCAAAGTGTGACGCTCTAGTGCCAAAGTGTGACAATGTAGTGCGAAAGTGTGACGTTCTACTGCCAAAGTGTGAAGGTCTAATGCCAAAGTGTGATGCTCTAGTGCCAAACGTGTGACGCTCCAGTGCCAAAGTGTGATGCTCCAGTGCCAAAGTGTGACGCTCTAATGCCAACGTTTGGAGCTCTAGTGCCAAAGTGTGACGCTCTAGTGCCAAAGTGTGACGCTCTAGTGCCAAAGTGTGACGCTCTAGTGCCAAAGTGTGACGTTGTAGTGCCAAAGTGTGACGCTCTAGTGCCAAAGTGCGGAGCTCTAGTGCCAAAGTGTGATGCTCTAGTGCCAAAGTGTGATGCTCTACTGCCAAAGTGTGACGATGTAGTGCCAAAGTCTGACGCTCTAGTGCCAACGTTTGAAGCTCTAGTGCCAAAGTGTGACGCTCTAGTGCCAAAGTGTGACACTCTAGTGCAAAAGTGTGATGCTCTAGTGCCAAAGTGTGAATCTCTAGTGCCAAAGTGTGATGCTCTAGGACCAAAGTGTGACGCTCTAGTACCAAAGTGTGATGCTCTAGTGCCAAAATGTGACGCTCTAGTTCCAAAGTGCGACACTCTATTGCCAAAGTATGAAGCTCTTGTGCCAAAGGGGAACGCTCTGGTGCCAAAGTGTGAAGCTCTAGTGCCAAAGTATGACGCTGTAGTGCCAAAGTATGAAGCTCTAGTGCCAAAGTGTGATGCTCAGTGCCAAAGTGTGACGCTCTAGTGCCAAAGGGTGACGTTCTAGTGCCAAAGTGTGAAGGTCTAGTGCAAAGTGTGATGCTCTAGTGCCAAATGTGTGATGCTCTAGTCCCAAAGTGTGACGCTCTAATGCGAAAGTGTGACGCTCTAATACCAACGTTTGGAGCTCTAGTGCCAGAGTGTGACGCTCTAGTGCCAAAGTGTGACGCTGTAGTGCCAAAATCTGACGCTCTTGTGCCGAAGTGTGACCCTCTACTGCCAAAGTGTGGAGCTCTAGTGCCAGAGTGTGACGCTCTAGTGCCAAAGTGTGACGCTGTAGTGCCAAAATCTGACGCTCTTGTGCCGAAGTGTGACCCTCTACTGCCAAAGTGTGGAGCCCTAGTGCCAAAGTGTGATGCTCTAGCGCCAACGTCTGACGCTCTAGTGCCAAATTGTGACGCTCTAGTGGCAAAGTGTGACGCTCTGGTGCCAAAGTGTGACGCTCTAGTGCCAAAGCTCGAAACTATAGTGCCCAAGTGTGAGGCTCTATTGCCAAACTGTGATGCTCTAGTGCCAAAGCGTGACGCTCTAGTGCCAAAGTGTGACTCTCCCGTGCCAAAGTGTGACGCTCTAGTGACAAAGCATGAAGCTCTAGTGCCAAAGTGTAAAGCTCTAGTGCCAAAGTGTGACGCTCTAGTGCCAAAGTGTGACGCTCTAGTTTCAAAGTGTGACACTCTATTGCCAAAGTGTGACGCTCTAGTACCCAAGTGTGACGCTCTAGTGCCAAAGTTCGAAACTCTAGTGCCAACGTGTGACGCTCTAGTGCCAAAGTGTGAGGCTCGAGTGTTAAAGTGTGACGTTCTAGTTCCAAAGTGTGACGATCTAGTGGCAAAGTGTGAAGCTCTAGTGCCAAAGTGGGACGCTCTAGTTTCAAAGTGTAAAGCTCTAGTGCCAATGTGTGACGCTATATTTCCAAAGGGTGAAGATCTAGTGCCAAAGTGTGACGCTCAAGGGCCAAGGTGTGACCCTCTAGTGCTAAAGTGCGACACTCTAGTGCCAAAGTGGGACGCTCTAGTGCAAGTGAGACGCTCTAGTACCAAAGTCTGAAGCTCTAGTGCCAAAGTGTGATGCTCTAGTTCCAAAGGTGTAACGCTCTAGTTGCAAAATGTGACAATCTAGTGCCAAAGTGTGAAGGTCTAGTGCCAAATTGTGACGCTCTAGTGCCAAAGTGTGACAATCTAGTGCCAAAGTGTGATGCTCTAGTGCCAAAGTGTGACTCTCTAGTGGCAAAGTTCGAAGCTCTAGTGCCCAAGTGTGACGCTCTAGTGCCATAGTGTGACACTTTAGTGCCAAAATTTGACTCTTTAGTGCCAATCTGTGACGCTCTAGTGCCAAAGTGCGAAGCTGTAGTACCAAAGTGTGACACCCTAGCGCCAAAGTGTGAAGGTCTAGTCCCACAGTGTGACGCTCTAGTGCCAAAGTGTGAAGCTCTAGTGTCAAAATGTAACGCTATAGTGCCGAAGTGTGATGCTCTAGTGCCAATGTTGGACACTCTAGTGCCAAGTGGGATGCTCTCGTGCCAAAGTGTGATGCTCTAGTGCCAAAGTGCAAAGCTCTAGTGCCAAAGTGTACCGCTGTAGTGCCAAAGTGTGATGCTCTAGTGTAAAAGTGTGAAGCTCTAGTGTGGAAGTGTGAAGCTCCAATGCCAAAGTGTGATGATCTTGTGCTAAAGTGTGACGCTATAGTACCAAAGTGTGACGCTCTAGTGCTAAAGTGTGAAGCACTAGTGCCAAAGTGTGATGCTCTAGTGCCAAAGTGTGACACTCTAGTGCCACAGTGTGAAACTCCAGTGCCACAGTGTGACGCTCTAGTGCCAAAGTGTGACGCTCTAGTGCCAAAGTGTGAAGCTCTAGTGCCAAAGTGTGACGCTCATGTGCCAAAGTGTGACGCCCTAGTGCCAAAGTGTGACTCCCTAGTGCCAAAGTGGGACGCTCTAGTGCCAAAGTGTGACGCTCTAGTGCCAAAGTGTGAAGCTCTAGTGCCAAAGTGTGACGCTCATGTGCCAAAGTGTGACGCCCTAGTGCCAAAGTGTGACTCCCTAGTGCCAAAGTGGGACGCTCTAGTGCCAAAGTGTGACGCTCTAGTGCCAAAGTGTGAAGCTCTAGTGCCAAAGTGTGACGCTCATGTGCCAAAGTGTGACGCCCTAGTGCCAAAGTGTGACTCCCTAGTGCCAAAGTGGGACGCTCTAGTGCCAAAGTGTGACGCTCTAGTGCCAAAGTGTGAAGCTCTAGTGCCAAAGTGTGACGCTCATGTGCCAAAGTGTGACGCCCTAGTGCCAAAGTGTGACTCCCTAGTGCCAAAGTGGGACGCTCTAGTGCCAAAGTGTGACGCTCTAGTGCCAAAGTGTGAAGCTCTAGTGCCAAAGTGTGACGCTCATGTGCCAAAGTGTGACGCCCTAGTGCCAAAGTGTGACTCCCTAGTGCCAAAGTGGGACGCTCTAGTGCCAAAGTGTGACGCTCTAGTGCCAAAGTGTGAAGCTCTAGTGCCAAAGTGTGACGCTCATGTGCCAAAGTGTGACGCCCTAGTGCCAAAGTGTGACTCCCTAGTGCCAAAGTGGGACGCTCTAGTGCCAAAGTGTGACGCTCTAGTGCCAAAGTGTGAAGCTCTAGTGCCAAAGTGTGACGCTCATGTGCCAAAGTGTGACGCCCTAGTGCCAAAGTGTGACTCCCTAGTGCCAAAGTGGGACGCTCTAGTGCCAAAGTGTGACGCTCTAGTGCCAAAGTGTGATGCTCTAGTGCCAATTTGTGATGCTCTAGTGCCAAAGTGAGACACTGTACTGCCAAAGTCTGATGCTCTAGTGCAAAGGTTGAAGCTCTATTGCCAAAGTGTGCACGCCAGTGCCAAAGTGTGACATTCTAGTGCCAACGTGTGACGCTCTACTGCCAAAGTGTGAATCTCTAGTGCGAAAGTGTGATGCTCTAGTGCCAAAGTATGGCGCTCTAGTACCAAAGTGTAACTCTCTAGTGCCAAAGTATGACGCTCTAGTTCCAAAGTGCAACACTCTATTGCCAAAGTTTGACGCTCTAGTGCCAAAATGTGACGCTCTAGTGCCAAAGTGTGACGCTCTTGCGCCAAAGTGTGAATCTCAAGTGCCAAAGTGTGACGCTCCAGTGCCAAAGTGTGACGCTCTAGTACCAAAGTGTGACGCTCTAGTGCCAAAGTGTGACACTCTAGTTCCAAATTGTAACACTCTATTGCAAAAATGTGACGCTCTAGTGCCAAAGTGTGACGCTCTAGTGCCAAAGCTCGAAACTCTAGTGCCAAAGTGTGAGGCTGTAGTGCCAAAGTGTGACGCTCTAGTGCCAAAGTGTGACGCACTAGTGCCAAAGTTCAAAACTCTAGTGCCCAAGTGTGACACTCTAGTGCAAAAGTGTGAGGCTCTAGTGCCAACGTGTGACTCTCCTGTGCCAAAGTGTGACGCTCTAGTGCCAAAGTGTGAAACTCTAGTGCCAAAGTGTGACGCTCTAGTACCAAAGTGTGAAGGTCTAGTGCCACAGTGTGACGCTCTAGTGCCAAAGTGTGAAGCGCTAGTGCCACAGTGTGACGCTCTAGAGCCAAAGTGTGACACTCTAGTGCCAAAGTGTGATGCTCTAGTGCCAAAGTGTGATGCTCTAGTGCCAAAGTGTGACGCTCTATTCCCAAAGTGTGACGCTCTTGTGCCAAAGGGTGACGCTCTAGTACCAAAGTGTAACACTGTTGTGCCAAAGTGCGATGCTCTAGTGCCAAAGTGTGACGCTCTAGTGCCAAAGTGTGAAGCTCTAGTGCCAAAGTGTGAAGCTCTTGTGTCGAAGTGTCAGGCTTTAGTGCCAAAGTATGACGCTCTAGTGCCAAATTTTGAAACTCTAGTGCCAACATGTGATGCTCTAGTGCCAATGTGTGACGCTGTAGTGCCAAAGTGTGACGCTCTAGTTCTCAAGTGTGACGCTGTAGTGCCAACGTGTGAAGCTCTAGAGCCAAAGTGTAACGCTCTGGTGCCAAAGTGTGAAGCTCTAGTGCCAAAGTATGACGATCTAGTGCCAAAGTGTGAAGCTCTAGTGCCAAAGTATGACGATCTAGTGCCAAAGTGTGAAGCTCTAGTGCCAGAGTGTGACGCTCAAGTTCCAAAGTGTGATGCTCTAGTGCCAAAGTGTGACGATGTAGTGCCAAACTGGGACGCTCTAGTGCCAAAGTGTGACGCTCTACTACCAACGTGTGACGCTCTAGTGCCAAAGTGTGAAGGTCTAGTGCCAAAGTGTGATGCTCTAGTGCCAAACATGTGACACTCTAGTGGCAAAAAAAGACGCTCTAGTGCCAAATTGTGACGCTCTAATGCCAACATTTGGAGCTCTAGAGCCAAAGTGTGAATCTCTAGTGCAAACGTGTGATGCTCTAGTGCCAAATTATGACGCTCTAGTAACAAAGGGTGACTCTCCCGTACCAAAGTGTGACGCTCTAGTGCCAAAGCGTGACACTCGAGTGCCAAAGTGTGATGCTCTACTTCCAACGAGTGACGCTCTAGTGCCAAAGTGTGAAGCTTTAGTTCCAAATTGTGACGCTCTAGTGCCAAAGTGTGATGCTCTAGTGTCAAAGTGTGACGCTATAGTGCCAAAGTGTGGAACTCAAGTGCCAAAGTGTGACGCTATAGTGCCTATGTGTAAATCTCTAGTGCCAAAGTGTGATGCTCTAGTGCCAAAGTGTGATGGTCTAATGCAAAGGTGTGACACTCGAGTGCCGAAGTGTGAAGCTCTAGTGCCAAAGTGTGACGCTCTAGTGCCAACGTTTGGAGTTCTAGTTCCAAAGTGTGATGCTCTAGTGCCAAAGTGTGATGCTGTAGTGCCAAAGTGTGACGCTATTGTGCCAAAGTGTGGAGCTCTATGGCCAAAGTGTGATGCTCTAGTGCCAAAGTGTGACGCTCTAGTGCCAAAGTGTGACGCTCTAGTGTCAAAGTG
>SZWC01000261.1:465412-492703 GCA_023375785.1 Penium margaritaceum | reverse complement strand
AGTGCCAAAGTGTGAAGCTCTAGTGCCAAAGTGTAACGCTCTTGTGCCAAAGTGTGACGCTCATGTACCAATCTGTGACGCTCTAGTGCCAAAGTGTGACGCTCTAGTGCCTAAGTGTGAAGCTCTACTGCCAAAGTGTGACGCTCTAGTGCCAAAGTGTGATGGGCTAGTGCCAAAGTGTGAAGCTCTAGTGCCAAATTGTGGATCTCTAGTGCCACATTGTAAAGCTCTAGTGTGGCGCTCCTGTGAGCGCCACACTAGTGCCAAAGTGTGACGCTCTAGCGCCACTTTGGCACTAGAGCATCACACTTTGGCACTAGAGCGTCACACTTGGGCACTAGAGCGTCACCCTTTGGCACAAGAGTGTCACACTTTGGGACTAGAGTGTCACACTTTGGCACTAGAGTGTCACACTTTGGCACTAGAGCGTCACACTTTGGCAGTAGAGCGTCACACATTGGCAATAGAGCATCACACTTTGGCACTGGCGCTTCACACTTTGGCACTAGAGCGTCACACTGTGGCACTAGACCTTCACACTTTGGTACTAGAGCGTCACACTTTGGCACTTGAGCGTCACACTTTGGCACTAGAGCCTCACACTTTGGCACTAGAGTTTCACACTTTGGCACTAGAGTGTCACACTTTGGGACTAGAGCGTCACACTTTGGCACTAGAGTATCACACTTTGGCACTAGAGCGTCACACTGTGGCACTAGACCTTCACACTTTGGTACTAGAGCGTCACACTTTGGCACTTGAGCGTCACACTTTGGCACTAGAGCCTCACACTTTGGCACTAGAGTTTCGAACTTTGGCACTAGAGCATCACACTTCGGCACTATAGCTTCACACTCTTGCAATAGAGTATCGCACTTTGGAACTCGAGCGTCACACTTTGGCACTAGAGCGTCACACCTTGGTAGTAGAGCTTCACACTTTGGCACTAGAGCGTCACACTTTGGCACTATAGATTCACACTTTGGCACATGAGCTCCAAACGTTGGCATTAGAGTATCACAATTTGGCACTAGAGTGTCACACTTTGGCACTAGAGCGTCACACGTTTAGCGCTAGAGCATCACACTTTGGCACAAGAACTTCACACGTTGGCACTAGAACCTCACACTTTGGCACTAGATCGTCACACTTTGGTACTAGAGCGTCACAATTTGGCACTAGAGCTTCATACTTTGGTACTAGAGCGTAAAACTTGGCACTAGAGCGTCCCCGTTTGGAACTAGAGCGTCACATGTTGGTACTAGAGCGTCACACTTTGGTACTTGAGCGTCACACTTTGGCACTAGAGCTTCACACTTTGGCACTAGAGCGTCATACATTGGAACTAGAGCTTCACACTTTGGCACCAGAGCGTTACACTTTGGCACTAGAGCATCACACTTTGGCACTAGAGCGTCACACTTGAGAACTATAGCGTCACCCTTTGGCACTAGAGCATCACTAGTTGTCTTGGGCTTTTTCCAGTTGTCTTGGCCTTACTCCAATTGTCTTGGACTTGTTCCAATCATCTTGTGCTTGTTTCAGTTGTATTGGGCTTGATCCAGTTGCCTTGGGCTTGCTACAGTTGTCTTGGCCTTTCTCCAGTTGTCTTCGGCTTGGTCCACTTGTCTTGGGCTTGCTCCAGTTGTCTTGGGCTTGCTCCAGTTTTCTTGGACTTGCTCCAGTTGTCTTGGGCTTCCTCCTGTTGTCCTGGCCTTGCTCCCATTGTATCAGACTTGCTCCAGGTCTCTTGGGCTTGCTCCATGTATCTTGGCCTTGCTCCAGTTATCTTTGGCTTGCTCCAGGTGTCTTTAGCTTGCTCCAGTTGTCTTAGCCTTGCTCCTGATGTCTTGGACTTGCTCCAGTTGTATTGGGCTTGCTCCAGTTATCTTGTGCTTGCTCCAGTTTCCTTGGCCTTGCTCCAGTTCTCTTCGACTTGCTCAAGTTCTTTTTAGGTTTGCTCCAGGTTTCTTGGGATTTCTCCAGTTCTATTGGCTTTACTCCAGTTTTCGTGGGCTTGCTCCACTTGTCTTGGGCTTGCTCCAGTTGTCTTGGGCTTACTCCAGTTGTGTTGGCCATGCTCCAGTTGTCTTAGGCTTGGTCGAGTTGTCTTAGGCCTGCTCCAGTTGTCTAGGGCATGCTCCAGTTGTCTTGGGCTTGCTCCAGCTTTCTTGGCCTTGCTCCAGTTGTCTTGGCCTTGTTTCAGTAGTCTTGGGCTTGCTCCAGTTATCTTGGACTTGCTCCAGTTGTCTTGGCCTTGCTTCAGTTGTCTTGGACTTGCTCCAGTTGTCTTGGACTTGCTCCAGTTGTCTTGGGCTTGCTCCAGTTGTCTTGGGCTTGCTCCAGTTGCCTTGGCCTTGCTCCAGTGGTATTGACCTTCCTCCAGTTGTTTTAAACTTGCAACATGTGTCTTGGGCTTGCTCCAGTTGTCTTGTCCTTGCTCCAGTTTTCTTGGGCTTGCTCCAGTTGTATTGAGCTTGCTCCAGTTGTTTTGGGCTTGCTTGAGCTGTCTTGGCATTGCTCCACTTGTCTTAGGCTTGCTCCAGTTGTCTTGGGCTTGCCCCTGTTGTCTTGGGCTTGCTCAAGTTGTCTTGGCCTTGCTCCAGTTGTCTTGGGCTTGCTCCTGTTGTCTTGGGCTTGCTCCAGTTGTATTGGCCTTGCTCCATTTGTCTTGCAATACCTCCAGATGTCTTGGGCTTGCTTCAGTTGTCACTAGCTTGCCCTAGTTGTCTTGGCCTTGCTCTTGTCGTCTTGGTCTTGCTGGGTCCATTTGTCTTGTGCTTGCTCCGGCTGTCGTGGGCTTGCTCCAGTTCTCTTGGGGTTGCTCCTGTTGTTTGGGGCTTGCTCCAGCTGCCTTTGCCTTGCTCCAGTTTTATCGGGCTTGGTCCAGTTGTCTTCAGCTTGCTCCAATTGTCTTGGCCTTGCTCCAGTCATATTTGGCTTGCTCCAATTGCCTTTGGCTTGCTCCAGTTGTCTTAGAAATGATCCAGCTGTCTTTGACTGGATCTTGTTGTTTTGGGCTTGCTCCAGCTGTCTTGGCCTTGCTCTCGTTTTCTTGGACTTGCTCCACCTGTTTTGGGCAAGCTCCAGGTTTTTTGAAATTGCTCCAGCTGTCTTGACCTTGCTCCCGTCGTCATAGGCTTGCTCCAAGTGTCTTGGGCTTGCCCCTGTTGTCTTGGACTTGCTCCACTTGTCCTGGGCTTGCTTCTGTTGTATTGGGCTTGCTCTAGTTGTCTTGGCCTTGCGCCATTTTTATTGCGCTAGCTCCAATTGTCTTGGGCTTGCTCCAATTGTTTTGGCCTTGGTCCAGTTGTCTTGGGCTTGCTCCAGCTGTTTTGGCATTGATCCAGTTGTCTTAGCCTTGCTCCAACTGGAGCAAGCCCAAGAAAACTGGAGCTATCCCAAGACAAGTGGAGCAAGCCTAAGACAACTGGAGCAAGCCCAAACAACTGAAGCAAGACCAAGACAAATGGAGCAAGCCCAAGACAGATGGAGCAAGCCCAATGCAACTGGGGCAATCCCGAGACAACAAGAGCAAGGCAAAGATAACTGGAGCAAGGCCAATACAGCTAGGGCAAGCACAAGACAACTGGAGTTAGGCCAAGACAACTGGAGCAAGGCCTTGACAACTAGAGCAAGCCCAAGACAACTGGTGCAAGTCCAAGACAACGCGATCAAGCCCAAGACAACTGAAGCCAGGCCAAGAAAACTGGAGCCAGGCCAAGAAAACAGGAGCAAGCCCAAGACAACTGGAGCAAGCCCAAGACAACTGCAGCAGGTCCAAGTCAACTAGAGCAAGGCCAAGGCAACTGGAGCAAGGCCAAAATAACTGGAGCAAGCCCAATACAACTGGAGTAGGCCCAAGACAACCGGAGCAAGGCCAAGACAACTGGAGCAAGGCCAAGACAATTGGAGCAAGGCCAAGTCAACTAGAGCAATGCCAAGAAAGTTGGAGCAAGCCCAATACAACTGGAGCTAGGCCAAGACAAGTAGAGCAAGCCCAAGACAACTAGAGCAAGCCCAAGATACCTGGGGCAAGCCCAAGACAAATGTAGCAAGCCCAAGACAACAAGAGCAAGGCCAAGTCAGCAGGAGCAAGACCAAGACAGCTGGAGCAAGGCCAAGACAACTGGAGCAAGCCTACAACAACTGGAGCAAGCCCAAGACAACCGGAGCAAGGCCAAGACAACTGCAGCAAAGCAAAAAAAACTTGGAGGAAGCCAAAGACAACTGGAGCACGCCAAAGACAACTCGAGCAAGAGCAAGACAACTGGATCAAAGCCAATACAAGTGGAGCAAGCCCAAGACAACTGTAGCAAGCCGAGGATAACTGGACGTAAGGCAAGACAAGTGGAGCAAGGCCAGGACACCTGGAGCATGGCTAAGAGAACTGGAGCAGGCCAAGATAACTGGAGCAAGGCCAAGATAACTGGAGCAATGCCAAGCCAAATGGAGCAAGCCCAAGACAACTGGAGCAATGCGCAGACAACTAGAGTAAGCTCAAGACCACTAGAGCAAGCCTAAGCCCTTTGGGGCAAGCCCAGGACACCTTGAGCAAGCCCAAAACAACTAGAGCACGACCTAGAGTACCTGCGCCTGTGCCTAGGGTACCTGCACCTGTACCTAGGGTACCTGCGCCTGTGCCTAGGGTACCTGCGCCTGTGCCTAGGGTACCTGCGCCTGTGCCTAGGGTACCTGCGCCTGTGCCTAGGGTAACTGCGCCTATGCCTATGGTACCTGTGCCTGTGCCTAGGGTACCTACGCCTGTGCCTAGGGTGCCTGCGCCTGTGCTTAGGGTACCTGCGCCTATGCCTAGGGTACCTGCGCCTGTGCTTAGGGTACCTGCGCCTGTGCCTAGGTTATCTGCGCCTGTGCTTAGGGTACCTGCGCCTGTGCCTAGAGTACATGCGCTTGTGCCTACGGTATCTGCGCCTGTGCCTAGGGTACCTGCGCCTGTCCCTAGGGTACGTGCGCTTGTGCCTGGGGTACCTGCGCCTGTGCCTAGTGTACCTGCGCCTGTGCCTAGGGTACCTGCACCTGTGCCTAGGGTACCTACGCCTATGCTTAGGATACCTGTGCCCGTCCCTAGGGTACCTGCGCCTGTGCCTAGGGTACCTGCGCCTGTGCCTAGGGTACCTGCGCCTGTGCCAAAGTTACCCGCGCCTGTGCCTAGGGTACCTCCGCCAGTGCATAGGATACCTGTGCCCGTGCCCAGGTTACTTGCGCCTGTGCCAAGGGTACCTGCGCCTGTCCCTAGGGTACCTGCGCCTGTGCCTAGGGTACCTGCGCCTGTGCCCAGGTTACCTGCGCCTGTGCCTAGGGTACTTGCGCCTGTCCCAAAGGGACCTGCGCCTGTGCCTAGGGTACCTTCCCATGTGCCTAGGGTAACTGCTCCTGTCCCTATGGTACCTGCGCCCGTGCCTAGAGTACCTGGGCCTGTGCTTAGGGTACGTGCGCCTTTGCTTGCGCCTGTGCCTAGGGTACTTGCGCCTGTCCCAAAGGGACCTGCGCCTGTGCCTAGGGTACCTGCCCATGTGCCTAGGGTAACTGCGCCTGTCCCTATGGTACCTGCGCCCGTGCCTAGAGTACCTGCGCCTGTGCCTAGGGTACGTGCGCCTTTGCTTGCGCCTGTGCCTAGGGTACTTGCACCTGTGCCTAGGGCACCTGCGCCTGTGCTTAGGGTTCCTGCGCCTGTCCCTAGGGTACCTGCGCCTGTGCCTAAGGTACCTGCGCCTGTGCTTAGGATAACCGCGCATGTGCCTAGGGTACCTGCGCCTATGTAGGGTACCTGCGCCTGTACCTAGGGTACCTGCGCCTGTGCCTAGGGTACCTGCGCCCGTGTCTATGGTACATTCGCCTGTGCCTATGGTACCTGCGCCTCTGCCTAGGGTACCTGCGCCTGTGCCTAGGGTACCTTCGCCTCTGCCTAGGGTACCTAGGCCTGCGCCTGTGCCTAGGGTACCTTCGCCTCTGCCTAGGGTACCTAGGCCTGCGCCTGTGCCTAGGGTACCTTCGCCTCTGCCTAGGGTACCTAGGCCTGCGCCTGTGCCTAGGGTACCTTCGCCTCTGCCTAGGGTACCTAGGCCTGCGCCTGTGCCTAGGGTACCTTCGCCTCTGCCTAGGGTACCTAGGCCTGCGCCTGTGCCTAGGGTACCTTCGCCTCTGCCTAGGGTACCTAGGCCTGCGCCTGTGCCTAGGGTACCTTCGCCTCTGCCTAGGGTACCTAGGCCTGCGCCTGTGCCTAGGGTACCTTCGCCTCTGCCTAGGGTACCTAGGCCTGCGCCTGTGCCTAGGGTACCTTCGCCTCTGCCTAGGGTACCTAGGCCTGCGCCTGTGCCTAGGGTACCTTCGCCTCTGCCTAGGGTACCTAGGCCTGCGCCTGTGCCTAGGGTACCTTCGCCTCTGCCTAGGGTACCTAGGCCTGCGCCTGTGCCTAGGGTACCTTCGCCTCTGCCTAGGGTACCTAGGCCTGCGCCTGTGCCTAGGGTACCTTCGCCTCTGCCTAGGGTACCTAGGCCTGCGCCTGTGCCTAGGGTACCTTCGCCTCTGCCTAGGGTACCTAGGCCTGCGCCTGTGCCTAGGGTACCTTCGCCTCTGCCTAGGGTACCTAGGCCTGCGCCTGTGCCTAGGGTACCTTCGCCTCTGCCTAGGGTACCTAGGCCTGCGCCTGTGCCTAGGGTACCTTCGCCTCTGCCTAGGGTACCTAGGCCTGCGCCTGTGCCTAGGGTACCTTCGCCTCTGCCTAGGGTACCTAGGCCTGCGCCTGTGCCTAGGGTACCTTCGCCTCTGCCTAGGGTACCTAGGCCTGCGCCTGTGCCTAGGGTACCTTCGCCTCTGCCTAGGGTACCTAGGCCTGCGCCTGTGCCTAGGGTACCTTCGCCTCTGCCTAGGGTACCTAGGCCTGCGCCTGTGCCTAGGGTACCTTCGCCTCTGCCTAGGGTACCTAGGCCTGCGCCTGTGCCTAGGGTACCTTCGCCTCTGCCTAGGGTACCTAGGCCTGCGCCTGTGCCTAGGGTACCTTCGCCTCTGCCTAGGGTACCTAGGCCTGCGCCTGTGCCTAGGGTACCTTCGCCTCTGCCTAGGGTACCTAGGCCTGCGCCTGTGCCTAGGGTACCTTCGCCTCTGCCTAGGGTACCTAGGCCTGCGCCTGTGCCTAGGGTACCTTCGCCTCTGCCTAGGGTACCTAGGCCTGCGCCTGTGCCTAGGGTACCTTCGCCTCTGCCTAGGGTACCTAGGCCTGCGCCTGTGCCTAGGGTACCTTCGCCTCTGCCTAGGGTACCTAGGCCTGCGCCTGTGCCTAGGGTACCTTCGCCTCTGCCTAGGGTACCTAGGCCTGCGCCTGTGCCTAGGGTACCTTCGCCTCTGCCTAGGGTACCTAGGCCTGCGCCTGTGCCTAGGGTACCTTCGCCTCTGCCTAGGGTACCTAGGCCTGCGCCTGTGCCTAGGGTACCTTCGCCTCTGCCTAGGGTACCTAGGCCTGCGCCTGTGCCTAGGGTACCTTCGCCTCTGCCTAGGGTACCTAGGCCTGCGCCTGTGCCTAGGGTACCTTCGCCTCTGCCTAGGGTACCTAGGCCTGCGCCTGTGCCTAGGGTACCTTCGCCTCTGCCTAGGGTACCTAGGCCTGCGCCTGTGCCTAGGGTACCTTCGCCTCTGCCTAGGGTACCTAGGCCTGCGCCTGTGCCTAGGGTACCTTCGCCTCTGCCTAGGGTACCTAGGCCTGCGCCTGTGCCTAGGGTACCTTCGCCTCTGCCTAGGGTACCTAGGCCTGCGCCTGTGCCTAGGGTACCTTCGCCTCTGCCTAGGGTACCTAGGCCTGCGCCTGTGCCTAGGGTACCTTCGCCTCTGCCTAGGGTACCTAGGCCTGCGCCTGTGCCTAGGGTACCTTCGCCTCTGCCTAGGGTACCTAGGCCTGCGCCTGTGCCTAGGGTACCTTCGCCTCTGCCTAGGGTACCTAGGCCTGCGCCTGTGCCTAGGGTACCTTCGCCTCTGCCTAGGGTACCTAGGCCTGCGCCTGTGCCTAGGGTACCTTCGCCTCTGCCTAGGGTACCTAGGCCTGCGCCTGTGCCTAGGGTACCTTCGCCTCTGCCTAGGGTACCTAGGCCTGCGCCTGTGCCTAGGGTACCTTCGCCTCTGCCTAGGGTACCTAGGCCTGCGCCTGTGCCTAGGGTACCTTCGCCTCTGCCTAGGGTACCTAGGCCTGCGCCTGTGCCTAGGGTACCTTCGCCTCTGCCTAGGGTACCTAGGCCTGCGCCTGTGCCTAGGGTACCTTCGCCTCTGCCTAGGGTACCTAGGCCTGCGCCTGTGCCTAGGGTACCTTCGCCTCTGCCTAGGGTACCTAGGCCTGCGCCTGTGCCTAGGGTACCTTCGCCTCTGCCTAGGGTACCTAGGCCTGCGCCTGTGCCTAGGGTACCTTCGCCTCTGCCTAGGGTACCTAGGCCTGCGCCTGTGCCTAGGGTACCTTCGCCTCTGCCTAGGGTACCTAGGCCTGCGCCTGTGCCTAGGGTACCTTCGCCTCTGCCTAGGGTACCTAGGCCTGCGCCTGTGCCTAGGGTACCTTCGCCTCTGCCTAGGGTACCTAGGCCTGCGCCTGTGCCTAGGGTACCTTCGCCTCTGCCTAGGGTACCTAGGCCTGCGCCTGTGCCTAGGGTACCTTCGCCTCTGCCTAGGGTACCTAGGCCTGCGCCTGTGCCTAGGGTACCTTCGCCTCTGCCTAGGGTACCTAGGCCTGCGCCTGTGCCTAGGGTACCTTCGCCTCTGCCTAGGGTACCTAGGCCTGCGCCTGTGCCTAGGGTACCTTCGCCTCTGCCTAGGGTACCTAGGCCTGCGCCTGTGCCTAGGGTACCTTCGCCTCTGCCTAGGGTACCTAGGCCTGCGCCTGTGCCTAGGGTACCTTCGCCTCTGCCTAGGGTACCTAGGCCTGCGCCTGTGCCTAGGGTACCTTCGCCTCTGCCTAGGGTACCTAGGCCTGCGCCTGTGCCTAGGGTACCTTCGCCTCTGCCTAGGGTACCTAGGCCTGCGCCTGTGCCTAGGGTACCTGAGCCTGTGCCTAGGGTACCTGCGCCTGTGCCTAGGGTACTTGCGCCTGTGCCTAGGGTACCTGCGCCTGTCTCCAGGTTACCTGCTCCTGTGCCTAGGGTACCTGCGTTGCGCCTGTGCCTAGGGTACCTTCGCCTGTGCCTAGGGTACTTGCGCCTGTGCCTAGGGTACCTGCGCCTGTGCTTAGGGTACCTACGCCTGTACCTAGGGTACCTGCGCCTGTGCTTAGGGTACATGCGCATCTGCCTAGGGTACCTGCGCCTGTCCCTAGGATACCTGCGCCTATGCCTGGGATGCATGCGCCTGTGCACAGGTTACCTGCGCCAGTGCCCAGGGTACCTGCGCCTGTGCTTAGGGTACGTGCGCCTGTGCCTAGGGTACCTGCGCCTATGCCTAGGGTACCTACGCTTGTGCCTAGGGTACCTGCGCCTGTGCCTAGGGTACCTGCACCTGTGCCTAGGGTACCTGCGCCTGTGCCCCAGTTACCTACGCCTGTGCCTAGGGTTCATGTGCCTGTGCTTAGGGTACCTGCGCCTGTGCCTAGGGTACCTGCGCCTGTGCTTAGGGTACCTGCGCCTGTGCCTACGGTACCTGCGCCTGTGCCTAGGGTACCTGCACCTGTGCCTAGGGTACCTGCGCCTGTGCTTAGGGTACCTGCGCCTGTGCCTACGGTACCTGCGCCTGTGCCTAGGGTACCTGCACCTGTGCCTAGGGTACCTGCGCCTGTGCTTAGGGTACCTGCGCCTGTGCCTACGGTACCTGCGCCTGTGCCTAGGGTACCTGCACCTGTGCCTAGGGTACCTGCGCCTGTGCTTAGGGTACCTGCGCCTGTGCCTACGGTACCTGCGCCTGTGCCTAGGGTACGTGCGCCTGTGCCTAGGGTACCTGCGCCTATGCCTAGGGTACCTGCGCATGTGTCTAGAGTACCTGTCCCTGTGCATAGGGTACCTGCGCCTGTATCGAGGTCACCTGCGCCTGTGCCTAGGGTACCTGCGCCTGTGCTTAGGGTACGTGCACCTGTGCCCAGGTTACATGCGTCTGTGCCTAGGGTACCTGCGACTGTGCCTAGGATACCTGCACTTGGGCCTAGGGTACCTGCGCCTGTGCCTAGGGTATCTGCGCATGTGCCTAGGGTACCTGCGCCTGTGCCTAGGGTACCTGTGCCTATGCCTAGGGTACCTGCGCCTGTGCCTAGGGTACTTGCGCCTGTGCCTAGGGTACCTGCGCGTGTGCCTAGGGTACTTGCGCCTGTGCCTAGGGTACCTGCGCTTGTCCCTAAGGTACCTGCGTCTGTGCAAGGGGTACCTGCGCCTGTGCCTAGGGTACCTGCGCCTGCGCCTAGGGTACCAGCGCCTGTGCCTAGGGTACCTTCACCTGTGCCTAGGGCACCTGCGCCTGTGCCTAGGGTTCCTGCGCCTGTGCCTACGGTACCTGCGCCTGTGCCTAGGATACCTGCGCCTCTGCCTAGGGTACCTGCGCCTGCGCCTAGGGTACCAGCGCCTGTGCCTAGGGTACCTTCACCTGTGCCTAGGGCACCTGCGCCTGTGCCTAGGGTTCCTGCGCCTGTGCCTACGGTACCTGCGCCTGTGCCTAGGATACCTGCGCCTCTGCCTAGGGTACCTGCGCCTGCGCCTAGGGTACCAGCGCCTGTGCCTAGGGTACCTTCACCTGTGCCTAGGGCACCTGCGCCTGTGCCTAGGGTTCCTGCGCCTGTGCCTACGGTACCTGCGCCTGTGCCTAGGATACCTGCGCCTCTGCCTAGGGTACCTGCGCCTGCGCCTAGGGTACCAGCGCCTGTGCCTAGGGTACCTTCACCTGTGCCTAGGGCACCTGCGCCTGTGCCTAGGGTTCCTGCGCCTGTGCCTACGGTACCTGCGCCTGTGCCTAGGATACCTGCGCCTCTGCCTAGGGTACCTGCGCCTGCGCCTAGGGTACCAGCGCCTGTGCCTAGGGTACCTTCACCTGTGCCTAGGGCACCTGCGCCTGTGCCTAGGGTTCCTGCGCCTGTGCCTACGGTACCTGCGCCTGTGCCTAGGATACCTGCGCCTCTGCCTAGGGTACCTAGGCCTGCGCCTGTGCCTAGGGTATCTGCGCCTGTGCCTAGGGTACTTGCACCTGTGCCTATGGTACCTACGCTTGTGCCTATGGTACCTGCGCCTGTGCCTAGGGTACCTGCGCCTGTCCCTAGGGTACCTTTGCCTGTGCCTAGTGTGCCTGCGACTGTGCATAGGGTACCTGCGCCTGTGCCTAGGGTACTTGCGTCTGTGCTTAGGGTACCTGCGCCTGTGCCTAGGGTACCTGCGCCTCTGCCTAGGGTACTTGCGCCTGTACCCAGGTTACCTGCGCCTGTGCCTAGGGAACCTACGCCTGTGCCTAGGATACCTGCGCCCGTGCCCAGATTACCTGTGCCTGTGCCTAGGGTACCTACGCTTGTCCCTAGGGTACCTGCGCCTGTGCCTAGGGTACGTGCTCCTGTGAATAGGGTACCTGTGCCTGTGCCTAGGGTACCTGCCCCTTTGCCTAGGGTACCTGCGCCTGTTCCTAGGGTACTTGCGCCTGCGCCTAGGGTACCTGCACCTGTGCCTATGGTACCTGCGCCTGTGCCTAGGTCACCTGTGCCTGTGCCTAGGGTACCTGCGCCTGTGCCTATGGTACCTGCGCTTGTGCCTAGGGTACCTGTGCCTGTGCCTAGGGTACCCGCGCCAGGCGTAGGCTGCGCCTGTGTCTAGGGTACCTGCGCCCTTTGGGTTAAAAAACGCCGCAGCATTCATTGAACCGGGCGTTTAAAACGCAAAAAAATGCTTCAGCATTTTTAACGATTTTTTGCACCACACTTTTAAAAGTTTACCCAGAATTCAAAAGACATGTTTGGCGGGGGGGGACAAATTTTTCCCATTTGTTTCCCATGTGTCTTGGTGATAATGTGGTGCAAATGTCATGTGATGGAATGGTTAGGTACATGTGACATGGTGACATGATATGATATGGTCACATTGTGATGTGGATAGGAGGTAGTGCCCTGCTAGTGACCCATAAGCCTGGGGCACGGGCCCCCGGCGAGGGGGGGGCAGCTAAGATTTTTGACATGAAGGAAAAAACTGGCGCAGCTTTCATGAAGACGCGGCGTAAACAACGCTGCGTCAAAAACGACGTAAAAAACGTTGCGCCGCTGTTTTACTCGTAGCCGGCGCCTTTGCCTAGGGTACCTGCGCCTGTGCCTAGGGTACCTGCGCCTGTGCCTAGGGTACCTGCAACTGTGCCTAGGGTACCTGCGCTTGTGCTTAGGGTACCTGCGCCTGTGCCTAGGGTACCTGCGCCTGTCCCTAGGGTACCTGTGCCTGTGCCTGGGGTGCCTGCGCCTGTGCATAGGGTACATGCGCCTGTGCCTAGTGTACCTGCGCCTGTGCCTAGGGTTCCTGCGCCTGTGCCTCGGGTACCTGCGCTTGTGCCTGGGGTGCCTGCGACTGTGCATAGGGTACCTGCGCCTGTGCCTAGGGTACCTGCTCCTGTGCTTAGGGTACCTACGCCTGTGCCTATGTTACCTGCGCCTGTGCTTATGGTACCTGCGCCTGTGCCTAAGGGTACATGCGCCTGTGCCTACGGTACCTGCGCCTGTACCTAGGGTACCGGCGCCTGTACCTAGGGTACGTGCACCTTTGCCTGGGGTACCTGCACCTGTGCCTAGGGTACCTGCGTCTGTGGCTAGCGTACCTGCGCTTGTGCTTAGGGTACCTGCGCCTGTGCCTAGGGTACCTGCGCTTGTCCCTAGGGTACTTGTGCCTGTGCCTGGGGTGCCCGCGCCTGTGCATAGGGTACCTGCGCCTGTGCCTAGGGTACCTGCGCCTGTGCCTAGGGTACCTACGCCTGTGCCTCGGGTACCTGTGCCTGTCCCTAGGGTACCTTCGCCTGTGCCTGGGGTGCGTGCGACTATGCATAGGGTTCCTGCGCCTGTGCCTAGGGTACCTACGCCTTTGCTTAGGGTACGTGCGCCTGTGCCTAGGTTACCTGTGCCTGTGCTTAGGGTACCTGCGCTTGTACCTAGGGTACATGCACCTGTGCCTAGGGTACCTGCGCTTGTGCTTAGGGTGCCTGCGCTTGTGCCTAGGGTACCTACGCCTGTGCCTAGGGTACCTGCGTGCGCCTGTGCCTATGGTACCTGCGCATGTTCCTAGGGTACCTAAGTGTGACACTCTTGTGCCAAAGTGTGACGCTCTAGTGCCAAAGTGTGAATCTCTAGTGCCAAGGTGTGATGCTCTAGTACCAAAGTATGACGCTCTAGTACCAAAGTGTGACGCTCTAGTGCCAAAATGTGACGCTCTAGTTCCAAAGTGCGACACTCTATTGCCAAAGTGTGAAGCTCTAGTGCCAAAGTGTAACGCTCTGGGTCCAAAGTGTGAAGCTCTAGTGCCAAAGTATGACGCTCAAGTGCCAAAGTGTGAAGCTCTAGTGCTAAAGTTTGACGCTCAAGTGCCAACGTGTGACGCTCTAGTGCCAAAGTGTGACGTTCTAGTGCCAAAGTGTGAAGGTCTAGTGCAAAAGTGTGATGCTCTAGTGCCAAACGTGTGACACTCTAGTGCCAAAGTGTGACGATCTAGTGCCAATGTGTGACGCTTTAATGCAAACGTTTGGAGCTCCAGTGCCAAAGTGTGACGCTATAGTGCCAAAGTGTGACGTTCTAGTGCCAAAGTGTGAAGGTCTAGTGAAAAAAGTGTGATGCTCTAGTGCCAAAGTGTGCCGCTCTAGTGCTAAAGTGTGACGCTCTAGTGGCAAAGTGTGACGCTCTAGTGCCAAAGTGTGATGCTCTAGTGCCAAAGTTCAAAACTCTAGTGCCCAAGGGTGACACTCTAGTGCCAAAGTGTGACGCTCTAGTTCCAACGTGTGAAGCTCTAGTGCCAAAGTGTGACGCTCTAGTGCCAACGTGTGAATCTCTAGTACCACAGTGTGAAACTCTATTGCCAAAATGTGAAGCTCTAGTACCAAAGTGTAACGCTTTTGTGCCAAAGTCTGATTATCCTGTGCCAAAGTGTGACGCTCTAGTGCCAAAGTGTGACGCTCTAGTGCCAAAGTGTGAAGCTCTAGTGCCAAATTGTGGATCTATAGTGCTACATTGTAAAGCTCTAGTGCCAAAGTGTGGCGCTCCTGTGCCAAAGTGTGATGCTCTAGTTCCAACATGTGAAGCTCTAGTGCCAAGCTATGACGCTCTATTGCCAATGTGTGAAGCTCTATTGCCAAATTTTGAAGGTCTAGTGCCAAGGTGTGACGCTCTACTGCTCAAGTGTGACGCTCTAGTGCCAAAGTGTGACGCTCTAGTGCCAATGTGTGAAGCTCTAGTGCCAAAGTGTGATGCTCTAGTGCCAAAGTGTGACGTTCTAGTGCCAAAGTGTGAAGCACTAGTACCAAAGTGTGACGCTGTAGAGCCAAAGTGTGACGCTCTAGTGCCAAAGTGTGGAGCTCTAGTGCCAATGTGTGATGCTCTAGTGCCAAAGTGTGACGCTCTAGTGCCAAAATGTGACGATATAGTGCCAAAGTGTGACGCTCTAGTGCCAAAGTGTGAAGCACTAGTACCAAAGTGTGACGCTGTAGAGCCAAAGTGTGACGCTCTAGTGCCAAAGTGTGGAGCTCTAGTGCCAATGTGTGATGCTCTAGTGCCAAAGTGTGACGCTCTAGTGCCAAAATGTGACGATATAGTGCCAAAGTCTGACGCTCTAGTGCCAAATTTTGAAGCTCTAGTGCCAAATTGTGACGCTCTAGTGCCAAAGTGTGACACTCTAGTACCAAAGTGTGACGCTCTAGTGCCAAAGTGTGAATCTTTAGTACCAAAGTGTGATGCTCTAGTACCGAAGTGTGACGCTCTAGTACCAAAGTGTGACGCTCTAGTTCCAAAGTGTGATGCTCTAGTGCCAAAGTGTGAAGCTCTAGTGCCAAAGTGTAATTCTCTGGTGCCAAAGTGTGAAGCTCTAGTGCCAAAGTATGACGCTCTAGTTCCAAAGTGTGACGCTCTAATGCCAAAGTGTGACGCTCAAGTGCCAAAATGTGACGCTCTAGTGCCAAAGTGTGACGCTCTAGTGCCAAAGTGGGACACTCTGGTGCTAAAGTGTGATGCTCTAGTACCAAAGTGTGACGCTCTAGTGCCAAAGTGTGACGCTCTAGTGCCAAAGTGGGACACTCTGGTGCTAAAGTGTGATGCTCTAGTACCAAAGTGTGACGCACTAGTGCCAAAGTGCGACGCTCTAGTGCCAAAGTGTGACAATCTAGTGCCAAAGTGTGACGTTCTAGTGCCAAAGTGTGAAGGTCTAGTGCCAAAGTGTGATGCTCTAGTGCCAAACGTGTGATGCTCCAGTGCCAAAGTATGATGCTCTAGTGCCAAAGTGTGAAGGTCTAGTGCCAAAGTGTGATGCTCTAGTGCCAAACGTGTGATGCTCCAGTGCCAAAGTATGATGCTCTAGTGCCAAAGTGTGATGCTCTAATGCCAACGTTTGGAGCTCTGGTGGCAACGTTTGACGCTCTAGTGCCAAAGTGTGGAGCTCTAGTGCCAAAGTGTGATGCTCTAGTGCCAAAGTGTGACGCTCGAGTGCCAAAGTGTGACGATATAGTGCCAAAGGCTGACGCTCTATTGCCATAGTTTGAAGCTCTAGTACCAAAGTGTGACGCTCTAGTGCCAAAGTGTGACACTCTAGTGCCAAAGTGTGACGCTCTAGTGCCAAAGTGTGAATCTCTAGAGCCAAGGCGTGATGCTCTAGTACCAAAGTGTGACGCTCTAGTACCAAAGTGTGACGCTCTAGTGCCAAAATGTGACGCTCTAGTTCCAAAGTTCGACACTCTATTGCCAAAGTGTGAAGCTCTTGTGCCAAAGTGTAACGCTCTGGGTCCAAAGTGTGAAGATCTAGTGTCAAAGTATGACGCTCAAGTGCCAAAGTGTGAAGCTCTAGTGCCAAAGTTTGACGCTCAAGTGCCAACGTGTGACGCTCTAGTGCCAAAGTGTGACGTTCTAGTGCCAAAGTGTGAAGGTCTAGTGCAAAAGTGTGATGCTCTAGTGCCAAACGTGTGACGCTCTAGTGCCAAAGTGTGACGCTCTAGTGCCAAAGTGTGACACTTTAATGCAAACGTTTGGAGCTCCAGTGCCAAAGTGTGATGCTCTAATGCCAAAGTGTGATGTTCTAGTGCCAAAGTGTGAAGGTCTAGTGCAAACGTGTGATGCCCTAGTGCCAAAGTGTGACGCTCTAGTGCTAAAGTGTGACGCTCTAGTGGCAAAGTGTGACGCTCTAGTGCCAAAGTGTGACACTCTAGTGCCAAAGTTCAAAACTCTAGTGCCCAAGGGTGACGCTCTAGTGCCAAAGTGTGACGCTCTATTTCCAAAGTGTGAAGCTCTTGTGCCAAAGTGTGACGCTCTAGTATAAAAATGTGATGGTCTAGTTCCAACGTGTGAAGCTATAGTGCCAAAGTGTGACGCTCTAGTGGCAACGTGTGAAGCTCTAGTACCACAGTGTGAAACTCTATTGCCAAATTGTGAAGCTGTAGTACCAAAGTGTAACGCTCCTGTGCCAAAGTCTGATGCTCCTGTGCCAAAGTGTGATGCTCTAGTGCCTTAGTGTGAAGCTCTATTGCCAAAGTGTGACGCTCTAGTGCCAAAGTGTGACGCTCTAGTGCCAAAGTGTGAAGCTCTAGTGCAAAATTGTGGATCTCTAGTGCTACGTTGTAAAGCTCTAGTGCCAAAGTGTGGCGCTCCTGTGCCAAAGTGTGATGCTCTAGTTCCAACATGTGAAGCTCTAGTGCCAAACTATGACGCTCTATTGCCAATGTGTGAAGCTCTAGTACCAAAGTGTGAAGCTCTATTGCCAAATTGTGAAGGTCTAGTGCCAAGGTGTGACGCTCTACTGCTTAAGTGTGACGCTCTAGTGCCAAAGTGTGACGCTCTAGTGCCAATGTGTGAAGCTCTAGTGCCAAAGTGTGATGCTGTAGTGCCAAAGTGTGACGTTCTAGTGCCAAAGTGTGAAGCACTAGTACCAAAGTGTGACGCTGTAGTGCCAAAGTGTGACGCTCTAGTGCCAAAGTGTGGAGCTCTAGTGCCAAAGTGTGATGCTCTAGTGCCAAAGTGTGACGCTCTAGTGCCAAAGTGTGACGATATAGTGCCAAAGTCTGACGCTCTAGTGCCAAAGTGTGACGCTCTAGTGCCAAAGTGTGATGCTCTAGTGCCAAAGTGTGACGTTCTAGTGCCAAAGTGTGAAGCTCTAGTGCCAAAGTGTGACGCTCTACTGCCAAAGTGTGACGCTCTAGTGCCAAAGTGTGAGGCTTTAGTAGCAAAGTGTGATGCTCTAGTACCAAAGTGTGACGCTCTAGTACCAAAGTGTGACGCTCTAGTGCCAAAATGTGACGCTCTAGGTCCAAAGACCGACACTCTATTGCCAAAGTGTGAAGCTCTAGTGCCTAAGTATGACGCTCAAGTGCCAAAGTGTGAAGCTCTAGTGCCAAAGTTTGACACTCAAGTGCCAACTTATGACGCTCTGGTGCCAAAGTGTGACGTTCTAGTGCCAAAGTGTGAAGGTCTAGTGCAAAAGTGTGATGCTCTAGTGCCAAATGTGTGACGCTGTAGTACCAAAGTGTGACGCTCTAATGCCAAAGAGTGATGCTCTTATGCCAACGTTTGGAGCTCTAGTGCCAAAGTGTGACGCTCTAGTGCCAACGTGTGACATTCTAGTGCCAAAGTGTGAAGGTCTAGTGCAAACGTGTGATGCTCTAGTGCCAAAGTGTGACGCTCTAGTGCCAAAGTGTGACGCTCTAGTGCCAAAGTGTGACGCTCTAGTGCCAAAGTGTGATGCTCTAGTGGCAAAGTGTGACGCTCTACTGGCAAAGTGTGACGCTCTAGTGCCAAAGTTCATTGTGGCACTAGTGTCTCACAATGTGGCACTAGAGCTTCACACGATGGCACAGGAGCATCCAACGTGTGAAATGGAGCAAGCCTAAGACAACAGGAGCAAGCCCAAGACAACTGGAGTAAGGCCAAGACAACTTGAGCAAGCCCAAGACAGTAGGGGCAAGCCCAATACAACTGGAGCAAGCCTAAGACAAGTGGATCAATGCCAAGACAACTGAAGCAAGCCCAAAACAACTAGAGCAAGCCCAAGACAACTGGAGCAAGCCCAAGAAAACTGGGGCAAGGACAAGACAACTGGAGCAAGCCCAAGACACATGTTGCAAGCCCAGAAAAACTGGAGCCAGGCCAAGACCACTGGAGCAAGGCCAATGCAACTGGAGCAAGCCCAAGACAACTGGAGCAAGCCTAAGACAACTGGAGCAAGTCCAAGACAACTGGAGCAATTCCAAGACAACTGGAGCAAGGCCAAGACAACTGGAGCAAGTCCAATATAACTGGAGCAAGCCCAAGACTACTGAAACAAGGCCAAGACAACTGGAGCAAGGCCAAGAAAGCTGGAGCAAGCCCAAGACAAATGAAGCAGGCCCTAGACAACTGGAGCAGGCCTAAGACAACTCGAGCAAGCCTAAGAAAACTGGAGCATGGCCAGCACAACTGGAGTAATCCCGTGACAACTGGAGCAAGCCAAAGACAAGTGGAGCAAGCGTAGTTGATTTGCGACAGGAGCATCCAACGTACAAAGCTCCTGTGCCAACGTGTGAAACTCTAGTGCCACATTGTGACACACTAGTGCCACAATGAACTTTGGCACTAGAGCGTCACACTTTGCCACTAGAGCGTCACACTTTGGCACTAGAGCATCACACTTTAGCACTAGAGCGTCACACTGTGCCACTAGAGCGTCAGACTTTGACACTAGAGCGTCACACTTTGACACTAGAGCATCATACTTTTGCACTAGACCTTCACACTTTGGCACTAGAACGTCACACTTTGGCACTAGAGCATCACACTTTGACACTAGAGCTCCAAACGTTGGCATTAGAGCGTCACACTTTGGCACTAGAGCGTCACACTTTGGCACTAGAGCTCCAAACGTTGGCATTAGAGCGTCACACTTTGGCACTAGAGCGTCACACTTTGGCACTAGAGCGTCACACTTTCGCACTAGAGCGTCACACTGTGGCACTAGACCTTCACACTTTGTCACTAGACCGTCACACTTTGGACCTAGAGCATCACACTTTGGCACTTGAGCGTCAAAATGAAGCACTAGAGCCTCACACTTTGGCACTTGAGCGTAATACTTTGGCACCACACCTTCACAATTTGGCACCAGAGCGTTACACTTTGGCACTAGAGCTTCACACTTTGGCAATAGAGTGTCGCACTTTGGAACTAGAGAGTCACATTTTGGCACTAGAGCGTCACAATTTGGTACTAGAGCGTCACACTTTGGTACTAGAGCATCACACTTTGGTACTAGAGATTCACACTTTGGCACTAGAGCGTCACACTTTGGCACTAGAGTGTGACACTTTGGCACAAGAGCGTCACACTTTGGCACTAGAGCTTCAAACTTTGGCACTAGAGCGTCACACTTTGGCACTATATCGTCACAGTTTGGCACTAGAGCGTCACACTTTGGCACTAGAGCTCCAAACGTTGGCATTAGAGTGTCACACTTTGGCACTAGAGCATCACACTTTGGCACTAGAGCATCACACGTTTGGCACTAGAGCATCACACGTTGGCACTAGAACTTCACACTTTAGCACTATATCTTCACACTTTGGCACTAGAGCGTCACACTTTGGCACTAGAGGATCACACTTTGGCACTAGAGATCCACACTTTGGCACTAGAACGTCACACTTTGGCACTACAGCGTAACACTTTGGCACTAGAGCGTCACACTTTCGCACTAGAGCTCCAAACATTGGCATTAGAGCATCACACTTTGGCACTAGAGAATCACACTTTGGCACTAGAGCGTCACACTTTTGGCAATAGAGCATCACACGTTGGAACTAGACCTTCACACTTTGGCACTAAAACGTCACACTTTGGCACTAGAGCTTCATATCTTTTTACTAGAGTATCACATTTTAGCACTAGAGCGTCCCACTTTGGCACTAGAGCGTCACACTTTGGCAATAGAGCATCACACTTTGGTACTTGAGCGTCACACTTTGGCACTAGAGTTTCAAACTTTGGTACTAGAGCGTCATACTTTGGCACTAGAGCTTCACACTTTGGCACCAGAGCGTTACACTTTGGAACTAGTGCTTCACACTTTGGCACTAGAGTGTCACACTTTGGAACTAGAGCGTTACACTTTGGCACTACAGCTTCACACATTGGCACTAGAGCATCACACGTTGGCACTAGAGTTTTGAACTTTGGCACTAGAGCGTCACACTTTGGCACTAGAGCGTCACACTTTGACACAAGAGCTTCACACTTTGGCACTAGAGCTTCACACTTTGGCACTAGAGCATCACACGTTGGCACTAGAGTTTTGAACTTTGGCACTAGAGCGTCACACTTTGGCACTAGAGCGTCACACTTTGACACAAGAGCTTCACACTTTGGCACTAGAGCTTCACACGTTGGCACTAGAGCATCACACTTTGGCACTAGAGCATCACACTTTGGCACTAGAGCGTCACACTTGGGCACTAGAGCGTCACCCTTTGGCACAAGAGCGTCACACTTTGGGACTAGAGCGTCACACTTTGGCACTAGAGCGTCACACTTTGGCACTAGAGCTTCACACGTTGGCACTAGAGCATCACACTTTGGCACTAGAGCGTCACACTTCGGCACTAGAGCGTCACCCTTTGGCACTAGAGCGTCACACTTTGGCACTAGAGCTTCACACGTTGGCACTAGAGCATCACACTTTGGCACTAGAGCGTCACACTTCGGCACTAGAGCGTCACCCTTTGGCACTAGAGCGTCACACTTTGGCACTAGAGCCTCACACTTTGGCACTAGAGTTTCGAACTTTGGCACTAGAGCGTCACACTTTGGCACTAGAGCGTCACACTCTTGCAATAGAGTGTCACACTTTGGAACTAGAGCGTCACACTTTCGCACTAGAGCATCACACTTTGGTAGTAGAGCGTCACACTTTGGCACAAGAGCGTCACACTTTGGTACTAGAGATTCACACTTTTGCACAAGAGCGTCACACTTTGGCACTAGAGTGTAATAATTTGGCACTAGAGTGTCACACTTTGGCACTAGAGCTTCAAACTTTGGCACTAGAGTGTCAGACTTTGGCACTACAGCATCACACATTGGAACTAGAGCGTCATACTCTGGCACTAGAGCATCACACTTTGGCACTAGAGTTTCAAACGTTGGCACTAGAGCCTCAGACTTCGGCACTAGAGCATCACATTTTGGCACTAGAGCGTCACACTTTGGCACTAGAGCATCACACTTTGGCACTAGAGCCTCACACTTTGGCATTAGAGCATCCCAATGTGGCACTAGAGCGTCACACTTTGGCACTTGCGCTTTACACGTTGGCACTAGAGCGTCACACTGTGACACTAGACCTTCACATTTTGGCACTGGAGCGTCAGACTTGGGTACTAGAGCTTCACACTTTGGCACTAGAGCGTCACACTTTGGCACAGGATAGTCACACTTTGGCAATAGAGAGTCACACGTTCGTACTAGAGCGTCACACTTTGGCACTAGATGTCGAACTTTGGCACTAGAGCGTCACACTTTGGCACTAGAGCCTCACACGTTGGCACTAGAGCGTCACACTTTGGCACTAGCGCGTCACACGTTGGCACTAGAGCATCACACTTTGGCACTAGAGCTCCACACTTTGGCACTATAGCGTAACACTTTGGCACTACAGCATCACACTTTGGCACTAGAGCGTCACACTTTGGAACTAGAGCTCCAAACATTGGCACTAGAGCGTCACACTTTGGAACTAGAGCTTCACACTTCGGCACTCGAGTGTCACACTTTTGCACTAGACCATCACACTTTGGCACTAGAGCATCACACTTTGGCACTAGAGCTTCACACCTTGGCACTAGAGCGTCACACTTTGGCACTTGAGTTCCACACTTTGGCACTAGAGCGTCACACTTTGACAATAGAGCGTCACACTTCGGCACTAGAGCGTCACACTTGCACTAGAGCGACCCACTTTGGCACTATAGCGTCAGACATTGGCACTACAGCGTCACACTTTGGAACTAGGGAGTCACACTTTGGTTCTAGAGCATCACACTTTGGCACTAGAGTTTCAAACTTTGGCACTAGAGCCTCACACTTCGGCACTAGAGCGTCACACTTTAGCACAAGAGGGTCACACATTGGCACTTGAGCAGCAAACTTTGGTACTAGATCTTCACACTTTGAAACTAGAGCGTCCCACTTTGGTACTAGAGCGTCACACTTTGGAACTAGAACGTCACACTTTGGCACTTGAGCGTCACACTCTGGCACTAGAGGGTCACACTTTGGCACTAGAGTTTCAAACTTTGGCACTAGAGCGTCACACTTTGGTACTAGAGGGTCACACTTTGGCAATAGAGCATCACACTTTGGCACTAGAGCGTTACACTTTGGCACTAGAGCCTCACACTTCGGCACTAGAGCGTCACACTTGGGTAGTAGAGCGTCACACTTTGGCCCTAGAGCTTCATATTTTGGTACTAGAGCATCACACTTTAGCACTAGAGCGTCCCACTTTGGCACTAGAGCGTTACACTTTGGCACTAGAGCCTCACACTTCGGCACTAGAGCGTCACACTTGGGTAGTAGAGCGTCACACTTTGGCCCTAGAGCTTCATATTTTGGTACTAGAGCATCACACTTTAGCACTAGAGCGTCCCACTTTGGCACTAGAGCGTTACACTTTGGCACTAGAGCCTCACACTTCGGCACTAGAGCGTCACACTTGGGTAGTAGAGCGTCACACTTTGGCCCTAGAGCTTCATATTTTGGTACTAGAGCATCACACTTTAGCACTAGAGCGTCCCACTTTGGCACTAGAGCGTTACACTTTGGCACTAGAGCCTCACACTTCGGCACTAGAGCGTCACACTTGGGTAGTAGAGCGTCACACTTTGGCCCTAGAGCTTCATATTTTGGTACTAGAGCATCACACTTTAGCACTAGAGCGTCCCACTTTGGCACTAGAGCGTTACACTTTGGCACTAGAGCCTCACACTTCGGCACTAGAGCGTCACACTTGGGTAGTAGAGCGTCACACTTTGGCCCTAGAGCTTCATATTTTGGTACTAGAGCATCACACTTTAGCACTAGAGCGTCCCACTTTGGCACTAGAGCGTTACACTTTGGCACTAGAGCCTCACACTTCGGCACTAGAGCGTCACACTTGGGTAGTAGAGCGTCACACTTTGGCCCTAGAGCTTCATATTTTGGTACTAGAGCATCACACTTTAGCACTAGAGCGTCCCACTTTGGCACTAGAGCGTTACACTTTGGCACTAGAGCCTCACACTTCGGCACTAGAGCGTCACACTTGGGTAGTAGAGCGTCACACTTTGGCCCTAGAGCTTCATATTTTGGTACTAGAGCATCACACTTTAGCACTAGAGCGTCCCACTTTGGCACTAGAGCGTTACACTTTGGCACTAGAGCCTCACACTTCGGCACTAGAGCGTCACACTTGGGTAGTAGAGCGTCACACTTTGGCCCTAGAGCTTCATATTTTGGTACTAGAGCATCACACTTTAGCACTAGAGCGTCCCACTTTGGCACTAGAGCGTTACACTTTGGCACTAGAGCCTCACACTTCGGCACTAGAGCGTCACACTTGGGTAGTAGAGCGTCACACTTTGGCCCTAGAGCTTCATATTTTGGTACTAGAGCATCACACTTTAGCACTAGAGCGTCCCACTTTGGCACTAGAGCGTTACACTTTGGCACTAGAGCCTCACACTTCGGCACTAGAGCGTCACACTTGGGTAGTAGAGCGTCACACTTTGGCCCTAGAGCTTCATATTTTGGTACTAGAGCATCACACTTTAGCACTAGAGCGTCCCACTTTGGCACTAGAGCGTTACACTTTGGCACTAGAGCCTCACACTTCGGCACTAGAGCGTCACACTTGGGTAGTAGAGCGTCACACTTTGGCCCTAGAGCTTCATATTTTGGTACTAGAGCATCACACTTTAGCACTAGAGCGTCCCACTTTGGCACTAGAGCGTTACACTTTGGCACTAGAGCCTCACACTTCGGCACTAGAGCGTCACACTTGGGTAGTAGAGCGTCACACTTTGGCCCTAGAGCTTCATATTTTGGTACTAGAGCATCACACTTTAGCACTAGAGCGTCCCACTTTGGCACTAGAGCGTTACACTTTGGCACTAGAGCCTCACACTTCGGCACTAGAGCGTCACACTTGGGTAGTAGAGCGTCACACTTTGGCCCTAGAGCTTCATATTTTGGTACTAGAGCATCACACTTTAGCACTAGAGCGTCCCACTTTGGCACTAGAGCGTTACACTTTGGCACTAGAGCCTCACACTTCGGCACTAGAGCGTCACACTTGGGTAGTAGAGCGTCACACTTTGGCCCTAGAGCTTCATATTTTGGTACTAGAGCATCACACTTTAGCACTAGAGCGTCCCACTTTGGCACTAGAGCGTTACACTTTGGCACTAGAGCCTCACACTTCGGCACTAGAGCGTCACACTTGGGTAGTAGAGCGTCACACTTTGGCCCTAGAGCTTCATATTTTGGTACTAGAGCATCACACTTTAGCACTAGAGCGTCCCACTTTGGCACTAGAGCGTTACACTTTGGCACTAGAGCCTCACACTTCGGCACTAGAGCGTCACACTTGGGTAGTAGAGCGTCACACTTTGGCCCTAGAGCTTCATATTTTGGTACTAGAGCATCACACTTTAGCACTAGAGCGTCCCACTTTGGCACTAGAGCGTTACACTTTGGCACTAGAGCCTCACACTTCGGCACTAGAGCGTCACACTTGGGTAGTAGAGCGTCACACTTTGGCCCTAGAGCTTCATATTTTGGTACTAGAGCATCACACTTTAGCACTAGAGCGTCCCACTTTGGCACTAGAGCGTTACACTTTGGCACTAGAGCCTCACACTTCGGCACTAGAGCGTCACACTTGGGTAGTAGAGCGTCACACTTTGGCCCTAGAGCTTCATATTTTGGTACTAGAGCATCACACTTTAGCACTAGAGCGTCCCACTTTGGCACTAGAGCGTTACACTTTGGCACTAGAGCCTCACACTTCGGCACTAGAGCGTCACACTTGGGTAGTAGAGCGTCACACTTTGGCCCTAGAGCTTCATATTTTGGTACTAGAGCATCACACTTTAGCACTAGAGCGTCCCACTTTGGCACTAGAGCGTTACACTTTGGCACTAGAGCCTCACACTTCGGCACTAGAGCGTCACACTTGGGTAGTAGAGCGTCACACTTTGGCCCTAGAGCTTCATATTTTGGTACTAGAGCATCACACTTTAGCACTAGAGCGTCCCACTTTGGCACTAGAGCGTTACACTTTGGCACTAGAGCCTCACACTTCGGCACTAGAGCGTCACACTTGGGTAGTAGAGCGTCACACTTTGGCCCTAGAGCTTCATATTTTGGTACTAGAGCATCACACTTTAGCACTAGAGCGTCCCACTTTGGCACTAGAGCGTTACACTTTGGCACTAGAGCCTCACACTTTGGCACTAGAGTGCACACTTTGGCACTAGAGCGTCACACGTTGGCACTAGAGCTTCACACTTTGGCACTTGAGCGTAACACTTTGGCACAGGAGCATCACATTTTGGCACTTGAGCATCACACTTTGGCACTAGAGCGTCACACTTTGACACTAGAGCGTCACACATTGGTACTAGAGCGTCACACTTTGGCAATAGAGCTTCACATTTTGGCTCTAGAGCGTCACTACTTGGAACCAGAGCATCACACTTTAGCACTCCAGTGTTACAATTTGGCACTAGAGGGCCACACTTTGGCAATAGAGTGTCGCACTTTGGAACTAGAGCGTCACACTTTGGCACTAGAGCGTCACACTTTGGTACTAGAGCACCATACTTTGGCACTAGATCATCACACTTTGGCACTAGAGATTCAAACGTTGGCACTAGAGCGTCACACGTTGGCACTAGAGTGTCACACTTTGGCACTAGAGTGCACACTTTGGCACTAGAGCTTCAACCTTTGGCACTAGAGCGTCAGACTTTGGCACTACAATGTCACAATTTGGCACTAGAGCGTCACACTTTGGCACTAGAGCTCCAAATGTTGGCATTAGAGCGTCACAATTTGGCACTAGAGCTTCTTACTTTGGCACTAGGGCGTCACACGTTTGGCACTAGAGCATCACACGTTGGCACTAGACCTTGACACTTTGGCCTTAGACCGTCACACTTTGGCACTAGATCGTCACATTTTGGCACTAGAGCGTCACACTTTGGCACTAGAGCTTCACACTTTGGTACTAGAGCGTCACACTATGGCACCAGAGCGTCCCAGTTTGGCACTAGATCGTCACACTTTGGCACTAGAGCGTCACACTTTGGCACTTGACCGTCACACTTCGGCACTAGAGCTTCACACTTTGGTACTAGAGCGTCATACTTTGGCACTAGAGCTTCACACTTTGGCACCAGAGCGTTACACTTTGGCTCTAGAGCTTCACACGTTTGCACTAGAGCGTCACACTTGAGAACAAGAGCGTCACACTTTGGCACTAGAGCGTCACACATTGGCACTAGAGCATCACATGTTTGCACTAGAGTTTCAAACTTTGGCACTAGAGCGTCACACTTTGGCACTAGAGCATCACACTTCGACACAAGAGCTTCACACTTTGGCACTAGAGCTTCACACTTTGGCACTAGAGGGTCACACTTTGGCACTAGAGCATCGCACTTTGGCACTACAGTGTCACACTTTGGTACTAGAGCGTCACCCTTTGGCACAAGAGCGTCACACTTTGGGACTAGAGCGTCACACTTTGGCACTAGAGCATCGCACTTTGGCACTACAGTGTCACACTTTGGTACTAGAGCGTCACCCTTTGGCACAAGAGCGTCACACTTTGGGACTAGAGCGTCACACTTTGGCACTAGAGCATCACACTTTGACACCAGAGCATCACACTTTGGCACTAGAGTGTCACACTCTGGAACTAGAGCGTCAAACTCTAGCACTAGCGCTTCACACTTTGGCACTAGAACGTCACACTGTTGCACTAGACCTTTACACTTTGGTACTAGAGCGTCACACTTAGGCACTAGAGCTTCACACCTTGGCAGTAGAGCGTCACACTTTGGCACAGGAGAGTCACACTTTGGCACTAGAGCCTCACACTTTGGCACTAGAGT
>SZWC01000261.1:405731-433304 GCA_023375785.1 Penium margaritaceum | reverse complement strand
CTGCAGTTGTCTTGGCCTTGCTCCAGTTGTCTTGGACTTGCTCCAGTTGTTGTAGGCTTGCTCCAGTTGTCTTGGCCTTGCTCCAGCTGTCTTGGTCTTGCTCCTGCTGTCTTGGCCTTGCTCCTGTTGTCTTGGGCTTGCTCCAGTTGTCTTGGGCTTGCCCCAGGTATCTTGGGCTTGCTCTAGTTATCTTGGGCTTGCTCTAGTTGTCTTGGCCTAGCTCCAGTTATATTGGGCTTGCTCCAACTTTCTTGGCATTGCTCCAGTTGACTTGGCCTTGCTCTTGTTGTCTTGGCCTTGCTCCAGTTGTCTTGGCCTTGCTCCAGTCGTCTTGGGCCTGCTCCTGTTGTCTTGGGCTTGCTCCAGTTGTTTTGGCCTTGCTCTAGTTGTCTTGGCCTTGCTCCAGTTGTCTTGGACCTGCTCCAGTTGTCTTGGGCTTGCTCCAGTTGTCTTGGGCTTGCTCCTGTTTTCTTGGCCTGGCTGCAGTTTTCTTGGCCTGGCTTCAGTTGTCTTGGGCTTGATCCCGTTGTCTTGGGCTTGCACCAGTTGTCTTGGGCTTGCTCTAGTTGTCTTGGCCTTGCTCCAGTTGTATTGGCCTTACTCCAGTTGTCTTGGGCTTGCCCTAGTTGTATTGGCCTTGCTCCAGTTATCTTTGCCTTGCTCTTGTTGTCTCGGGATTGCCCCAGTTGCATTGGGCTTGCTCCAGCTGTCTTGGGCTTGCTCCAACTGGAGCAAGCCCAAGACAACTGGAGCAAGGCCAAGACAACTAGAGCAAGCCCAAGACAACTGGAGCAAGGACGAGACAATTGGAGCTAGCGCAATACAACTGGCGCAAGGCCAAGACAACTAGAGCAAGCCCAAGACAACAGAAGCAAGCCCAGGACAAGTGGAGCAAGTCCAAGACAACTGGGGCAAGCCCAGGACAATTGGAGCAAGCCTTTGACGACGGGAGCAAGGTCAAGACAGCTGGAGCAATTTCAAAAAACCTGGAGCTTGCCCAAAACAGGTGGAGCAAGTCCAAGAAAACAGGAGCAAGGCCAAGACAACTGGAGCAAGCCCAAGACAACTGGATCCAGTCGAAGACAGCTGGATCATGGCTAAGACAACTGGAGCAAGCCAAAGGGAATTGGAGCAAGCCAAATATAAATGGAGCAAGGCCAAGACACCTGGAGCAAGTCGAAGACAACTGGAGCAAGCCCGATAAACCTGGAGCAAGGCCAAGGCAACTGGAGCAAGCCCAAAACAGCTGGAGCAACCCCAAGAGAACTGGAGCAAGCCCACGACAGCTGGAGCAAGCACAAGACAAGTGGACCCAGCCCAAGACAACTAGAGCAAGGCCAAGATGACAAGAGCAAGGCCAAGACAACTACGGCAAGCTAATGACAACTGAAGCAAGCCCAAGACATCTGGAGGAAGTCCAAGACAAATGGAGCAAGGCCAATACAACTGGAGCAAGCCCAAGACAACAGGAGCAAGCCCAAGACAACTGGAGCAAGCCCAAGACAACAGGAGCAAGCCCAAGACAACTGGAGCAAGGCCATGACAACTTGAGCAAGCCCAAGACAACAGGTGCAAGACCAAGACAACTGGAGCAAGCCTAAGACAAGTGGAGCAATGCCAAGAAAACTGAAGCAAGCCCAAAACAACTGGAGAGAGTCCAAGACTACTGGAGCAAGCCCAAGAAAACTGGAGCAAGGACAAGACAACTGGAGCAAGCCCAAGACACATGTTGCAAGCCCAACACAATTGGAGCAAGGCCAAGACCACTGGAGCAAGGCCAAGGCAACTGGAGCAAGCCCAAGACAACTGGAGCAAGCCCAAGACAACTGGAGCAAGTCCAGGACAACTGGAGCAAGTCCAAGACAACTGGAGGAAGGCCAAGACAACTGGAGCAAGTCCAAGAAGACACCTGGAGCTGGCCCTATACAACTGGAGCAGGCCTAATACAGCTCGAGCAAGCCTAAGACAACTGGATCATGGCAAGCACAACTGGAGTAAGACCAAGACAACTGGAGCAAGCCCAAGACAACTGGAGCAAGCCCACAAAAGCTGGAGTAAAGCCAAGAGAACTGGAGCAATCCCAAGACACCTGGAGCAGCCCAAAAAGAACTTGAGCAAGTCCAAGAGAACTGGAGCAAGGCCAAGGAAACTGGAGCAAGAAAAAGAGAACTGGAGCAAGCCCAATACAACTGGAGCAAGTCCAAGACATCAGGAGCAAGGCTAAGACAACTGGAGCAAGCTAAAGACACCTGGAGCAAGCCAAAGATAACTGGAGCAAGGCCAAGATACCTGGAGCAAGCCCAAGAGACCTGGAACAAGCCTGATACAACGGGAGCAAGGCCAGGACAACTGGAGCAAGCCCAAGACAACTGGAGCAAGCCCAAGACAACTGGAACAAGCCCAAGACAACTGGAGCAAGCGCAAGACAAGTGGACCAAGCCCAAGACAACTTGAGAAAGGCCAAGACAACTGTAGCAAGCCCAAGGCAACTGGATCAAGCCCAATACAACTGAAACAAGCACAAGACAATTGGAACAAGTCCAAGACAATTGGAGTAAGGCCAAGACAACTGGAAAAAGCCCAAGACAATTGGAGAAAGCCCAAGATAACTGGAGAAAGTCTAGTATAGCTGGAGCAAACCCAAAACAACAGGAGAAAGCCCAAGACATTTGGAGAAAGCCCAAGACAACTGGAGCAAGACCTAGCCAAGTGGAGCAAGGCCAAGACAACTGGAGCAAGGCCAAAACAGATGGAGCAGGCCCTAGACAGCTGGAGCAAGGCCAAGACAACAGGAGCAAGCTCACGATAACTGGAGCAAGCCCAAGACAACTGGGGCAAGCCCATGACAACTTGAGCAAGCCTAAGACAACTGAAGCAATGCCATGAAAACTGGAGTAGCACAAGAAAACTGGAGCAAGCTCAAGACAACTGGAGCAAGCCTAAGAAAACTGGAGCAAGGCCAAGACAACTGGAGCAAGCCCAAGACACCTGGAGCAAGCCCAAAATATCTGGAGCAAGGCCAAGACAATTGGAGCAAGGCCAAGAAAACTGGAGCAAGCCGAAGACAACGGGAGCAAGCCCAAGACATTTTGAGCAAGTCCAAGACAACTAGGAAAATGCCAAGACAATTGGAGCAAGCCCAAGACAACTGGAGCAAGACCAAGACAACTGGAGTTAGGCCAAGACAACTGGACCAAGGCCAAGAAAATTGGAGCAAGCCCAAGACAGCTGGAGCAAGCCCAAGACAACTGGAGCAAGGCCAAGACAACTAGAGCAAGCCCAAGACAACTGGAGCAAGACCATGACAACTGGAGCAAGGCCAAGACAACTAGAGCAAGCCCAAGACAACTGGAGCAAGACCATGACAACTGGAGCAAGGCCAAGACAACTAGAGCAAGCCCAAGACAACTGGAGCAAGACCATGACAACTGGAGCAAGGCCAAGACAACTAGAGCAAGCCCAAGACAACTGGAGCAAGACCATGACAACTGGAGCAAGGCCAAGACAACTAGAGCAAGCCCAAGACAACTGGAGCAAGACTATGACAACAGGAGCAAGGCCAAGACAACTGGAGCAAGTCCAGGACAACTGGAGCAAGCCCAAGACACCTGGAGCAAGCCCAAAATAACTGGAGCAAGGCCAAGACAATTGGAGCAAGGCCAACACAACTGGAGCGAGTCCAAGACAATTGGAGCAAGTCCAAAACAACTGGGGCAAGCCCATGACACCTGGAGCAAGCCCGAAACAATTGTAGCGAGGCCGAGACAACTGGAGCAAGGCCAAGAAAACTAGAGCAAGCCGAAGACAACTGGAGCAAGCCCAAGAAAACTGGAGCAAGCCCAATACAACTGGAGCAAGCCCAAGACAAGTGGACCAAGCCCAAGACAACTGGAGCAAGACTATGACAACTGGAGCATGGCCAAGACAACTGGAGCAAGTCCAGGACAACTGAAGCAAGCCCAAGACAACTGGAGCAAGTCGAAGACAACTGGAGCAATGCCAAGACAGCTGGAGCAAGCCCAAGATAACTGGAGCAAGGCCAAGACAACTTTAGCAAGCCCAAGACAACTGAAGCAAGCCCAAGACAACTGGAGCAAGTCCAAGAGAACTAAAACACGCCCAAGACAACTGGAGCAAGTCCAAGACAACTGGAGCAAGGCCAAGAAAACTAGAGCAAGCCGAAGACAACTGGAGCAAGCCCAAGACAACTGGATCAAAGCTAGTACAACTGGAGCAAACCCAAGACAACAGGAGCAAGCCCAAGAAAATTGGAGCACGCCCAAGAAAACTGGAGCAAGCCTAAGACAACTAGCGCAAGGCAAGGACAACTGAAGCAAGGCCAAGACAACTGGAGCAAGGCCAAGACAACTGGAGCAAGGCAAAGACAGATGGAGCAAGCCCTAGACAGCTGGAGAAAGCTCTAGATAGCTGGAACAATTCCATGACAACTGAAGCAAGCCCAAGACAACTGGAGCAAGCCCAAAGGCAACTGGGGCAAGCCAAAGACAACTTGAACAAGCCTTAGACAACCGGATCAATGCCGAGACAACTGGAGCAAGCCCAAGACAGCTGGAGCAAGCCCAAAAAAGCTAGATCAAGGCCAAGACAACTGGAGCAAGCCCACAGCACCTGGAGCAAGCTCAAAATATCTAGAGGAAGCCCAAGACAACTGGAGCAAGGCCAAGACAACTGGAGCAAGGCCGAGAAAACTTGGAGCAAGCCTAAAACAACTAGAGCAGGCCAAAGACAACTGGAGCAAGGCCAAGACAGCTGGATCAAAGCCAAGACAACTAAAGCAAGTCCAAGAGAACGGAAGCACACCCAAGACAAATGGAGCTAGGCCAAGACAACTGGAGAAAGGCTAGGATATATGGAGCATGGCCAAGACAACTGGAGAAAGGACAAGACACCTTGGGCAATGCCAAGACAGCTGGAGCAAGCCCAAGACAATTGGAGCAAGGCCAACACAACTGGAGCGAGTCCAAGACAATTGGAGCAAGTCCAAAACAACTGGGGCAAGCCCATGACACCTGGAGCAAGCCCGAAACAATTGTAGCGAGGCCGAGACAACTGGAGCAAGGCCAAGACAACTGGAGCAATCCTAAGACAACTGGAGCAAGCCCAATAAAGTGACATTTGTCACCCGCGTCCGGCTAGCGGAAAGAAGCCGTTGCTTTGCTCTTTTATACCAAGGATGTTCATTCCCCCGAGTTAACCAGAACAGTTCGGCACATCCTGTTCCCTTTGGTTCCGTGGCATCGCCGCCGTATTCTCGCTCTGCTCACCTCTTGTTCCCATTTCCTTCGCCCACCACTGTCTCCTCACGGCTCTTCGCTTCGCCACCCTCAACCTTTCACTTCCGACGCCTCCTTCGCTTCCCTCTCAAGCTCTCTCATCTGCGCTCTGTCTACCTTGGAGCTCCAGTGCCTCGCGTTCTTTTGCGACCCTGCGTCTAACTCCTTGGGCCCGCTCTTACCGCTCCGCTTCCTTCGCTCCACTACGTCTCTTCTGCCTGCTTCGTTGCTTCTGCTTGCTTCTGCTTCTGCTGTCCTCGCTCATTGCATTATTCTGACACAAAGTATGGAGGTCTAGTGCCAAACTGTGATTCTCTAGTGCCAAAGTATGACGCTCTAGTGCCAAAGTGTGACGCTGTAGTGCCAAAGTCTGACGCTCTAGTACAAAAGGTTGAAGCTCTAGTGCCAAAGTGTGCACTCTATTGCCAAAGTGTGACACTCTAGTGCCAAAGTGTAACGTTCTAGTGCCAAAGTGTGACGCTCTAGTTCCAAAGTGTGACACTCTATTGTCAAAGTGTGACTCTCTAGTGCCAAAATGTGACTCTCTAGTGCCAACATTCGAGACTCTAGTACCAAAGTGTGACGCTCTAGTGCCAAAGTGTGACACTATAGTGTCAAAATGTGATGCTCTAGTTCCAAGGAGTGACGCTCTAGTGCCAAAGTGTGATGCTCTAGTGCCAAAGTGTGATGCTCTAGAGCCAATGTGTGACGCTCTAGTATCAAAGTGTGACGCTCTAGTGCCAAAGTGTGGAACTCTTGTGCCAAAGTGTGACGCTCTAGTGCCAAGGTGTAAAGCTCTAGTGCCAAAGTGTGATGCTCAAGTGCCAAAGTGTGATGCTATTGTGCCAAAGGGTGATGCTCGAGTGCCAAGGTTTGAAGCTCTAGTGCCAACGTGTGACGCTCTAGTGCCAAAGTCTGACGCTATAGTGCAAACGTGTGGCGCTCTAGTGCCAAAGCGTGTCACTCTAGTGTCCAAGTGTGACGCTCTAGTGCCAATGTGTGAAGGTCTAGTGCCACAGTGTGACGCTCTAGTGCGAAAGTGTGAAGCGCTAGTGCCAAAGTGTGATGCTCTAGTGCCAAAGTGTGACGCTCTAGTGCCAAAGTATGACGCTCTAGTGCCTAAGTGTGACGCTATAGTGCCAAAGTGTGACGCTCTAGTGCCAAAGTGTGACAATCTAGTGCCAAACTGCGAGGCTCTAGTGCCAAAGTTTGAAACCCTAGTGCCAAAGTGTGATACTCTAGTGCCAAAGTGTGACGCTCTTGTGCCAATGTGTGATGCTGTAGTGCCAAAGTCTGACGCTCTAGTGCCAAAGTTTGAAGCTCTAGTGCCAAAGTGTGGCGCGCTAGTGCCCAAGTGTGACACTCTAGTGCCAAAGTCTGAAGGTCTAGTGCCACATTGTGATGCTCTAGTGCGAAAGTGTGAAGCGCTAGTGCCAAAGTGTGACGCTCTAGTGCCATAGTGTGATGCTCTATTGCCAAAGTGCGACGCTCTAGTGCCAAAGTGTGACGCTATTGTGCCAAAGTGTGACGCTCGAATGCCAAAGTGGGACGCTCTAGTACCAAAGTGTGATGCTCTAGTACCAAAGTATGAAGCTCTAGGGCCAAAGTGTGACGCTCTAGTGCTAAACTGTGAAAATCTAGTGCCAAAGTGTGACGTTCTAGTGCCAAAGTGTGAAGGTCTAGTGCCAAAGTGTGATGCTCGAGTGCCAAACGTGTGATGCTCTAGTGCCAAAGTGTGATGCTCTAGTGCCAAAGTGTGACGCTCTAATGCCAACGTTTGGAGCTCTAGTGCCAAAGTGTGACGCTCTAGTGCCAAAATGTGACGCTCTAGTGCCAAAGTGTGATGCTCTCGTGCCAAAGTGTGGAGGTCTAGTGTCAAACTGTGATTCTCTAGTGCCAAAGTGTGACGCTCTAGTGCCAAAGTGTGACGCTCTAGTGCCAATGTGTGACGCTCTAGTGCCAAAGTGTGAATCTCTAGTGCCAAAGTGTGATGCTCTAGTGCCAAAGTATGACGCTCTAGTGCCAAAGTGTGACGCTCTAGTGCCAAAGTGTGACGCTCTAGTGCCAAAGTGTGATGCTCTAGTGCCAAAGTGTGACGCTCTAGTGCCAAAGTGTGACGCTCTAGTGCCAAAGTGTGACGCTCTAGTTCCAAAGTGCGATACTCTATTGCCAAAGTGTGACTCTCTAGTGCCAAAATGTGACTCTCTAGTGCCAAAGTGTGACGCTCTAGTTCCAAAGTGCGATACTCTATTGCCAAAGTGTGACTCTCTAGTGCCAAAATGTGACTCTCTAGTGCCAAAAATCAAGACTCTAGTGCCAACGTGTGACGCTCTAGTGCCAAAGTGTGATACTATAGTGCCAAAGTGTGACGCTCTAGTTCCAAGGAGTGACGCTCTAGTGCCAAAGTGTGAAGCTCGAGTGCCAAAGTGTGATGCTCTAGTGCCAATGCGTGACGTTCTAGTGTCAAAGTGTGACGCTCTAGTGCCAAAGTGTTGAACTCTAGTGCCAAAGTGTAACGCTCTAGTGCCAAGGTGTGAAGCTCTAGTGCCAAAGTGTGATGCTCAAGTGCCAAAGTGTGATGCTCTTGTGCCAAAGTGTGATGCTCGAGTACCAAGGTGTGAAGCTCTAGTGTCAACGTGTGACGCTCTAGTGCCAAAGTGTGATGCTCTAGTGCAAAAGTGTGACGCTCTAGTACCAAAATGTGACGCTCTAGTGCCCAAGTTTGACTCTCCAGTGCCAAAGTGTGAAGGTCTAGTGCCACAGTGTGACGCTCTAGTGCGTAAGTGTGAAGCGCTAGTGCCAAAGTGTGATGCTCTAGTGCCAAAGTGTGACGCTCTAGTGCCAAAGTGCGACGCTCTAGTGCCAAAGTGTCACTAAGGGTGAAACCAATTCCTTTGGACTCGGGGAACAGACTCAGGGATCCGAGTCCTGGACTCGGACTCGGGATTCCAATTCCTTCAGTTGGACCCGACTCGTAATTCCAAATCCAGGCTGTGGACTCGACCCGGACTTGGAGGGGTGACAAGTGAGGTGGTAGCTGATTCAAAATTCCTGGTATAGCTAATATAATGTCCTTTCCTATTTGATATATTGGTGTTTATATACAAGCATCCGTAGTGCACAAAACGTAATGGTCCATTAATTGAACTAGGGATGTTAACTTCAAATGGTATGGTTATCAAAACAGCAAACCAGGTGAGGATGCGATGGTCAAAGAGGGACTTGTAATTCTACATGGACCGGACTCGGGGATCCACTGGACCCAGGCTCAGGGATCTGGAACATGGACTCGGACTTGGGGATCCGAGTCTAGAACTGGACTCGGACTCGGGGATCCGGGTCCAGGGTATGGACCTAGCTTGGGAGTCCAGTTCCCTTCCAGGAATCGTGGTTCTAGGCTCGGTTTCACCCTTAAGTGTGACGCTATAGTGCCAAAGTGTGACGCTCTAGTGCCAAAGTGTGACGCTGTAGTGCCAAAGTGCTAGGCTCTAGTGCCAAAGTTTGAAACTCTAGTGCCAAAGTGTGATACTCTAGTGCCAAAGTGTGACGCTCTAGTGCCAAAGTGTGATGCTGTAGTGCCAAAGTCTGATGCTCTAGTGCCAAAGTGTGACGCTTTAGTGCCAAAGTGTTACACTCTAGTGCCAAAGTGTCATGCTCTTGCGCCAAAGTGTGAATCTCAAGTGCCAAATTGTGATGCTCTAGTGCCAAAGTGTGACGCTCTAGTACCAAAGTGTGACGCTCTAGTTCCAAAGTGTGACGCTCTAGTTCCAAAGTGTGACGCTCTAGTACCAAAGTGTGACGCTCTAGTTCCAAAGTGTGACGCTCTAGTTCCAAAGTGCAACACTCTATTGCAAAAGTGTGACGCTATAGTGCCAAAGTGTGACGCTCTAGTACCAAAGCTCGAAACTCAAGAGCCAAAGTATGAGGCTCTAGTGCCAAAGTGTGACGCTCTAGTGCCAAAGTGTGACGCTCTAATGCCAAAGTTCGTAACTCTAGTGCCCAAGTGTGATACTCTAGTGCCAAAGTGTGACACTCTAGTGCCAAAGTGTGATGCTCTAGTGCCAAAGTGTGACGCTCTAGTCCCAAAGTGTGACGCTCTTGTGCCAAAGGGTGACGCTCTAGTACCAAAGTGTGACGTTGTAGTGCCAGAGTGCGATGCTCTAGTGCCAAAGTGTGAAGCTCTAGTGCCAATGTGTGAAGCTTTTGTGTCGAAGTGTGACGCTCTAGTGCCAAAGTGTGACGCTCTAGTGCCAAAGTTCAAAACTCTACTGCCAACGTGTGATGCTCTACTGCCAATGTGTGACGCTCTAGTGCCAAAGTGTGACACTCTAGTTCTCAAGTGTGACGCTCTAGTGCCAAAGTGTGAAGCTCTAGTGCCAAAGTGTAACACTCTGGTGCCAAAGTGTGAAGCTCTAGTGCCAAAGTATGATGCTCTAGTGCCATAGTGTGAAGCTCTAGTGCCAAAGTGTGACGCTCAAGTACCAAAGTGTGACGCTCCAGTGCCAACGTGTGATACCCTAGTTCCAAACTAGGACGCTCTAATGCCAAAGTGTGATGCTCTAGTACCAACGTATGAAACTCTAGTGCCAAACTGTGACGCTCTAGTGCCAAAGTGTGATGATCTAGTGCCAAAGTGTGACATTCTAGGGCCAAAGTGTGAAGGTATAGTGCCAGAGTGTGATGCTCTAGTGCCAAACGTGTGACGCTCTAGTGCCAAAGTGTGACGCTCTAGTGCCAAATTTTGACACTCTAATGCCAACGTTTGGAGGTCTAGTGCCAAAGTGTGATGCTCTAGCGCCAAAGTGTGGCTTTGTAATGCCAAAGTGTGACGCTCTAGTGCCAAAGCGTAGAGCTCTAGTGCCAAAGTGTGATGCTCTAGTGCCAAAGTGTGACGCTCTAGTGCCAAATTGTGACGCTCTAGTGCCAAAGTCTGATGCTCTATTGCCAGAGTTTAAAGCTCTTGTGCCAAAGTGTGACGCTCTAGTGCCAAAGTGTGACACTCTAGTCCTAAAGTGTGATGCTCTAGTGCCAAAGTGTGTTTTGCTAGTGCCAAAGTGTGACGCTCTAGTGCCAAAGCGTAGAGCTCTAGTGCCAAAGTGTGATGCTCTAGTGCCAAAGTGTGACGCTCTGGTACCAACGTGTGACGCTCTAGTGCCAAAGTGTCACGCTCTAGTTACAAAGTGCAACACTCTATTGCCAAAGTGAGATGCTCTAGTGCTAAAATGTGATGCTTTAGTGCCCAAGTTCGTAACTCTAGTGCCAAAGTGTGACACTCTAGTGCCAAAGTGTGACACTATAGTGCCAAAGTGTGACGCTATAGTTCCAAGGAGTGACGCTCTAGTGCCAAAGTGTGAAGCTCTAGTGCCAAAGTGTGACGCTCTAGTGCCAAAGTGTGACACTCTAGTGTCAAAGTATGAGGCTCTAATGCCAAAGTGTGAAACTCTAGTGCCAAAGTGTGACGCTCTAGTTCCAAGGAGTGACGCTCTAGTGCCAAAGTGTGAAGCGCTAGAGCCAAAGTGAGACGCTCTACTGCCAAAGTGTGACGCTCTAGTGCTAAAGTGTGACACTCTAGTGCCAAAGTGTGACGCTCTAGTTCCAAGGAGTGACGCTCTAGTGCCAAAGTGTGAAGCGCTAGAGCCAAAGTGAGACGCTCTACTGCCAAAGTGTGACGCTCTAGTGCTAAAGTGTGACACTCTAGTGCCAAAGTGTGACGCTCTAGTTCCAAGGAGTGACGCTCTAGTGCCAAAGTGTGAAGCTCTAGTGCCCAAGTGTGACGCTCTAGTGCCAAAGTGTGAAGGTCTAGTGCCACATTGTGACGCTCTAGTGCCAAAGTGTGAAGCGCTAGAGCCAAAGTGAGACGCTCTACTGCCAAAGTGTGACGCTCTAGTGCTAAAGTGTGACACTCTAGTGCCAAAGTGTGACGCTCTATTGCCAACGTGTGACGCTCGAGTGCCAAAGTGTGACGCTCTAGTGCCAAAGTATGAGGCTCTAGTGCCAAAGTGTGACGCTCTAGTGCCAAAGTGTGTCACTCTAGTGCCAAATTGTGATACTCTAATGCCAATGTTTGGAGCTCTAGTGCCAAAGTGTGACGCTCTAGTGCAAACGTTTGACGCTTTAGTGCCAAAGTCTGACGCTCTAGTGCCAGAGTTTGAAGCTCTAGTGCCAAAGTGTGTGACACTCTAGTGCCAAAGTGTGACACTACAGTGCCAAAGTGTGACGCTCTAGTGCCAAAGTGTGAATCTCTAGTGCCAAAGTCTGATGCTCTAGTGCCAAAGTGTAAAGCTCTAGTACCAAAATGTGACGCTCTAGTGCCAAAGTGTGACGCTCTAGTTCCAAAGTGGGACACTCTATTGCCAAAGTGTGACGCTCTAGTGGCACACTGCCGCTCTAGTGCCAAAGTCTGAAACTCTAGTGCCAAAGTGTGACGCTCTAGTGCCAAAGTGTGACACTCTAGTGCCAAAGTGTGACGCTCTACTTCCAAGGAATGACGCTCTAGTGCCAATGTGTGATGCTCTAGTGCCAAATTGTGACACTCTAGTGCCAAAGTGTGACACTCTAGTGTCAAATTCTGACACTCTAGTGCCAAAGTGTGGAACTCTAGTGCCAATGTGTGACGCTCTAGTGCCAAGGTGTGAAGCTCTAGTGCCAAAGTGTGATTCTCTAGTGCCAAAGATGGATGGTCTTATGCAAAAGAGTGACGCTCGAGTGCCAAAGTGTGAAGCTCTAGTGCCAAAGTGTGACGCTCTAGTGCCAATGTTTGGAGCTCTAGTGCCAAAGTGTGATGCTCTAGTGTCAAAGTGTGACGATCTAGTGCCAAAGTGTGACGCTCTAGTGCCAAAGTGTGATGCTCTTGTGCCAAAGTGTGACGCTCTAGTGCCAAAGTTCGAAATCTAGTGCCCAAGAGTGATGCTCTAGTACGAAAGTGTGATGCTCTATTGCCAAAGTGTGACTCTCCTGTACCAAAGTGTGACGCTCTAGTGCCAAGGTGTGAAGCTCTAGTACCCAAGTGTGAAGCGCTAGAGCCAAAGTGTGACGCTCTAGTGCCAAATTGTGATACTCAAATGCCAAATTGTGACGCGCTAGTGCCAATGTGTGATGCTCTAGTACCAAAGTGTGACACTCTAGTACCAAAGTGTGACGCTCTAGTGCCGAAGTGTGAGGCGCTAGTGCCAAAGTTTGAAACCCTAGTACCAAAGTGTGATGCTCTAGTGCCAAAGTATGACGCTCTAGTCCCAAAGTGTGACGCTGTAGTGCCAAAGTCTTACGCTATAGTGCCAAAGTTTGAAGCTCTAGTTCCAAAGTGTGACGCTCTAGTGCCAAATTATTACACTGTCAAGCACAATTTGGCCGCAGCTCCGTAGGAGAGGCCACTCGTGGAAAAGGAGGGTTTGGGCAGCCTAAGGTCCGGGCGGAGAATGCTGGCTCCCGCGGATGCGGTTGAGCGAGGGGTAGCGTGGGGCCCATGGGCGATGAGGGCCAGGATGTCCACAGGAGAGCCGCCACAGGTTAAGCACGATCACTTGTGGCGGTTCCCCTAATTCAAGCACTTGTGACGGAGGCGGAAAGAGGCGGGAAGCAGTGGTGGGAAAATCCGCGGTGCAAGGAGAATAGGGACAAGTTGCAGCAAGATCTGCAATCACGTACAGGATGCAGGCAGGAGAGCGGACGGGCTGAGCAATCAAGGGAGGAAACACCCAATCAGCATGAATGATCATGCATCAATCACGGAGGAACCTCTGGAGACGCACCACGGAAGACGAAGATTAAAGGAAGAACACGGAGAACCGCGTGCACGAGCCGCGGATGAAGAAAGTGATCAGCAGAGGATAGGCAGAATGTGTGTGTGTGGTTAAGGACGAGACCCGCGGTGCGTAGCCGCACCGCGTGGAGTCCAAGTAGGAGGAACGAGGTTGGTGTGAGGGATGAGACACACGACGTGCAGACACGTCGTGCGGAGTCCCGAGTAGAAAAGGGCCTCAGTAGCAGTAGCACAAGTGCGACCCAGTCTTGCTTGCTTCTTGAGCAATAATCTGCATTCCGTGTACTCCGCATTCCTGCTTTATAAAAGACATTCTACCCGCTCTCATCTCCGTTCTCCGCCCATGACTGTGGGACTAAGTGCGCGAAGAACCAAAAGTCCGAGTGAAGTGAGCTGCCGTCGGTGCCTCTTGGTTGCACACGTCCACGGAACGAGGGTTCCGCGGAGAGGGGTCGGACGCCACGAGGTGGTGGACTCCCGTGTGGGAAGAAGTGGACCGCCAAGCGTTGCTCACCGGTGAGGTCCCTGCGAAGAGGTCCAAACCTGTGGTCCGCGGAGTTGTTCGCAGCCTGAAGTTGGCGTTTGTGTATCGCTGCGTACCTGACGTGAATAGTAGTAGTGATGAAAGTGTCTGATCCGCGGAATAGCGTGGAACATAGCTATCCGCAGAGAAAATCGACGACGCGGCAAATTTGGGGGTGTCAGTGTCATGGTGCGGTGAGCGTGGACGGTTCTTTGCTCTTTGCCAGTAGAACTGCACGTTCCCTTCAGATCAGTCGTTGATGTCGGCGGCCAGCTTTGTGCATCACGACACCGGGCGACGGCAGCTGCAGTCATCAGCGCGGTGCTTCCTGCCACAACGGGCCGCGACCTACGCGAGAAGCAGGGAGTCCTCGCCGGTGCTGTCTCGCACACCACTAAGCTCCTCACCAGGTCCCGATCCGCTCGCCCAGCACCGACGGGTGACTGAGTGGTTGGAACAATTGCACTGGCGCCGTATCATGGATACGCTGGGCGAGCACGTGGAGGTGGAGACCATCCACAGCTCCGACAGCCGTGGATCTGTCCAGCATCAGCAGGGACAAGATGGACAGAAGAATGTGCCACTGGGGGCACAATGGTTCTCCGACGCACCACCTTCGCTGGAGGTATCCTCCGGTGGTGGAGAACTGGAGGTCTATCACGGATTGGTGTATCGGCGTCGTGGCGGGCAGCAGCAACTGGTCACTGGCAGTACGGAGTCGCAGCCCGCACCCCCGCCAGCACATCCGCAACCGTTGCCGCTCAGCCCCGAGGATTCAGGGATCCTCGAGGCACCAGCGCCGGATGAGCAGCAGACATCAACGCATCCGCAGCAGGCGGGATTCCTAGCCCCCGCGTTTGGGATGCCTCCGGACATGAGCCCGCCGCAGCAGATGGCTGGGGCAATCCTGGGAGTCCTGGCCGCAGAGTCCCCTGTGGCGGGCCTGCAGCAGCAGCAGATGGTCACATCAGCGCAACTCACGGGAAGCACGCAGCTGGGGATGCCGGAGTCCACACAGACGCCAGGACCCGCACAGCCACCGGTGAACCAGCTGCCCATGAACCAGACTCACCTGACTATGGAAACAGCAGTGGCGGGGTCACCAACGCAGCTCCAGGCAACAGTACCCCAGGTGCCGAGGCACTCGCTGCAGCAGCACACGGGGGTCAGACAGGCAGGGATGCTAGCAGAGCTCCTCGCGCCCGGACCAGCACAGAAGTAGATGCGACAGCCGAATCTGGACACCTTGCCAGCAGGGGTGCCCTTGCACCAACCTGCGCTAAGTGCGTCACCGCGGCAGCAAGTGATGATGAGCACCATGCAGACGGGAGCCATGCCGCATCCGCCCGCGGCAGGACTGCAGCAGCCAGCACATTCGTCATAGCTACCCATGATGCAAGCAGGAATGATGACACAACCATCCGCGGTCATGTAACAGCTGTAGCAAGTATCCCAGCCCGGAGAGGGTGTCACCCACACCCACCAGGGAAACGCGATTCAGCCTCCACCAACCGGGACTCAACCACCGATCCGTCAGCAACAGCTGTTTGGCGGCGTGGCGCAGACGGCACCCACGACACAGCCTTCTGCGACCACACCACACCTGTGGGTGACCCAGCAACAGTACCATGTGGGCTCAGCGTCGGTGGGCACGATGCCGCAGATGTTTGTGCCTCACATGACGCCGCAGCCATCCATGTCTGCCAGTCAGCAGTTTCCCCACCAGCAGCTTGTTGGAACAATGCCAGTGGGAGTGGCTCTTCAAGCACCACTGCCAATGCCACAACCAACAGCACAGAGCCATCTGTACCCGCAGCAGACACGAGGGAATCTGCATCATGCCGCCAATGTGGGACAGGCAGTTCCTCCCCACCCCGCGGCTGCGATTCCGACTACTCAGACGTACTGGGTGCCCCAGACAGCGGCGCCACCGGCACATGGGACTCAGGTTCCGCCGCCTGGGACGGCATTCTTCTCTACACCTTACACTGCCTCCATGCCAGCTCCCTCTCCCTGGTACATGCCTTCCCCACCCCGGCAAGCAAATCTTCCCATGCCCGCGGGGTAACCCCAGATGCCGATTCCCCCGACTGGATACTCCACGGCTCCACCTGCAGCCTTTCCTCCACCACATGCTGTGACTGTGTTGACAACTAACCGCAGCACTGTTCCGTAGTTGCAATACATTCACTCCGAACCCGCTTACATTACTCGGCTGGATTATTTCAAGGGTGCCCCGGAGGAGGACCCATGGGTTTGGCTCAAGCAAACTACCCTCTATGCCAGCATCGGCCGAATTCCGCCCGACCTCTGTCTCGCCACTGCGGAACTTCACCTCCAGGGGGCTGCAGGCGACTGGTACAACGCGCGCGCAACCTTTTCCATCCTTTGAGGAGTTTGGCAACATCCTCATTGAGCGCTTCAAACACTTGACGAAGGAGGAAGCGCTGCGAAAGATTGAGAAGGAGGTCATGCGCAAGGACGATGACATTCGCAGATTCTTGGACCAGTTCCTGACCTGGGCCTCAGTGGCCAAGAGCCCGCAGGGGGAAGGTCTGCCGCTGTGGGTCCTGCTGCAGAACCTCATCCGCGCACTTTAGGATGAGAGCAGCAGCCTCATGATCGCTGACCACTATCTTTTCCTCCAAGACGCGGTGTAGGAAGCTACAACCATCTTCACCAGACAGCGGTCCACTCGACAATACCAGGGCGGTGACACCCATTCACCCTCATCTTCACACGCCACGCATCCGCAGCAGCAGAAGCCGAAAGCTTGCTACACATGTCAAAGCCTGGAACACATTGCTCGGGACTGCCCTCGTAAGCGACAAGCAGATCCGCGCCCTGACCCAGTCTCCCAGGATCCTATGGTCCTGCAGTGGCAACAGTATTACAACCAGGCATGGCCAGGTCCGCAATAGTAGTATCAGCAGCGGCAGTAGCAGCAGCAGTAGTAACCGCATCCGCACCCTACTGGGCAGGACCAAGTGACTCAGGGGACGGGCCCAGGCCTCTTGCCAAATCCGCCACCAAACCCCGTTGCCGGAGCCCGCAATGTAAAGCTGGGCTTGCACATGGCCGAGGATGAGACTACTGAAGTGACGCCCACGCCTGAGGAGACGGAACTCATCACACGAGCCCATTGGATCAAACTCCGCGGTTGGGATTTGCAGGAGGCTGCATAGCTCCAGGACGACGTGCGGCGACGAGCGGAAGCCGCCGAGGCCCGGTTACAGGAGGCTGTCACTGCCCGTTCCGTGCGACCCCTGGAGAAGCGCCGCCCCACGGATCTCGCGCCTGCGATGCTCCCAGCTGCTGCAACCACCTCCCCTGCACCTCAACCAACCCTCACCCTTGCAGCCGAGTCCACAGACCATGTAGACAAACTCTTCACCACTCCTATTGCCTCCGTGAACTTCTTCGACTTCCTCCACCTCCATCCCAAGCTGGCTCTACGGCTCAGAGAAGAGTTTACCAGAGCCAATCATCGCCTCTAGACTGTTGGCATCTCCCTTGCCTGCACCACTCCGCCCCACGGTACCCAGAACACCCGACATGTTGTGGCAGAGGCTCCACCAGGATTGACCATGGAGGAGATGGATTGGGGCTGGACACCACAGCCACTCGAACCACCTCGCCGCGATGAATGCCACTACGAGGTGGCCTGCTGCGTGATCGGGATCTGCAGCTGCAAGTTCCTCGTCATCATCGACACAGGGGTAACCCACACTACCGTGGCCCTCCGAGTCCTGTGCCTCGTTGGATGGACAGACCGCATCCTTCCCACGCACCGGCTGTTCAGGAATTCCGCGGGCGGAATGGATTACGGGGACGGAGAAGTGCAGGGCTTACCTTTGCAGGTGGGCTCTCTTCACGAACCAATGGATGTCCAAGTCACACAGGCCCGGACCTACGACGTTCTCCTAGGCATGGACTATCTCCTCCCGCGGTAGGGCAACCTCCTGTTTTCCCTGGGTGTTATGCAACTCACATCCGCTGCGGGTACGAAAGAGTATGCCCTCATCACCGTGGGCGATCGAGTCACGGTGCCAGTGACCGGCGCCTCACCCTTCTCCCTCTCAGATGCGGCGCAGGAGGATGCACACGCCCGCTCCTCGAACACCAAAGCAGCCACGATGGCCACTCTAGACGCGGAGCAGATTTCTATTGAAGAGTGGCGTGAACTCTCCGCGGATCATGCGGAACCAGGGGTGCGTGCAAGACTTTTGGGGCTATGGGAGCAAAGTGAACAAATGTTTGGCCAGGGCCTTCCCCTGAACGCCGACGATGACTTCTATCCCATCCGCGACCAACTGCCACCTCCGCCCCCGCGGTGGGCCCACATCCTTCACCCTTGCCTCTCACCAGCCCAGAAGTAGGACTTCCGGGAGCTGTTGGACTCCTTTGCCGACATCTTTGCTGGATCGGCGACAGACCTTGGAGCGGTCAACGCCTTCCACGTCATCAACACCGGCGCGGCTGCCGCAATCAAACAAAACGTCCGCCGGATCCTCCCAGACCAAGAACAGATCATCAACGAAGGTCTCGTGGAATTGAAGGCGCAGGGTGTGATAGTCCCCATTGTCAGCCCCTGGCGTGCCAACTTGGTCATTGTCGGCAAGCCGGACGGGTCCAAACGCTTCTGCGTGGACTTCCGTGACCTCAACCGCGTCACGGAAGAGGACGCCTACCCCATGCCGCTGATCGTCGACATCGAGGAGCGCCAGCAGGGGTGCGGTTGGTTCGCAAAACTCGACGTCAAGGGGCCTTCCACGCTGTCCCCATGCACCCGGATTCCATTGCCAATACAGCTTTCGTCACTCCCGAGGGCCTCTACGCCTTCACACGCATGCCTTTCGGACTCCGCAACGCAAGCGCTACATTCCAACGCATCATGGATTCCACTATCCGTGGTATCCCCAACGTGAGCTGCTACATCAACGACATCATGGTTGCGGCTCACAGCTTCGTGGACCTCTTCTCCTCCCTCTCCGCCGTCTTCTCGGCTCTTCGGGCTGCTAACCTCAAGCTCAAGGCTGTCAAGTGTTCTATCGGTGCCGCGGAGATGGAATTTATAGGATTCGTTATGAGTGCCGAGGGCATCAAAACCGACCCCGCGAAAATTGCGGCCGTCCAGGAGTGGCGCCAACCCACTACCGCGGCGGGGCAGGTCAAGATCTTTCTTGGCTTCGTCTCCTTCTACCGGAAGTTTGTCTACGACCTTGCCCGCATCATCTGCCCACTACAGCAGCAAACCCATCAGGACAACCCCTTTGAATGGACATCGGAGTGCGCCGCTGCTTCGGCGGAGATCAAGCATCGACTCGTCACTGCGCCCATGCTTGAATTCCCAGACTTCACTCTCCCCTTCTCCATCACCACCGACTGGTATCGGGATGGCCTCGGCGCCGTCCTGTCGTAGTCGATCCAGGAGCCCGTTTAGCGCGTCAGCCGCGCCCTCACCGACGGTGAGCGCAACTACCCACCGGTGATAGGCCAGTGCTTGGCTGTGTTATGGGCCCTCCAACACTTCCGCAACTACATCAAGAATGGCAAGCCCTTCACGGTCCTCACTGATCACCAAGCACTGCACTGGCTTCTCACGACGCAGAACCATGAGGGCATCATGGCCAAGTGGGCCCTTCTCTCGCAGGGCTACAACATGAAAATCAAATACCAGCCCGCGCTTGCCAATCGAAACGCGGATGCTCTCAGCCACCTCCCTTGCACTGACTGGCCGCACTCCGCGGAAACGCAGGACAACCTCCCAGACTCACCTCCTGCAGCTGCTCTCCCAGCGGACGCCGAGCCTGAATGTGAGGATGCCGCTCGCGAATTCACTGATGAAGAATCCATGGCCGTGTACCAGCTCCTGTCAGAGCTGGAGCTAGCCAAGTCATTGGACACTGCGGAGACCCTTCCAGCTCTCCATGCCACTGGTCTCCAGCTTGCCCGCCGCTTCAACCCCACAATCCGCGGATGGACACTCGAGGAGATCGCGGCACATCTTCCCCCTCGCGCCTCACTGCCACACTCCCGCCGGACTCCCGCTGCTGCGGTGGTTGCCACCATTCCTCCAACGCTGTCCCCCACGCCCTCTGCCTCCCCTCTCCTCGAAACACATCACCCCCTTTCCCTGGGTGACTTTCTCCTTCACTCCCCCGCGTTTGCAGATCGGCTCCAGCACCTCTTCTCCTCCGTGAACCCCTCTCTCTCCCCCGCCGGCATCCGTCTCTCTTGCACCCTCACTCGCAATACTGGCGTCCGCATGGTGGCTCATGCCATCGTCACGACACACTCCCGCGTCCGGGAAGATGCCTGCCGCGCGCCATGCACGTAGGCTCCCGCTCCGCTGGTACCCGGTCCGCCGCAACCTGCTGAGGTCCACGTGGCCTGGTGCCACGTCTGGGTGTGTGGCCGCAAATTCGTGGCCATCGTGGATATCGGTGCCACCCATACCACCATCGCGATGCGGATGGCCCGCACCTTGAAACTCAACCATCTCACCACCCCCACCCGGCTCCGCTTCTCCATATCCACCGGTGCTATCGATGCACCCATCGGACAGATCGTGGCACTCCCCATCCAGGTCGCCAATGTGCATGCACCACACACCGTCCAGGTGTGCGATGTCTGCACATACGACATGCTCCTGGCAGCCGATTGGCTAGCGCCGCGCCAAGCGGATATATTATTCGGCGCCAGCATTCTCAGTCTCATTTCTGTTTCCGGCGTCCGATCGTTCACTCCCCTCTTCACTTCAGCTTGCCCGCTCTCCGTTCCCCCTCCCATGGTTCTCGCGCCAGCCGGTTCTGGCACTCGGTTCACTCGCCTCGTCACTCGCAGCTCGGGTGCCAACCGCGGCACAGCCTCCGCAATGGCTCGCCCTTCCAGCGCGGGGTCCGCGCCTTCGAACAGGGGGGTGAGGGTGCCACTAGACGAACCATCCGGCGACAGACCGCGGGCCAAGCCACGGCACCAACGGCTGGCGCAGGACGGTCCGCGCCACCAGTAGTACTAGCATCACCAGGAGCACCTCCGACATGAGGCCCTTCCGCGGCAGCAGTAGCAGCATCACCTGGAGCACCTCCGGCATCAGGCCCTTCTGCGGCAGCAGTAGCAGCGTCACCTGCAGCACATTCGGCATCAGGCCCTTCCGCGCCAGTAGTAGCAGCATCACCTAGAGCACCTTCAGCATCAGGCCCTTCCGCAACAACAGTAGCAGCAGCGTTACCTGGGACACCTTCGGCACTAGGCCCTTCCACGACAGCAGCAGCAGCACCATCTGGAACACCTTTGGCACTAGGCCTTCCCACACCCCCAGCAGCGACGGCACCTGTAGGTACGCCGCCGCTGCCCGGTCCCTATGTGCCAACCGCACACTCCTCCGCCAGCCTCATGAGGAAGCCCGGCGCGCGGGACACCACGACCTCGCTCAGTGCCGGAACAATCATGGAGGTTGCGCAGACCCGTCTCGAGGAGAGTTCCGGTGACAGTGGAGACCAACCCAAGGCCGACCACCTGCTGGATGTGGTGAGCAGCGTCATCATACACCTACAAGACGAACTCTTGGAGGTAGTTCGCGCACAATTGGGAGCTCCCTCTTCAACCCCGCCTGGCAGGTGGCCCTGAAGGGCGCCGCTAAGACTGCCCTTGCCCTTGGGCAGCGAGCATGACATGCGCAGTTATTGGAGACGGCAGGGGCCGAGCGTCTCATTTCGGCATTCCGCGACCTCGTCAATCTCCGCCCGGCACAGGCCATGGCAGGTGTGGCGACATTTCTTGACAGGGAACAACCAGACCGCCATGTGAATGCCGCCCGTAAGTGGTGGTTCCTGGTCCGCCGCGACCAAAACGCGGATCCCACGCGCCGCTATGTGCACCTGCTCCAGGGGCACGCCTGGGCGCTCACCATTTATCACGCCGCCCACATGCCAGCAGGAACGATGGAACTGCAACACCGAAAGACTGCAGCAAAGGTCTGGAGATGGGGCTACCTGATCGGGCTCGTCGGTAGTAAATGGGGAATGCAGTACACGTCAACAGAACTTGCAGACATCTTCGCGGCGGAGTAGCAGTATGAGCATTGGTATGCCGCCATCGACAAATGTTGGGAAATGACCCAGGACAGTGCTCTGCGCCAACGAACCGCGACCGCGGTGGCAAAAGGATTGTGGAAGGCGCTGCAGAATACAAACACTACACTAACGGAGGAGGCGGTACGCCACTGGGCCCGGATAGCCGTCGAGGTATGTCGGGAGGAGAAACACCGAACCCTCACCGAAATAGAAGAGGCCCAGGAATATCTCCGCGACTCCTCCGAGCTCACGGACATGCGGAAGCAGCTGCACGCACTCTGGCACCAGATGGCAGAGGAACAAAGGCGGAAGGCAGAAGCGGGAGCGGAACAAGTGGCGGCGGAACTGGCAGCAGGGGCACATACCGCGGCTGAACCGGCAACTCCGAAGGACAAAGCCGCTGCGGAAAGGGAGGCACGAATGGGAGGCGTGCATGTGGTCGCGGAGAAGGCATAGAAGGAGAGGACCACAACGGAGGATGAGGCAGCGGCTGCAGAGGTGGCAGTGGCAGCAGCTGGGCAAGCAGCAGGGAAGGAAGCAGCAGAGCAGCAGGTCGTGGCACGAGTGGAAAGCGGGAGACAGTCCCAGTATGCGCGGGCATACGCAAGAGCAGCGGCAATCAGGAAAGAAGCCCGGAAAAACACTCCATGGCCAACTTTATCGGCCGCTCTGCTTGACAAATAGGCCAAGCTTCAGAGCGCAGCCAAGAGGGCCGCGGCATCTGCGGTTGTCAGCAGGAAGGCTGCCTAAGCGTCGGTCAGCCGGGACGCTGACCCACAGAAAGACTCCACTGCAGGAAAACCAGCACTATCCGTAGAGACCACGCCGACATCCCGCCGCAAAGGACAGGAGAAGCGGACCATTGAAGAAAGCTCCACCGCCCCGCCCTCCGCCAAATGCAGCAAGCAGCACCGCCCTTCCCAAGACATCCGCTAGAGCCTCGACCCGGAGCAGCTCATGCAGGTCCAGCGGGACGTCGCCCAAGCGATGGAGCTGCTCCTGGCAGTATCCCGCAACGTCCCACTGCCCGCCGGCTCGGTCCCAACCCAGCTTCAACCCCTCCTGGGGGGCGCCGGTGCCACAGCACCTCAGGAGCGAGGGGCCGGAGAAAGTGCCGCGGCCACTGCGGTGAAGAAGAAGACGGGCGGAGTGGTAATCTCCGAGCTCAGGGAGTCGCCGCAACCTGACAAAGAGGAGCCCATTGCAATGGGAAAGGGCTTGCTGCGGCTCCCCGAGGTGGTGGCAGGNNNTGCAGGTCCAGCGGGACGTCGCCCAAGCGATGGAGCTGCTCCTGGCAGTATCCCGCAACGTCCCACTGCCCGCCGGCTCGGTCCCAACCCAGCTTCAACCCCTCCTGGGGGGCGCCGGTGCCACAGCACCTCAGGAGCGAGGGGCCGGAGAAAGTGCCGCGGCCACTGCGGTGAAGAAGAAGACGGGCGGAGTGGTAATCTCCGAGCTCAGGGAGTCGCCGCAACCTGACAAAGAGGAGCCCATTGCAATGGGAAAGGGCATGCTGCGGCTCCCCGAGGCGGTGGCAGGACGGAAGCCAGAGACAGAGACAGCAGATGCCCGCGGTGCATGGGGACGACGGCATGAGCCACTGCCTGAGGTGAGGCTGCGGAACCAGTGGGACGAGGGAGAACTATGCGCGGTGGGGATTCTGCGCCTCTTCCCCGCCCCGGACAGTTTGCATAGAGAACCCCCCGCCTACGATGAAAAGAACCTGCGGCGTCTGCAGGCAATGAAGGCAGAGTAGAATGCGGGGCGGGCTCAGGGGCTGCAGGAGTTGGAGAAGGAGAAGAAGAGGAAGTCCGGGGAAGCGTTCGCGGGGAAGGCGGGGAAGGCGAAGGGACCAGTCGAAACGCAAGATTGGTGGATCTGGCAGACCGCACACATCTTGCTCCGCGCCACCACCAAGGAACAGCAGAAGGAGGAAGCGCAGAAGGTGTACACAAACGTGGGAACTCAGATGGGGGTGGAGTTCGACAGGCGAAAGAAGGATGACCTCGCCTTTCTCTGCGGGCAGTACGCATGGGAGGGCGGCCGTCTCTGGCGGACCGCGCCACACATCTTGTGGGTGCCCCCGTCCACCCTGCAGAAAGCGGTGGTCGAGGCTTATCACCGCCACCACCACTTTCGCGTGTAGGCCCTCAAGGAGCGCCTCTCTCCCATCCTACATGAACCAAACCTCCTTGCCATCATAAAGGACGTGGTGCAACACTGCGCGTTGTGTGAGCGACACCGCAGGATCACGCCGCGGGATATGCCCATCTTCCTACCCCCCCCCATCGGCGAGCCCCTGGACCGCATCATTATCGACTTCCATGGGCCACGTCCTCGCCGCGCCTAAGGAGAGCGGTACTGGGTTGCAGCAGTGGATCACTTCACCAAGTACGTGTGGGTCATGGCTGTCCATGACAAATCCTCTGAGCGAGCGGCCCGCTTCATCCGCGAGGAGATCTTCTACCGCTTCGGCGGTTGTCGCGTGGTGCATAGCGACAATGGTACCGAGTTCGCAGGGGCGTTCCGCGCGGAACTCGCGGAGTGGAGAGTGCAGCACGTGCACTCCGGACGGTACCGGCCCCAGTCCCAGGGCCAAGTCAAGCGCCTGCACGACATCCTGGATCGGGCAGTGGCCACCGCGGAGGGCAGAGACTGGGGGGAAACACTGAGGAAGACCGCCCACTTCATCAACATTACCCCCAGCCGTGCCACATCGTTCTCACCCCACGCCCTCCTCTTTGGAGAACCCCCACGCGCGGCATTGGGCATGCCGCAACCACCACTGCGGCTTTCACTGGACCCGGAGCAGCGGCAGGATGGCCGCTCGGAGGAGGAACGGGAGGAGGCGAGGGACAAGGAGGTGCAGGAGTGGTACCGGGCGCGGTGCCAGAAAACAGCCGCAGTGAGAGCAGAGGCACGGCTCCGGGCCTCCGTCTCGGCCTGGCGCGGACGCGACGCCGCCAACCGCCGCCTCAACCACGGGCACATCATGGAAGGAAATCTTGTCTATCTCCGCCCATTCCGAGGCGCGAGGCGTGAAGCAGAGGAGGCACGGGAGGTGTACCACGTGGCTATCGTTGACGTGGGACACGTCTGGCTGGAAGGGCCGGACAGGTTCAGCGATCGGAGCTATCCCGCCATCGAGTTTGTCCTGCTACCCCTGGCGTGGCAGACACACACACCAGGAACGGGTGGGACACTTCCCCCGCTTGAGGAACGCAAGGGTTCGAGGGGATGGCGCGCTGAGGAGGTATTAGAGCGGTGCGAAGCTCAGGTGTCAGAACAGGAGGAGGTGTGGAGCCAGGAGCCTCAGGAGGAGGAACCGACGGACAGTTTCGATGTCCAAGAAGTGTCCGCAGGAGGGAGGCAAGCGGGACAGGGGCGGCAAGTGCAGTAACCAAGGGGCTAGCAGCAGCAGGAGCAGCAGGAGCAGCAGAAGCAGCAGAAGCAGCAGGAGCAGTAGGAGCAGCAGTAGGAGCAGCAGGAGCAGCAGGAGCAGCGGGAGCGGCAGGAATAGTCAGGATCATAGAAAACGGGCAGCGGAGAAATGACCCCAAAGGTATCCGCCGTCTCTCCGCGGAAGAGTGCTCCCATGAGCCCCCGCACCCTGGCTACCTACACGGGCCCCTGTGTGGTGTGTGGGGAAAACCTGCCCGAGGCACCGCTCTTGAAGGTCGTTTGCTGCGTCTTCGGCCAACCAGCGCACCAGGGGCTGGCCAAGAGCTGTATCGGGCGAAACCGCACATGTCTGTGGTGCATCAAAGAGGGCCGGGAGGAGGAGGCAGAGCAGAAAAAGGAAGGGGACAGCGGAGCCGGCCCAGGCTCCGGGGAAAGAGAGGCACGCGGAGGATGGGACCCAGAGGAAGAGGAGGAAGAAAAGGCGGAGGAGAAGGAGGAGGCAGGGGTACGGCAAGGGCCTCGCACGGCCACAAGGGCCACCATGCGGCGGTGGCAAGAAGAGGGTCGGATGGCGGCAGCGGAGCAGGCTCAGAAGGAGAAGGAACGCCAGACGTGCGCCCAATGTGGGCACCACTGGGGCAGGCAGGTGCAGGACTGCGAAGGTTGCCACCAAAGGATATGTGAGAGATGCCTCAANTCTTCGGCCAACCAGCGCACCAGGGGCTGGCCAAGAGCTGTATCGGGCAAAACCGCACATGTCTGTGGTGCATCAAAGAGGGCCGGGAGGAGGAGGCAGAGCAGAAAAAGGAAGGGGACAGCGGAGCCGGCCCAGGCTCCGGGGAAAGAGAGGCACGCGGAGGATGGGACCCAGAGGAAGAGGAGGAAGAAAAGGCGGAGGAGAAGGAGGAGGCAGGGGTACGGCAAGGGCCTCGCACGGCCACAAGGGCCACCATGCGGCGGTGGCAAGAAGAGGGTCGGATGGCGGCAGCGGAGCAGGCTCAGAAGGAGAAGGAACGCCAGACGTGCGCCCAATGTGGGCACCACTGGGGCAGGCAGGAGCAGGACTGCGAAGGTTGCCACAAAAGGATATGTGAGAGATGCCTCAAGCAGCCGCGGAATGCCAAAGGGGAACGTAGCGGACCAAAGAAGTGCAGGCGGTGCCGCCAAGAGATTGAGCACCAGCACGGGGTGCGGAAGTCGCCACGGGTAACCGCAGAAGGGGAGGAGGTGGATTCGGAAGACGAGGAAGAGAAGGACCCACCCAAAGCAGCCGCGGAAAGCTGCCCCACCTACGTCAAGGCTGTCAGGAAGGGTGCACACTGCACCCACTGCAACAGGTTGGCCCATCAGGGTTGCCCTGTGACAGGAAGCTCGGTTTGGGCGGGGCAGTGCCACAAATGCGTGGGAATGGCAACCGTGGAGGGAGGGGCTTCGCTGTCCTATGACACCGAAACCTTGGCCCCACTCTGCGCGGGGTGCGACGCGGATCTGACCGAGTTTGGCAAACCCTGCGGAAAGTGTAAGACTATGTGCCACCTGCGGTGTGGAGAGCGCGGGAAGGAAGGCATCTAGACGTGCAGCAGTTGTCGCAGCAAGCCGCGGAGGATCAAGTGGAAGTTCTCCAACAGGCGAACCTGCACCGGAGACAACTGCTTTGGTCGGCTTGAGGGGACAGTCTATCGCTGCGAGCACTGCGGAGGCATTGCACATGAGTTGTGCTCCGAGGAGGTGGGGCGGAGCAGCGAGGGCACGAAAATCTACCGGTGCTCAAGCTGCAAGAAGTACGAACGCGCGCCACACTGTTCCTCATACAAGCAGCTTATCAACGCACCCACAATGGGGGCGCGGTGTGAAGGATGCAGACTCTTCGTCCACGATGAGTGCGCGGAGAAGCTCCGGCGGAAAGGAGGGACGGTGGAGAAATACTGCAGGCTGTGCCAGGAACAGGACCGTCCCAGACCTCGCAAATACTTCAAGCGGAAGACTCGCAGAGCAACTCTGGGGACAGAGTATTGTGAGAAGCGGGGGTTGGGGGCATCAGTGTCAAGCACAATTCGGCCGCAACTCCGCAAGAAGAGGCCATCCACGGAAAAGGGGGGTCTGGGCAGCCTAAGGTCCGCGCACAGAATGCTGGCTCCTGCGGATGCGGTTGAGCGAGGGGTAGCGCGGGGCCCATGGGCGATGAGGGCGAGGATGTCCACAAGAGAGCCGCCGCAGGTTAAGCACGATCACCTGTGGCGGTTCCCCAATTCAAGCACTTGTGACGGAGGCGGAAAGAGGCGGGAAGCAGTGGTGGGAAAATCCGCGGTGCAAGGAGAATAGGGACAAGCCGCAGCAGGATCTGCAATCACTGACAGGACGCAGGCAGGACAGCAGACGGGCTGAGCAATCAAGGGAGGAAACACCCAATCAGCATGAATGATCATGCATCAATTACGGAGGAACCCCTGGAGACACACCACGGAAGACAAAGATTCAAGGAAGAACACGGAGAACCGCGTGCACGAGCCGCGGATG
>SZWC01000261.1:382612-404958 GCA_023375785.1 Penium margaritaceum | reverse complement strand
GCTCTAGTGCCCAAGTGTGACGCTCTAGTGCCAAAGTGTGATGTTATAGTGCCAAAGTGTGACGCTCTAGTGCCAGAGTGTGAAGCTCTAGTGCCAAAGTGTGAAGCTCTTGTGTCAAAGTGTGACGCTCTACTGCCAAAGTGTGACGCTCTTGTGCCAAAGTTCGAAACTCTAGTGCCAACGTGTGATGCTCTAGTGCCAATGTATGACGCTATAGTGCCAAAGTGTGATGTCCTAGTTCCAAAGTGCGACGCTCTAGTACCAAAGTGTGAAGCTCTAGTGCCAAAGTGTAACGCTCTGGTGCCAAAGTGTGACGCTCTACTGTCAACGAATGACGCTCTAGTGCCAAATTTTGAAGCTCTAGTGCCAAAGTGTGATGCTCAAGTGCCAAAATGTAACGCTCTAGTGCGAAAGTGTAACGCTCTAGTGCCAAAGTGGGATGCTCTAGTGCTAAAGTGTGACGCTCTAGTACCAAAATATGAAACTCTAGTGCCAAAGTGTGACGCTCTAGTGCAAAATTTGTGACAATCTAGTGCCAAAGTGTGACGTTCTAGTGCCAAAGTGTGAAGGTGTAGTGCCAAAGTGTGATGCTCTAGTGCCAAACGTGTGACGCTCTAGTGCCAAAGGGTGATGCTCTAGTGCCAAACTGTGGCGCTCTAATGCGAACGTTTGGAGCTCTAGTGCCAAAGTGTGACGCTCTCGTGCCAAAGTGTGACGCTGTAGTGCCAAAGTGTGACGCTCTAGTGCCAAAGTGTGGAGCTCTAGTACCAAAGTGTGATGCTCTAGTGCCAAAGTGTGACGCTGTAGTGCGAAAGTGTGACGCTGTAGTGCCAACGTCTGACGCTCTAGTGCCAAAGTTTGAAGCTCTAGTGCCAAAGTGTGACGGTCTAGTGCCAAATTGTTACACTCTAGTGCCAAAGTGTGATGCTCTTGTGCCAAAGTGTGAATGTCTAGTGCCAAAGTGTGACGCTCTAGTGCCAAAGTGTGACGCTCTAGTACCAAAGTGTGACGCTCTAGTGCCAAAGTGTGACGCTCTAGTTCCAGAGTGTGACACTCTATTGCAAGAGTGTGACGCTCTAGTGACAAAGTGTGACGCTCAAGTGCCAAAGTTCGAAACTCTAGTGCCAAAGTGTGAGGTTCTAGTGCCAAATTGTGACGCTCAAGTGCCAAAGTGTGACGCTCTAGTACCAAAGTGTGAAGGTATAGTGCCACAGTGTGACGCTCTAGTGCCAATGTGTGAAGCGCCAGTGCCAAAGTGTGACCCTCTAGTGCCTAAGTGTGACGCTCTAGTGCCAAAATGTGAATCTCTAGTGCCAAAGTTTGACGCTCTGGTGCCAAAGTGTGATGCTCTAGTCCCAACGTGTGACGCTCTTGTGCCAAAGGATGACACTCTAGTGCCCAAGTGTGACGCTCTAGTGCCAAAGTGTGATGCTCTAGTGCCAGAGTGTGACGCTCTAGTGCCAGAGTGTGAAGCTCTAGTGCCTAAGTGTGAAGCTCTTCTATCAAAGTGTGACGCTCTAGTGCCAAAGTGTGACGCTCTAGTGCCAAAGTTAGAAACTATAGTGCCAACATGTGATGCTCTAGTGCCAATATGTGACACTGTAGTGCCAAAGTGTGATGCTCTAGTTCCAAAGTGTGATGCTCTAGTGCCAAAGTGTGAAGCTCTAGTGCCAAAGTGTAACGCTCTGGTGCCAAAGTGTGAAGCTCTAGTGCCAAAGTATGATGCTCTAGTGCCAAAGTTTGAAGCTCTAGTGCCAAATTGTGACGCTCAAGTGCCAAAATGTGACGCTCTAGTGCCAAAGTGTGATGCTCTAGTGCCAAAGTGGGACACTCTAGTGCTAATGTGTGACGCTCTAGTACCAAAATATGAAGCTCTAGTGCCAAAGTGTGACACTCTAGTGCCAAATTGTGACGTTCTAGTGCCAAAGTGTGAAGGTCTAATGCCAAAGTGTGATGCTCTAGTGCCAAACGTGTGACGCTCTAGTGCCAAAGTGTGAAGGTCTAATGCCAAAGTGTGATGCTCTAGTGCCAAACGTGTGACGCTCTAGTGCCAAAGTGTGATGCTCTAGTGCCAAAGTGTGACGCTCTAATGCCAACGTTTGGAGCTCTAGTGCCAAGTGTGACGCTCTAGTGCCCAAGTGTGACGCTGTAGCGCCAAAGTGTGACGCTCTAGTGCCAAAGTGTGGAGCTCTAGTGCCAGAGTGTGATGCTCTAGTGCCAAAGTGTGACGCTCTACTGCCAAAGTGTGACGATGTAGTGCCAAAGTCTGACGCTCTAGTACCAAAGTTTGAAGCTATAGTGCCAAAGTGTGACGCTCTACTGCCAAAGTGTGACACTCTAGTGCCAAAGTGTGTCGCTCTAGTGCCAAAGTGTGAATCTCTAGTGCCAAAGTGTGATGCTCTAGTACCAAAGTGTGACGCTCTAGTACCAAAGTGTGACGCTCTAGTGCCAAAATGTGACGCTCTAGTTCCAAAGTGCGACCCTCTATTGCCAAAGTGTGAAGCTCTAGTGCCAAAGTGTGACGCTCTACTGCCAAAGTGTGACGCTCTAGTGCCAAAGATCAAAACAATAGTGCCCAAGTGTGACGCTCTAGTGCCAAAGTGTGACGCTGTAGCGCCAAAGTGTGACGCTCTAGTGCCAAAGATCAAAACAATAGTGCCCAAGTGTGACGCTCTAGTGCCAAAGTGTGACGCTGTAGCGCCAAAGTGTGACGCTCTAGTGCCAAAGATCAAAACAATAGTGCCCAAGTGTGACGCTCTAGTGCCAAAGTGTGACGCTGTAGCGCCAAAGTGTGACGCTCTAGTGCCAAAGATCAAAACAATAGTGCCCAAGTGTGACGCTCTAGTGCCAAAGTGTGACGCTGTAGCGCCAAAGTGTGACGCTCTAGTGCCAAAGTGTGACGCTCTAGTGGCAAAGTGTGACGCTCTAGTGCCAAAGTGTGACGCTCTAGTGCCAAAGTTCAAAACTATAGTGCCCAAGTGTGACGCACTAGTGCCAAAATTTGACACTCTATTGCCAAAGTATGACTCTCCCGTGCCAAAGTGTGACGCTCTAGTGACAAAGAGTGAAGATCTAGTGCCAAAGTGTGAAGCTCTAGTGCCAAAGTGTCCCGCTCTAGTGCCAAAGTGTGACGCTCGAGTGCCAAAGTGTGACGTTCTAGTTCCAAAGTGTGACGCTCTAGTAGCAAAGTGTGAAGCTCTAGTGCCAAAGTGGGACGCTGTAGTTTCAAAGTGTAAAGCTCTAGTGCCAAAGTGTGACGCTCTAGTGCCAAAGTGTGACGCTCTAGTGCCAAAGTGTGACGCTCTAGTACCAAAGTGTGAAGCTCTAGTGCCAAAGTGTGACGCTCTAGTGCCAAAGTTTTACGCTCTAGTACCAAAGTGTGACGTTCTAGTGCCAAAGTGTGACGCTCTAGTTCCAAATTGTGACACTATTTTGCCAAAGTGTGACGCTCTAGTACCAAAGTGAGACGCTCTAGTGCCAAAGTTCAAAACTCTAGTGCCAAAGTGTGCCGCTCTAGTGCCAAAGTGTGACCCTCGAGTGCCAAAGTGTGACGTTCTAGTTCCAAAGTGTGACGCTCTAGTAGCAAAGTGTGAAGCTCTAGTGCCAAAGTGGGACGCTCTAGTTTCAAAGTGTAAAGCTATAGTGCCAAAGTGTGACGCTCTAGTGCCAAAGTGTGAAGATCTAGAGCCAAAGTGTGACGCTAAAGTGCCAAGGTGTGACCATCTAGTGCGAAAGTGTGACTCTCTAGTGCCAAAAGTGTGAAGGTCTAGTGCCAAAGTGTGACACTCTAGTTCCAAAAGTGTGAAGGTCTAGTGCCAAAGTGTGACGCTCTAGTGCCAAAGTGTGACCCTCTAGTGCCAAATTGTGACTCTTTAGTGCCAAACTGTGACGCTCTAGTGCCAAAGTGCGAAGCTCTAGTACCAAAGTGTGACACCCTAGTGCCAAAGTGTGAAGGTCTCGTGCCACAGTGTGACACTGTAGTGCCAAAGTGTGAAGCTCTAGTGCCAAAGTGTAACGCTATAGTGCCAAAGTGTGACGCTCTCGTGCCAAAGTGGGACACTCTAGTGCAAAGTGGGATGCTCTCGTGCCAAAGTGTGATGCTCTAGTGCCAAATTGCGAAGCTCTGGTGCCAAAGTGTACCGCTTTAGTGCCAAAGTGTGACGCTCTTGTGCCAAAGTGTGAAGCTCTAGTGTGGAAGTGTGAAGCTCTAATGGCAAAGTGTGACGATCTTGTGCTAAAGTTTGACGCTATAGTACCAAAGTCTGACGCTCTAGTGCTGAAGTGTGAAGCACTAGTGCCAAAGTGTGATGCTCTAGTGCCAAAGTGTGACGCTCTAGTGCCAAAGTGTGACGCTCTAGTGCCAAAGTGTGACGCTCTAGTGCCAAAGTGTGACGCTCTAGTACCAAAGTGTGACGCTCTAGTGCCAAAGTGTGACGCTCTAGTTCCAAAGTGCGACACTCTATTGCAAGAGTGGACGCTCTAGTGCCAAAGTGTGACGCTCTAGTGCCAAAGTTTGAAACTCTAGTGCCAAAGTGTGAGGTTCTAGTGCCAAATTGTGACGCTCAAGTGCCAAAGTGTGACGCTCTAGTACCAAAGTGTGAAGGTCTAGTGCCACAGTGTGACGCTCTAGTGCCAAAGTGTGAAGCGCAAGTGCCAAAGTGTGACGCTCTAGTGCCTAAGTGTGACACTCTAGTGCCAAAATGTGACGCTCTAGTGCCAAAGTTTGACGCTCTGGTGCCAAAGTGTGACACTCTAGTCCCAACGTGTGACGCTCTTGTGCCAAAGGATGACGCTCTAGTGCCCAAGTGTGACGCTCTAGTGCCAAAGTGTGATGCTCTAGTGCCAGAGTGTGACGCTCTACTGCCACAGTGTGAAGCTCTAGTGCCAAAGTGTGAAGCTCTTCTGTCAAAGTGTGACGCTCTAGTGCCAAAGTGTGACGCTCTAGTGCCAAAGTTAGAAAGTCTAGTGCCAACGTGTGATGCTCTAGTGCCAATGTGTGACACTGTAGTGCCAAAGTGTGACGCTCTAGTTCCAAAGTGTGACGCTCTAGTGCCAAAGTGTGAAGCCCTAGTCCCAAAGTGTAACGCTCTCGTGCCAAAGTGTGAAGCTCTAGTGCCAAAGTATGATGCTCTAGTGCCAAAGTTTGAAGCTCTAGTGCCAAAATGTGACGCTCAAGTGCCAAAATGTGACGCTCTAGTGCCAAAGTGTGACGCTCTAGTGCCAAAGTGGGACGCTCTAGTGCTAAAGTGTGACGCTCTAGTACCAAAATATGAAGCTTTAGTGCCAAAGTGTGACACTCTAGTGCCAAAGTGTGACAATCTAGTGCCAAAGTGTGACGTTCTAGTGCCAAAGTGTGAAGGTCTAATGCCAAAGTGTGATGCTCTAGTGCCAAACGTGTGACGCTCTAGTGCCAAAGTGTGATGCTCTAGTGCCAAAGTGTGACGCTCTAGTGCCAAAGTGTGAAGGTCTAATGCCAAAGTGTGATGCTCTAGTGCCAAACGTGTGACGCTCTAGTGCCAAAGTGTGATGCTCTAGTGCCAAAGTGTGACGCTCTAATGCCAACATTTGGAGCTCTAGTGCCAAGTGTGACGCTCTAGTGCCCAAGTGTGACGCTGTAGTGCCGAAGTGTGACCCTCTAGTGCCAAAGTGTGGAGCTCTAGTGCCAAAGTGTGATGCTCTAGTGCCAAAGTGTGACGCTCTAGTGCCAAAGTGTGACGCTGTAGTGCCAAAGTCTGACGCTCTAGTACCAAAGTTTGAAGCTCTAGTGCCAAAGTGTGACGCTCTAGTGCCAAAGTGTGACACTCTAGTGCCAAAGTGTGACGCTCTAGTGCCAAAGTGTGAATCTCTAGTGCCAAAGTGTGATGCTCTAGTACCCAAGTGTGACGCTCTTGTACCAAAGTGTGACGCTCTAGTGCCAAAATGTGACGCTCGAGTTCCAAAGTGCGACCCTCTATTGCTAAAGTGTGAAGCTCTAGTGCCAAAGGGTAACGCTCTGGTGCGAAAGTGTGAAGCTCTAGTGTCAAAGTGTGACGCTCAAGTGCCAAAGTGTGACGCTCTAGTGCCAAAGTGTGACGTTCTAGTGCCAAAGTGTGAAGGTCTAGTGCAAAAGTGTGATGCTCTAGTGCCAAAGTATGGCGCTCTAGTACCAAAGTGTGACGCTCTAGTGCCAAAGTGTGATGCTCTAGTACCCAAGTGTGACGCTCTAGTGCCAAAGTGTGATGCTCTAGTACCCAAGTGTGACGCTCTAGTGCCAAAGTGTGATGCTCTAGTACCCAAGTGTGACGCTCTAGTGCCAAAGTGTGATGCTCTAGTACCCAAGTGTGACGCTCTAGTGCCAAAGTGTGATGCTCTAGTACCCAAGTGTGACGCTCTAGTGCCAAAGTGTGATGCTCTAGTACCCAAGTGTGACGCTCTAGTGCCAAAGTGTGATGCTCTAGTACCCAAGTGTGACGCTCTAGTGCCAAAGTGTGATGCTCTAGTACCCAAGTGTGACGCTCTAGTGCCAAAGTGTGATGCTCTAGTACCCAAGTGTGACGCTCTAGTGCCAAAGTGTGATGCTCTAGTACCCAAGTGTGACGCTCTAGTGCCAAAGTGTGATGCTCTAGTACCCAAGTGTGACGCTCTAGTGCCAAAGTGTGATGCTCTAGTACCCAAGTGTGACGCTCTAGTGCCAAAGTGTGATGCTCTAGTACCCAAGTGTGACGCTCTAGTGCCAAAGTGTGATGCTCTAGTACCCAAGTGTGACGCTCTAGTGCCAAAGTGTGATGCTCTAGTACCCAAGTGTGACGCTCTAGTGCCAAAGTGTGATGCTCTAGTACCCAAGTGTGACGCTCTAGTGCCAAAGTGTGATGCTCTAGTACCCAAGTGTGACGCTCTAGTGCCAAAGTGTGATGCTCTAGTACCCAAGTGTGACGCTCTAGTGCCAAAGTGTGATGCTCTAGTACCCAAGTGTGACGCTCTAGTGCCAAAGTGTGATGCTCTAGTACCCAAGTGTGACGCTCTAGTGCCAAAGTGTGATGCTCTAGTACCCAAGTGTGACGCTCTAGTGCCAAAGTGTGATGCTCTAGTACCCAAGTGTGACGCTCTAGTGCCAAAGTGTGATGCTCTAGTACCCAAGTGTGACGCTCTAGTGCCAAAGTGTGATGCTCTAGTACCCAAGTGTGACGCTCTAGTGCCAAAGTGTGATGCTCTAGTACCCAAGTGTGACGCTCTAGTGCCAAAGTGTGATGCTCTAGTACCCAAGTGTGACGCTCTAGTGCCAAAGTGTGATGCTCTAGTACCCAAGTGTGACGCTCTAGTGCCAAAGTGTGATGCTCTAGTACCCAAGTGTGACGCTCTAGTGCCAAAGTGTGATGCTCTAGTACCCAAGTGTGACGCTCTAGTGCCAAAGTGTGATGCTCTAGTACCCAAGTGTGACGCTCTAGTGCCAAAGTGTGATGCTCTAGTACCCAAGTGTGACGCTCTAGTGCCAAAGTGTGATGCTCTAGTGCCCAAGTGTGACGCTCTAGTACCAAAGTGTGACGCTCTAGTGCCAAAGTGGGACGCTCTAGTGCCAAAGTGTGACAATCTAGTGCCAAGGTGCAGAGCTCTAGTGCCAAAGTGTGACACTCTAGTGCCACAGTGTGAAGCTCTAGTGCCAAAGTGTGAAGCTCTAGTGCCACAGTGTGACGGTCTAGTGCCAAAGTGTGACGTTCCAGTGCCAAAGTGTGACGCTCTATTGCGGAAGTGTGAAGCTCTAATGCTAAAGCGTGATGCTCTAGTGCCAATGTGTGATGCTCTAGTGCCAAAGTGTGACGCTCTAGTGCCAAAGTGTGAAGCTCTAGTGCCAAAGTGTGACGCTCGTGTGCCAAAGTCTGAAGCTCTATTACCAAGTGTGAAGCTCTCGTACCAAAGTGTGACACTCTAGTCCCAATTTGTGACGCTCTTGTGCCAAAGGGTGACGCTCTAGTGCCAACGTGTGACGCTTAAGTGCCTGAGTTCGAACCTCTAGTGCCAAAGTGTGATGTTCTAGTGCAAATTTCTGACGCTCTAGTGCGGAAGTGTGACGCTCAAGTTCAAACGTGTGACGCTCTAGTGCCAAAGTGTGAAGCTCTAGTGCCAAAGTGTAACGCTCTGGTGCCAAAGTGTGAAGCTCTAGTATCAAAGTACGACGCTCTAGTGCCAAAGTGTGAAGCTCTAGTGCAAAATTGTGACGCTCAAGTGCCAAAGTGTGATGCTCTAGTGCCAAAGTGTGACTCCCTAGTGCCAAAGTGGGACGCTCTAGTGCCAAAGTCTGACGCTCTACTGCCAAACTGTGATGATTTAGTGCCAAAGTGGGACGTTCAAGTGCAAAAATGTGAAGGTCTAGTGCCAAAGTGTGATGCTCTAGTGCCAAACATGTGACGCTTTTGTGCCAAAGTGTGATGCTCTAGTGCCAAAGTGAGACGCTCTAATGCCAATGTTTGGAGCTCTCGTGCCAAAGTGTGATGCTCTAGTGCCAAAGTGTGACGCTGCAGTGCCAAAGTGTGACGCTCTAGTGCCAAAGTGTGGAGCTCTAGTGCCAAAGTGTGATGCTCTAGTGCCAAAGTGTGACGCTCTAGTGCCAAAGTGTGACGCTGTAGTGCCAAAGTCTGACCCTCTAGTGCAAAGGTTGAAGCTCTATTGCCAAAGTGTGCACTCTAGTGCCAAAGTTTGACACTCTAGTGCCAACGTGTGACGCTCTAGTGCCAAAGTGTGAATCTCTAGTGCAAAAGTGTGATGCTCTAGTGCCAAAGTATGGCGCTCTAGTACCAAAGTGTGACGCTCTAGTGCCGAAGGTAGACGCCCTAGTTCCAAAATGCAACACTCTATTGCCAAAGTGTGACGCTCTAGTGCCAAAATGTGATGCTCTAGTACCTAAATTCGAGTTTCTAGTGCCAAAGTGTGACGCTATAGTGCCAAATTGTGAATCTCTATTGCCAAAGTGTGACATTCTAGTGCCAATGTGTGACGCTCTAGTGTCAAAGTGTGACGCTCTAGTGCCAATGTGTGGAACTCTAGTGCTAAAGTGTGACGCTCTAGTGCCAAGGTGTGAAGCTCTAGTGCCAAAGTGTGATGCTCAAGTGCCAAAATGTGATGCTCTTGTGCCAAAGTGTGATGCTCGGGTGCCAAAGTGTGAAGCTCTAGTGCTAACGTGTGACTCTCTAGTGCCAAAGTGTGACACTGTAGTGCCAAAGTGTTACGCTCTACTGCCAAGGAGTGACGCTCTAGTGCCCAAGTGTGAAGCTCGAGTGCTAAATTGGGACACTCTAGTGTCAAAGTGTGACTCTCTAGTGCCAACGTTTGGATCTCTAGTGCCAAAGTGTGATGCTCTAGTGCCAAGGTGTGACGCTCTAGTGCCAAAGTGTGACGCTCTCCTTTGAAGGAGTGACGCTCTAGTGCCAAATTGTGAAGCTCTAGTGCCAAACTGTGACGCTCTAGTGCCAAAGTGTGACGCTCTAGTGTCAAAGTGTGGCGCTCAAGTGCCCAAGTGTGGAACTCGAGTGCCAAAGTGTGACGCTCTAGTGCCAATGTGTGAAGCTCTAGTGCCAAAGTGTGATGCTCTAGTGCCAAAGTGTGATGGTCTAATGCAAACGTGTGACGCTCGAGTGCCGAAGTGTGAAGCTCTAGTGTCAAAGTGTGACGCTCTAGTGCCAACGCTTGGAGCTCTAGTTCCAAAGTGTGACGCTCTAGTGCCAAATTGTGATGTTGTAGTGCCAAAGTGTGACGCTATAGTGCCAAAGTCTGACGCTCTGGTGCCAAAGTGTGACGCTCTAGTGCCAAAGTGTGACGCTCTAGTGCCAAAGTTCGAAATCTTGTGCCCACGTGTGACGCTCTAGTACGGAAGTGTGACGCTCTATTGCCAAAGTGTGAAGCTCTAGTACCCAAGTGTGACGCTCCAGTGCCAAAGTGTGAAGGTCTAGTGCCACAGTGTGACGTTCTAGTGCCAAAGTGTGAAGCGCTAGTGCCAAAGTGTGATGCTCTAGTGCCAAATTGTGACGCTCTAATGCAAAAGTGTGATTCTCTAGTGCCAAAGTGTGACGCTTAAGTACCAAAGTGTGACGCTCTAGTGCCAAATATTTACACTCTAGTGCCAAAGGGTGACGCTCTACTACCAAAGTGTGACGCTCTAGTGCCAAAGTGTGACGCTCTATTTCCAAAGTGCGACACTCTTTCGCAAGAGTGTGACGCTCTAGTGCCAAAGTGTGAGGCTCTAGTGTCAAAGTGTGACACTCAAGTGCCAAAGTGTGACGCTCTAGTACCAAAGTGTGAAGGTCTAGTGCGACATTGTGACGCTCTAGTGCCAAAGTGTGAAGCGCCAGAGCCAAAGTGTGACGCTCTATTGCCAAAGTGTGACGCTCTAGTGCCAAAGTGTGACGCTCTAGTGCCAAATTGTGACGCTCTAGTGCCAAAGTGTGACGCTCTATTCCCAAAGTGTGACGCTCATGTGCCAAAGGGTGACGCTATAGTGCCCAAGCATGACGCTCTAGTGCCAAAGTGTGATGCTCTATTGCCAAAGTGTGACGCTCTAGGTCCAAAGTGTGAAGCTCTAGTGCCAAAGTGTGAAGCTCTTGTGTCAAAGTGTGACACTCTAGTGCTAAAGTGTGACGGTCTAGTGCCAAAGTTCAAAACTCTAGTGCCAACGTGTGATGCTCTAGTGCCAATGTGTGACACTGTAAGGCCAAAGTGTGACGCTCTAGTTCTAAAGTGTGACGCTCTAGTGCCAAAGTGTGAAGCTCTAGTGCCAAAGTGTAACGCTCTGGGGCCAAAGTGTGAAGCTCTAGTGCCAAAGTATGACGCTCTAGTGCCAAAGTTTAAAGCTCTAGTGCCAAAGTGTGACGCTCAAGTGCCAAAATGTGACGCACTATTGCCAAAGTGTGACGCTCTAGTGCCAAAGTGGGATGCTCTAGTACTAAAGTGTGATGCTCTAGTACCCAAATATGAAGCTCTAGTGCCAAAGTGTGACGCTCTAGTGCAAAAGTGTGACAATCTAGTGCCAAAGTGTGACGTTCTAGTGCCAAAGTGTGAAGGTCTAGTGCCAAAGTGTGATGCTCTAGTTCCAAACGTGTGAGGCTCTAGTGCCAAAGTGTGATGCTCTAGTGCCAAAGTGTGACGCTCTAATGCCAACGTTTGGAGCTCTAGTGCCGAAGTGTGACACTCTAGTGCCAAAGTGTGACGCTGTAGTGCCAACGTGTGACGCTCTTGTGCCAAAGTGTGACGATGTAGTTCAAAAATCTGATGCTCTAGTGCCAAAGTTTGAAGATATAGTGCCAAAGGGTGACGCTCTAGTGCCAAAGTGTGACACTCTAGTGCCAAAGTGTGACGCTCTAGTGCCAAAGTGTGAATCTCTAGTACCATCTTCTGATGCTCTAGTACCAAAGTGTGACGCTCTAGTGCCAAAGTGTGACGCTCTAGTGCCAAAATGTGACGCTCTAGTTCCAAAGTGCGACACTCTATTGCCAAAGTGTGAAGCTCTAGTGCCAAAGTGTAACGCTCTGGTGCCAAAGTGTGAAGCTCTAGTGCCAAAGTATGACGCTCTAGTGCCAAAGTGTGAAGCTCCAGTGCCAATGTGTGAAGCTCAAGTGCCAAAGTATGACGCTCTTGTGCCAAAGTGTGACGTTCTAGTGCCAAAGTGTGAAGGTATAGTGCAAAAGTGTGTTGCTCTAGTGCCAAACGTGTGACGCTCTAGTGCCAAGGTGTGACGCTCTAGTGCTAAGGTGTGACGCTCTAATGCTAAGGTGTCACGCTCTAATGCCAACGTTTTCAGCTCTAGTGCCAAAGTATGACGCTCCAGTGCCAAAGTGTGACGCTGTAGTGCCCAAATGGGACGCTCTAGTACCAAAGTGTGACACTCTAGTGCCAAAGTGTGGAGCCCCAGTGCCAATGGGTGATGCTCTAGTGCCAAAGTGTGACGCTCTAGTGCCAAAGTGTGACGCTCTAGTGGCAAAGTGTGACGCTCTAGTGCCAAAGTGTGACGCTCTAGTGCCAAAGTTCAAAACTCTAATGCCCAAGTGTGATGCTCTACTGCCAAAAAGTGACGCTCCAGTGCCAAAGTGTGACTCTCCCGTGCCAAAGTGTGACGCTCTAGTGCCAAAGTGTGAAGCTCTAGTGCCAAAGTGTGACGCTCTAGTGCCAAAGTGTGACGCTCTAGTACCAAAGTGTGACGCTTTAGTGCCAAAGTGTGACGCTCTAGTTCCAAAGTGTGACGCTCTAGTGCCAAAGTGTGATGCTCTAGTGCCAAATTGTGACGCTCTAATGCCAAAGTGTGACGCTCTAGTGCCAAGGTTCAAAACTCTAATGCCCAAGTGTGATGCTCTACTGCCAAAAAGTGACGCTCCAGTGCCAAAGTGTGAAGGTCTAGTGCCACAGTGTGACGTTCTAGTGCCAAAGTGTGACGCGCTAGTGCCAAAGTGTGATGCTCTAGTGCCAAATTGTGACGCTCTAATGCCAAAGTGTGACGCTCTAGTGCCAAGGTTCAAAACTCTAATGCCCAAGTGTGATGCTCTACTGCCAAAAAGTGACGCTCCAGTGCCAAAGTGTGAAGGTCTAGTGCCACAGTGTGACGTTCTAGTGCCAAAGTGTGAAGCTCTAGTGCCACAGTATGACGCTCTAGTGCCAAAGTGTGACACTCTAGTGCCAAAGTGTGAGGCTCTAGTACCCAAGTGTGACGCTTCAGTGCCAAAGTGTGAAGTTCTAGTGCCACAGTGTGACGTTCTAGTGCCAAAGTGTGAAGCGCTAGTGCCAAAGTGTGATGCTCTAGTGCCAAATTGTGACGCTCTAATGCCAAAGTATGACGCTCTAGTGCCAAAGGGTGACGCTCTAGTGCCAAGGTGTGACGCTCTAGTGCCAAATTATTACACTCTAGTGCCAAAGTGTGACGCTCTTGTGCCAAAGTGTGATGCTCTACTACCAAAGTGTGATGCTCTAGTGCAAAAGTGTGACGCTCTAGTTCCAAAGTGTGACACTCTTTTGCAAGAGTGTGACGCTCTAGTGCCAAAGTGTGACGCTCTAGTTTCAAAGTTTGAAACTCTAGTGCCAAAGTGTGAGGCTCTAGTGCCAAAGTGTGACGCTCAAGTGCCAAAGTGTGACGCTATAGTCCCAAAGTGTGAAGGTCTAGTGCCACAGTATGACGCTCTAGTGCCAAAGTGTGAAGCGCCAGTGCCAAAGTGTGACGCTCTATTTCCAATGTGTGACGCTCTAGTGCCAAAGTGTGACGCTCTAGTGCCAAAGTGTGACACTCCAGTGCCAAATTGTGACGCTCTAATGCCAAAGTGTGAATCTATAGTGCCAATGTGTGATGCTCTAGTGCCAAAGTGTGACGCTCTAGTACCAAAGTGTGACGCTCTAGTGCCAAAGTGTGACGCTCTAGTTCCAAAGTGCTACACTCTATTGCCAAAGTGTGCGCTCTAGTGGCACACTGACGCTATAGTGCCAAAGTTTGAAACTCTAGTGTCAAAGTGTGACACTCTAGTGCCAACGTGTGACACTCGAGTGCCAAAGTGTGACGCTCTACTTCCAAGGAGTGACGCTCTAGTGCCAAAGTGTGAAGCTCTAGTGCCAAATTGTGACGCTCTAGTGCCAAAGCGTGATGCTCTAGTGCCAAAGTGTGGAACTCAAGTGCCAAAAGTGTGACGCTCTAGTGCCAAGGTGTGAAGCTCTAGTGCCAAAGTGTGATGCTCTAGTGCCATAGTGTGATGGTCTAATGCAAAAGTGTGACGCTCGAGTGCCGAAGTGTGAAGCTCTAGTGCCAAAGTGTGACGCTCTAGTGCCAACGTTTAGAGCTCTAGTTCCAAAGTGTGACGCTCTACTGCCAAAGTGTGATGCTGTAGTGCCAAAGTGTGACGCTATAGCGCCAAAGCGTGAAGCTCTAGTGCCAAAGTGTGACGCTCTAGTGCCGAAGTGTGATGCTCTAGTGCCAATGTTCGAAATCTGGTGCCCAAGTGTAACGCTCTAGTATGGAAGTGTGACGCTCTATTTCCAAAGTGTGACTCTCCTGTGCCAAAGTGTGATGCTCTAGTGCCAAAGTGTGAAGCTCTAGTACCCAAGTGTGACGCTCCAGTGCCAAAGTGTGAAGTTCTAGTGCCACAGTGTGACGTTATAGTGCCAAAGTGTGAAGCGCCAGTGCCAAAGTGTGATGCTCTAGTGCCAAATTGTGACGCTCTAATGCCAAAGTGTGACGCTCTAGTGCCAAAGTGTGACGCTCTAGTGCCAAAGTGTGACGCTCTAGTGCCAAATTATTACACTCTAGTGCCAAAGTGTGACGCTCTTGTGCCGAAGTGTGACGCTCTAGTGCCAAAGTGTGATGCTCTAGTGCCAAAGTGTGAAGCTCTAGTACCAAAGTGTGACGCTCCAGTGCCAAAGTGTGACGCTCTAGTCCCAAAGTGCGAAGGTCTAGTGCCACAGTGTGACGCTCTAGTGCCAAAGTGTGATGCTCTAGTGCCAAAGTGTGAAGCTCTAGTACCAAAGTGTGACGCTCCAGTGCCAAAGTGTGACGCTCTAGTCCCAAAGTGCGAAGGTCTAGTGCCACAGTGTGACGCTCTAGTGCCAAAGTGTGATGCTCTAGTGCCAAAGTGTGAAGCTCTAGTACCAAAGTGTGACGCTCCAGTGCCAAAGTGTGACGCTCTAGTCCCAAAGTGCGAAGGTCTAGTGCCACAGTGTGACGCTCTAGTGCCAAAGTGTGATGCTCTAGTGCCAAAGTGTGAAGCTCTAGTACCAAAGTGTGACGCTCCAGTGCCAAAGTGTGACGCTCTAGTCCCAAAGTGCGAAGGTCTAGTGCCACAGTGTGACGCTCTAGTGCCAAAGTGTGATGCTCTAGTGCCAAAGTGTGAAGCTCTAGTACCAAAGTGTGACGCTCCAGTGCCAAAGTGTGACGCTCTAGTCCCAAAGTGCGAAGGTCTAGTGCCACAGTGTGACGCTCTAGTGCCAAAGTGTGATGCTCTAGTGCCAAAGTGTGACACTCTAGTGCCAAAGTGTGAAGCTCTAGTCCCAAAGTGTGACGCTCTAGTGCCAAAGTGTGACGCTCTTGTGCCGAAGTGTGACGCTCTAGTGCCAAAGTGTGATGCTGTAGTGCCAAAGTGTGACGCTATAGTGCCAAAGTGTGACGCTCTAGTGCCAAAGTGCGACGCTCTAGTGCCAAAGTTCGAAATCTGTTGCCCAAGTGTGACGCTCTAGTGCCAAAGTGTGAAGCTATAGTACCCAAGTGTGACGCTCCAGTGCCAAAGTGTGAAGTTCTAGTGCCACAGTGTGACGTTCTAGTGCCAAAGTGTGAAGCGCTAGTGCCAAAGTGTGATGCTCTAGTGCCGAATTGTGACGCTCTAATGCCAAAGTGTGACGCTCTAGTGCCAAAGTGTGATGCTCTAGTGCCAAAGTGTGACGCTCTAGTGCCAAATTATTACACTCTAGTGCCAAAGTGTGACGCTCTTGTGCCAAAGTGTGACGCTCTACTACCAAAGTGTGACGCTCTAGTACCAAAGTGTGAGGCTCTAGTTCCAAAGTGCGACACTCTTTTGCAAGAGTGTGACACTCTAGTGCCAGAGTGTGATGCTCTAGTGCCAAAGTTTGAAACTCTAGTGCCAAAGTGTGAGGCTCGAGTGCCAAAGTGTGACGCACAAGTGCCAAAGTGTGACGCTCTAGTCCCAAAGTGTGAAGGTCTGGTGCCACAGTGTGACGCTCTAGTGCCAAAGTGTGAAGCGCCAGTGCCAAACTGTGACGCTCTATTGCCAATGTGTGATGCTCTAGTGCCAAAGTGTGATGCTCTAGTGCCAAAGTGTGACGCTCTAGTGCCAAAGTGTGACGCTCTAGTCCCAAAGTGTGACGCTCTTGTGCCAAAGGGTGACGCTCTAGTGCCAAAGTGTGACGCTCTAGTGCCAAAGTGTGATGCTCTAGTGCCAAAGTGTGACGCTCTAGTGCCAAAGGGTGACGCTCTAGTGCCAAAGTGTGACGCTCTAGTCCCAAAGTGTGACGCTCTTGTGCCAAAGGGTGACGCTCTAGTGCCCAAGTGTGACGCTCTAGTGCCAAAGTGTGATGCTCTAGTGCCAAAGTGTGATGCTCTAGTGCCAAAGTGTGAAGCTCAAGTGCCAAAGTGTGAAGCTCTTGTGTCAAAGTGTGACGCTCCAGTGCCAAAGTGTGATGCTCTAGTGCCAAAGTTCAAAACTCAAGTGCCAACGTGTGATGCTCTAGTGTCAATGTGTGACGTTGTAGTGCCAAAGTGTGACGCTCTAGTTCAAAAGTGTGACGCACTAGTGCCAAAGTGTGAAGCTCTAGTGCCAAAGTGTAACGCTCTGGTGCCAAAGTGTGAAGCTCTAGTGCCAAAGTATGACGCTCTAGTGCCAAAGTGTGACGCTCTAGTGCCAAAGTGTGTCGGTCAAGTGCCAGCATGTGACGCTCTAGTGCCAAAGTGTGACGCTCTAGTGCCAAAGTGGGATGCTATAGTGCTAAAGTGTGATGCTCTAGTACCAAAGTGTGACGCTCTAGTGCCAAAGTGTGACGCTCTACTGCCAAAGTGTGACAATCTAGTGCCAAAGTGTGACGTTCTAGTGCCAAAGTGTGAAGGTCTAGTGCAAAAGTGTGATGCTCTAGTGCCAAATGTGTGACGCTCTAGTGCCAAAGTGTGATTCTCTAGTGCCAAAGTGTGATGCTCTAATGCCAACGTTTGGAGCTCTAGTGCCAAATTTTGACGCTCAAGTGCCAAAGTGCGACGTTGTAGTGCCAAAGTGTGACGCTCTAGTGCCAAAGTGTGGAGCTCTAGTACCAAAGTGTGATGCTCTAGTGGCAAAGTGTGAAGCTCTAGTGCCAAAGTGTGACGCTCTAGTGCCAACGCTTGGAGCTATAGTTCCAAAGTGTGATGCTCTAGTGCCAAAGAGTGATGCTCTACTGCCAAAGCGTGACGCTATAGTGCCAAAGTGTGACGCTCTAGTGCCAAAGTGTGACACTCTAGTGCCAAAGTGTGACGCTCTAGTGCCAAAGTTCGAAATCTGGTGCCCACGTGTGACGCTCTAGTACGGAAGTGTGACGCTCTATTGCCAAAGTGTGACTCTCCTGTGCCAAAGTGTGACGCTCTAGTGCCAAAGTGTGAAACTCTAGTACCCAAGTGTGACGCTCCAGTGCCAAAGTGTGAAGTTCTAGTGCCACAGTGTGAAGTTCTAGTGCCAAAGTGTGAAGCGCTAGTGCCAAAGTGTGACGCTCTAGTGCCAAATTGTGACGCTCTAATACCAAAGTGTGATGCTCTAGTGCCAAAGTGTGACGCTCTGGTGCCAAAGTGTGACGCTCTAGTGCCAAATTATTACACTCTAATGCCAAAGTGTGACGCTCTTGTGCCAAAGTGTGACACTCTACTACCAAAGTGTGACGCTCTAGTGCCAAAGTGTGACACTCTAGCTCCAAAGTGCGACACTCTTTTGCAAGAGTGTGATGCTCTAGTGCCAAAGTGTGACGCTCTAGTGCCAAAGTTTGAAACTCTAGTGCCAAAGTGTGAGGCTCTAGTGCCAAAGTGTGACGCTCAAGTGCCAAAGTGTGACGCTCTAGTCCCAAAGTGTGAAGGTCTAGTGCGACAGTGTGACGCTCTAGTGCCAAAGTGTGAAGCGCCAGTGCCAAAGTGTGACGCTCTATTGCCAATGTGTGACGCTCTAGTGCCAAAGTGTGACGCTCTAGTGCCAAAGTGTGACGCTCTAGTGCCAAAGTGTGATGCTCTAGTGCCAAAGTGTGACGCTCTAGTGCCAAAGTGTGAAGCTCAAGTGCCAACGTGTGAAGCTCTTGTGTCAAAGTGAGACGCTCTAGTGCCAAAGTGTGACGCTCTAGTGCCAAAGTTCAAAACTATAGTGCCAACGTGTGATGCTCTAGTGTCAATGTGTGACGCTGTAGAGCCAAAGTGTGACGCTCTAGTTCCAAAGTGTGACGCACTAGTGCCAAAGTCTGAAGCTCTAGTGCCAAAGTGTAACGCTCTTGTGCCAAAGTCTGAAGCTATAGTGCCAAAGTATGACGCTCTAGTGCCAAAGTCTGACGCTCTAGTGCCAAAGTGTGACGCTCAAGTGCCAACATGTGACGCTCTATTGCCAAAGTGTGACGCTCTAGTGCCAAACTGGGATGCTCTAGTGCTAAAGTGTGATGCCCTAGTACCAAAGTGTGATGCCATAGTGCCAAAGTGTGACGCACTATTGCCAAAGTGTGACAATCTAGTACCAAAGTGTGACGTTCTAGTGACAAAGTGTGAAGGTCTAGTGCAAAAGTGTGATGCTCTAGTCCCAAACGTGTGATGCTCTAGTGCCAAAGTGTGATGCTCTAGTGCCAAAGTGTGACGCTCTAATGCCAACGTTTGGAGCTCTAGTGCCAAATTTTGACGCTCTAGTGCCAAAGTGTGACGCTGTAGTGCCAAAGTGTGACGCTCTAGTGCCAAAGTGTGGAGCTCTAGTGCCAAAGTGTGATGCTCTAGTGCCAAAGTGTGACGCTCTAGTGCCAAAGTGTGACGATATAGTGCCAAAGGCTGACGCTCTAGTGCCAAAGTTTGAGGCTCTAGTATCAAAGTGTGATGCTCTAGTGCAAAAGTGTGACACTCTAGTGCCAAAGTGTGACGCTCTAGTGCCAAAGTGTGAATCTCTAGTGCTTAGGTGTGATGCTCTAGTACCAAAGTGTGACGCTCTAGTACCAAAGTGTGACGCTCTAGTGCCAAAATTTGTCGCTCTAGTTCCAAAGTGCGACACTCTATTGCCAAAGTGTGAAGCTCTAGTGCCAAAGTGTGACGCTCTAGTGCCAAAGTGTGACGCTCTAGTGCCAAAGTGTGACGCTCTAGTGCCAAAGTGTGACGCTCTAATGCAAACGTTTGGAGCTCCAGTGCCAAAGTGTGACGCTCTAGTGCCAAAGTGTGACGTTCTAGTGCCAAAGTGTGAAGGTCTAGTGCAAAAGTGTGATGCTCTTGTGCCAAAGTGTGACGCTCTAGTGCCAAAGTGTGACGCTCTAGTGGCAAAGTGTGACGCTCTAGTCCCAAAGTGTGACGCTCTAGTGCCAAATTTCAAAACTCTAGTGCCCAAGGGTGACGCTCTAGTCCCAAAGTGTGACACTCTATTTCCAAAGTGTGAAGCTCGTGTGCCAAAGTGTGACGCTCTAGTAACAAGATGTGATGCTCTAGTTCCAACGTGTGAAGCTCTAGTGCCAAAGTGTGACAATCTAGTGCCAACGTGTGAAGCTCTAGTACCAAAGTGTGAAACTCTATTGCCAAATTGTGAAGCTCTAGTGCCAAAGTGTAACTTTCTTGTGCCAAATTGTGACGCTCCTGTGCCAAAGTGTGACTCTCTAGTGCCAAAGTGTGACGCTCTAGTGCCAACGTGTGAAGCTCTAGTACCAAAGTGTGAAACTCTATTGCCAAATTGTGAAGCTCTAGTGCCAAAGTGTAACGCTCTTGTGCCAAAGTGTGACGCTCCTGTGCCAAAGTGTGACACTCTAGTGCCAAAGTGTGACGCTCTAGTACCTAAGTGTGAAGCTCTACTGCCAAAGTGTGATGCTCTAGTGCCAAAGTGTGACGCTCTAGTGCCAAGGTGTGAAGCTCTAGTGCCAAATTGTTGATCTCTAGTGCCACATTGTAAAACTCTAGTGCCAAAGTGTGGCGCTCCTGTGCCAAAGTGTGATGCTCTAGTTCCAACGTGTGAAGCTCTAGTGCCAAACTATGACGATCTACTGCCAATGTGTGAAGCTCTAGTACCAAAGTGTGAAGCTCTATTGCCAAATTGTGAAGGTCTAGTCCCAAGGTGTGACGCTCTACTGCTTAAGTATGACGCTCTAGTGCCAAAGTGTGACGCTCTAGTGCCAAAGTGTGAAGCTCTACTGCCAAAGTGTGATGCTCTAGTGCCAAAGTATGACGCTCTAGTGCCAAAGTGTGAAGCTCTAGTACCAAAGTGTGACGCTGTAGTGCCAAAGTGTGATGCTGTAGTGCGAAAGTGTGGAGCTCTTGTGGCAAAGCGTGATGCTCTAGTGCCAAAGTGTGATGCTGTAATACCAAAGTGTGACGATATAGTACCAAAGTCTGACGCTCTAGTGCCAAAGTTTGAAGCTCTAGTGCTAAAGTGTGACACTATAGTGCCAAAGTGTGACACTCTAGTGCCAAAGTGTGACGCTCTAATGCCAAAGTTTGAATATCTAGTACCAAAGTGTGATGCTCTAGTACCAAAGTGTGACGCTCTAGTACCAAAGTGTGACGCTCTAGTGCCAAAATGTGACGCTCTAGTTCCAAAGTGCGACACTCTATTGCCAAAATGTGAAGCTCTAGTGCCAAAAGTTTAACGCTCTGGTGCCAACGTGTGATGATCTAGTGCCAAAGTATGACGCTCAAGTGCCAAAGTGTGAATCTCTAGTGCCAAAGTCTGGTGCTCAAGTGCCAAAGTGTGACGCTCTAGTGCCAAAGTGTGACGTTCTAGTGCCAAAGTGTGAAGGTCTAGTGAAAAAGTGTGATTCTCTAGTGCCAAACGTGTGACGCTCTAGTGCCAAAGTGTGATGCTCTAGTGCCAAAATGTGACACTCTGATGCCAACGTTTGGAGCTCTAGTGCCAAAGTGTGACGCTCTAGTGCCGAAGTGTGATGTTCTAGTGCCAAAGTATGAAGGTCTAGTGCAAACGTGTGGTGCTCTAGTGCCAAAGTGTGACGCTCTAGTGCCAAAGTGTGACGCTCTAGTGCCAAAGTGTGATGCTCTAGTGCCAAAGTGTGACGCTCTAGTGGCAAAGTGTGATGCTCTAGAGGCAAAGTTTGACGCTCTAGTGCAAAAGTTCATTGTGGCACTAGTGTGTCACAATGTGGCACTAGAGCTTCACACGTTGGCACAGGAGCATCCAACGTGTGAAGCACCTGTGTCAACGTGTGAAGCTGTAGTGCCACATTGTGACACACTAGTGCCACAATGAACTGTGGCACTAGAGCGTCACACTTTGCCACGAGAGCGTCACACGTTGGCAGTAGAGTGTCATACTTTGGCAGTATGGCGTCACGCTTTGCCACTAGAGCGTCACATTTTGGCACTAGAGCGTCACACTTTGGCACTAGAGCATCACACTTTTGCACTAGAACTTCACACTTTGGCACTAGAACGTCACACTTTTGCACTAGAGCGTCACACTTTGGCACTAGAGCTCCAAACGTTGGCATTAGAGTGTCACACTTTGGCACTAGAGCGTCACACTTTGGCACTAGAGCGTCACACGTTTGGCACTAGAGCATCACACTTTTGCACTAGACCTTCACACTTTGGCACTAAAACGTCACACTTTGGCACTAGAGCGTTACACTTTGGCACTTGAGCGTCAAACTTAGGCACTAGAGCTTCACACTTTGGCACTTGAGCATCATACTTTGGCACTAGAGCTTAACACTTTGGCACCAGAGCGTTACACTTTGGCACTAGAGCTTCACACTTTGGCAATAGAGTGTCGCACTTTGGAACTAGAGCGTCATATTTTGGCACTAGAGCGTCACACTTTGGTACTGGAGCGTCACACTTTGGTTCTAGAGCATCACACTTTGGTACTAGAGATTCACACTTTGGCACTAGAGCGTCACACTTTTGCACTAGAGTGTCACACTTTGGCACTAGAGCATCACACTTTGGCACTAGAGCTTCATACTTTGGCACTAGAGCGTCAGACTTTGGTACTATATCGTCACACTTTGGCACTAGAGCGTCACACTTTGGCACTAGAGCATCACACTTTGGCACTAGAGCGTCACACTTTCGCACTAGAGCTCCAAACATTGGCATTAGAGCGTCACACTTTGGCACTAGAGCATCACACTTTGGCACTAGAGCTTCACACGTTTGGAACTAGAGCATCACACTTTGGCACTAGACCTTCACACTTTGGCACTAGAACGTCACTCTTTTGCACTAGATTGTCAAACATTGGCACTAGAGCGTCACACTTTGGCACTAGAGCTTCATATTTTGGTACTAGAGCATCACATTTTAGCACTAGAGCGTCCCACTTTGGCACTAGAGCGTCACACTTTGGCACTAGAGCGTCACATTCTGGCACTTGAGCGTCACACTTTGGCACTAGAGCTTCAAACTTTGGTACTAGAGCGTCATACTTTGGCACTAGAGCTTCACACTTTGGCACCAGATCGTTACACTTTGGCACTAGAGCTTCACACTTTGGCACTAGAGCGTCACACTTTGCAACTAGAGCGTTACAATTTGGCACTACAGCGTCACACATTGGCACTAGAGCATCACACGTTGGCACTAGAGTTTTGAACTTTGGCACAAGAGCGTCACACTTTGGCACTAGAGCGTCACACTTTGACACAAGAGCTTCACACTTTGGCAGTAGAGCTTCACACTCGGGCACTAGAGCGTCACACTTTGGCAATAGAGC
>SZWC01000261.1:334236-347346 GCA_023375785.1 Penium margaritaceum | reverse complement strand
CACACTTTGGAACTGGAGCGTCACACTTTGGTACGAGAGCTTCACACTTTGGTAATAGAGCTTCACACTTTGGCACACGAGCGTCACACTTTGGCACTAGAGCTTCACACTTTGGCACTAGAGCATCACACTTTGGCACTAGAGCATCACACATTGGCACTAGAGCATCACACTTTGGCACTAGAGCTTCACACTTCCGCACTAGAGCGTCACACTTTGGCACTGGAGCGTCACACTTTGGCACTAGAGCGTCAGACTGTGGCACTAGAGCTTCACACTGTGGCACTAGAGTGTCACACTTTGGCACTAGAGCTCTGCACCTTGGCACTAGATTGTCACACTTTGGCACTAGAGCATCTCACGTTGGCACTAGAGCGTCACACTTTGGCACTAGTGCTTCACACTTTAGCACTAGAGCGTCACACTTTGGTACTATAGCGTCACACTTTAGCACAAGATCGTCACACTTTGGCATTAGAGCTTCACACTTCCACACTAGAACTTCACACTTTGGCACTAGAGCATCGCACTTTGGCACTAGAGCGGTACACTTTGGCACTAGAGCATCACACTTTGGCACTAGAGCGTCACACTATGGCACTAGACCTTCACACTTTGGCACTAGGGTATCACACTTTGGTACTAGAGCTTCGCACTTTGGCACTAGAGCGTCACAGTTTGGCACTAAAGAGTCACACTTTGGCACTATAACGTCACACTATGGCACTAGAGGGTCAAACTTGGGCAACAGAGCTTTGAACTTTGGCACTAGAGCATCACAATTTGGCACTAGAGTATCACAACTTGGCACTAGAGTGTCACACTTTGGCACAAGAGCGTCACAATTTGGCACTATACCTTCACACTTTGGCACTAGATCATCACACTTTGGTACTAGAGCATTAGACTTTTGAAACTAGAGCGTCACACTTTGGGAGTAGAGCTTCACACTTTGGTACTAGAGCGTCACACTTGCACTAGAGCGTCCCACTTTGGCACTAGAGCGTCACACTTTAGCACTACAGGGTCACACCTTGGCACTTGAGTGTCACACTTTGGCACTAGATCTTCACACTTTGGCACTAGAGCATGACACTTTGGCACTAGAGCTTTACACTTTGAAACTAGAGCGTCCCACTTTGCAACTAGAGCTTCACACTTTGCTACTAGAGCATCACACTTTGCAACTAGAACGTCACACTTTGGCACTCGAGCATCACACTTTGGCACTAGAGCGTCACACTTTGGCACTAGAGAAGGACACTTTGGCACTAGGGCTCCACACTTTGGCACTAGAGGGTCACATGTTGGCACTAGAGCGTCACATTTTGGTACTACAGCGTCACACTTTGGTACTAGATCGTCACACTTTGGCACTAGAGCTCCAAAAGTTGGCATTAGAGCGTCACACTTTGGCACTAGAGCGTCACACTTTGGCACTAGAGCGTCACAGGTTTGGCACTAGAGCATCACACTTTTGCACTAGACCTTTACACTTTGGCAATAGAACGTCACACTTAGGCACTAGAGCGTCACACATTGGCACTTGAGCGTCACACTTTGGCACTACAGCTCCACACGTTGGCACTACATCGTCAAACTTTGGCTCTAGAGTTTCACACTTTGGCACCAAAGTGTTACCCTTTGGCACTAGAGCTTCACACTTTGGCAATAGAGTGTCGCAATTTAGAACTAGAGCGTCACATTTTGGCAATAGAGCGTCAACTTTTGGTACTAGAGCATCACACTTTGGTACTAGAGCATCACACTTTGGCACTAGAGATTCACACTTTGGCACTAGAGCGTCACACTTTGGCACTAGAGTGTCACACTTTGGCACTAGAGCGTCACACTTTGGCACTAGAGCTTCACACGTTTGGCACTAGAGCATCACACTTTAGCACTAGACCTTCACACTTTGGCACTAGAACGTCACACTTTGGCACTAGATTGTCATACATTGGCACTAGAGCGTCACACTTTGGCACTAGATCTTCATATTTTGGTACTAGAGCATCACATTTTAGCACTGGAGCGTCCCACTTTGGCACTAGAGCGTCAGACTTTGGCACTACATTGTCACACTTTGGCAGGAGAGTGTCACACTTTGGCACTAAAGCATCACACTTTGGCACTAGAGCTCCACACTTTGGCACTAGAGCGTCACACATTGGCACTACTGCGTCACACATTGGCACTAGAGCGTCACACATTGGTACTAGAGCTCCAAACGTTGGCATTAGAGCGTCACACTTTGGCACTAGAGCATCACACTTTGGCACAAGAGCGTCACACTTTGGCGTTAGACCTTCACACTTTGGCACTAGAACGTCACACTTTGGCACTAGATTGTCACACTTTGGCACTAGAGCGTCACACTTTGGCACTAGAGCTTCATATTTTGGTACTAGAGCGTCACACTTTAGCAATAGAGCGTCCCACTTTGGCACTAGAGCATCACACTCTGGCACTAGAGCATCACATTTTGGCACTTCAGCATCAAACTTTGGCACTAGAGTGTCATACGTTGGCACTAGAGCTTCACACTTTGGCACCAGAGCGTTACACTTTGGCACTAGAGCTTCACATTTTGGCACAAGAGCATCACACTTTGGAACTAGAGCGTCACAATTTGGCACTACAGCGTCACACATTGGCACTAGAGCATCACACGTTGGCACTAGAGTTTCAAACGTTGGCACTAGAGCGTCACACTTTGGCACTAGACCATCACACTTTGACACAAAAGCTTCACACTTTGGCACTAGAGCTTCACACTCTGGCACTAGAGCGTCACACTTGGGCACTAGAGCGTCACCCTTTGGCACAAGAGCGTCACACGTTGGGACTAGAGCGTCACACTTTGGCACCAGAGCGTTACACTTTGGCACTAGAGCGTCACATTTCGGCACTAAAGCGTCACAATTAGGCACTGGAGCGTCACACTTTGGCATTGGCGCTTCACACTTTGGCACTAGAGCGTCACACTTTGGCACTAGAACTTCATACTTTGGTACTAGAGCGTCACACTTTGGCACTTGAGCGTCACACTTTGGAACTAGAACCTCACACTTTGGCAGTAGAGTTTCGAACTTTGGCACTAGAGTGTCACACTTTGGCACTAGAGTGTCACACTCGTGCAATAGAGTGTCGTACTTTGGAACTAGAGCGACACACTTTGGCACTAGAGCGTCATACTTTGGTACTAGAGCGTCACACTTTGGCACTAGAGTGTCACACTTTGGCACTAGACATTCACACTTTGGCACAAGAGCGTCACACTTTGGCACTAGAGTGTAACAATTTGGCACTAGAGCGTCACACGTTGGCACTAGAGCTTCAAACGTTGGCACTAGACCGTCAGACTTTGGCACTACTGCGTCACACTTTGGAACTAGAGCGTCACACCTTGGCACTAGAGCATCACACTTTGGCACTAGAGTTTCAAACTTTGGCACTTGAGCCTCACACTTCGGCACTAGAGTGTCACACTTTGGCACTAGAGCGTCACACTTTGGCACTAGAGCTTCAAACGTTGGCACTAGACCGTCAGACTTTGGCACTAGTGCGTCACACTTTGGAACTAGAGCGTCACACCTTGGCACTAGAGCATCACACTTTGGCACTAGAGTTTCAAACTTTGGCACTTGAGCCTCACACTTCGGCACTAGAGCGTCACACTTTGGCACTAGAGCGTCACACGTTGGCAGTAGAGCGTCACACGTTGGCACTAGAGCGTCAAACGTTGGCACTAGACCGTCAGACTTTGGCACTAGTGCGTCACACTTTGGAACTAGAGCGTCACACCTTGGCACTAGAGCATCACACTTTGGCACTAGAGTTTCAAACTTTGGCACTTGAGCCTCACACTTCGGCACTAGAGCGTCACACTTTGGCACTAGAGCGTCACACGTTGGCAGTAGAGCGTCACACGTTGGCACTAGAGCGTCAAACGTTGGCACTAGACCGTCAGACTTTGGCACTAGTGCGTCACACTTTGGAACTAGAGCGTCACACCTTGGCACTAGAGCATCACACTTTGGCACTAGAGCTTCACACTTTGGCACTAGAGCGTCACACTTTGGCACTACAGCATCACACTTTGGCACTAGAGCGTCACACTTTGGCACTAGAGCTCCAAACGTTGGCATTAGAGCGTCACACTTAGGTACTAGAGCATCACACTTTGGCACTAGAGCGTCACACGTTTGGCACTAGAGCATCACACTTTGGCACTAGACCTTCACACTTTGGCACTTGAACGTCACACTTTGGTACTAGATTGTCACAATTTGGCACTAGAGCGTAACACTTTGGCACTAGAGCTTCATACTTTGGTACTAGAGCGTCACACTTTAGCACTAGAGCATCCCACTTTGGCACTAGAGCGTCACACTTTGGCACTAGAGCGTCACATTTTGGCACTTGAGCGTCACACTTTGGCACTAGAGCTTCAAAGTTTGGTACTAGAGCGGCATTCTTTGACACTAGAGATTCACACTTTGGCACTAGAGCGTTACACTTTGGCACTAGAGCTTCACACTTTGGTACTAGAGCATCACACTTTGGAACTAGAGCGTCACACGTTGGCACTACAGCGTCACACATTGGCACTAGATCATCACACGTTGGCACTAGAGTTTCGAACTTTGGCACTAGAGCGTCACACTTTGGCACTTTAGCGTCACACTTTGACACAAGAGCTTCACACTTTGGCACTAGAGCTTCACACTCTGGCACTAGAGCGTCACACTTTGGCACTAGAGCATCAGACTTTGGCACTAGAGCGTCACACTTGGGCACTAGAGCGTCACCCTTTGGCACAAGAGCGTCACGCTTTGGGACTAGAGCATCACACTTTGGCACTAGAGCGTCACACTTTGGCACTATAGCGTCACATTTGGGCACTAGAGCGTCACACTTTGGCACTAGAGCTCCAAACGTTGGCATTAGAGCGTCATACTTTGGCACTAGAGCGTCATACTTTGGCACTAGAGCGTCACACTTTGGCCTTAGACCTTCATACTTTGGCACTAGAACGTCACACTTTGGCACTAGATTGTCACACTTTGGCATTAGAGCGTCACACTTTGGCACTAGAGCTTCATATTCTGGTACTAGAGCGTCACACTTTAGCACTAGAGCGTCCCACCTTGGCACTAGAGCATCACACATTGGCACTAGAGCGTCACTTTTTGGCACTTGAGCCTCACACTTTGGCACTAGAGCTTCAAACTTTGGCACTAGAGCTTATACGTTGGCACTAGAGCTTCACACTTTGGCACCAGAGCGTTACACTTTGGCACTAGAGCTTCACACTTTGGCACTAGAGCGTCACACTTTGGAACTAGAGCGTCACAATTTGGCACTACAGCGTCACACATTGGCACTAGAGCATCACACGTTGGCAATAGAGTTTCGAACTTTGGCACTAGAGCGTCACACTTTGGCACTAGAGCGTCACACGTTGGCACTAGAGCGTCACACTTTGGCACCAGAGCGTTACACTTTGGCACTAGAGCTTCACACTTTGGCACTAGAGCGTCACACTTTGGAACTAGAGCGTCACAATTTGGCACTACAGCGTCACACATTGGCACTAGAGCATCACACGTTGGCAATAGAGTTTCGAACTTTGGCACTAGAGCGTCACACTTTGGCACTAGAGCGTCACACTTTGAGACAACAGCTTCACACCTTGGCACTAGAGCTTCACACTCTGGCACTAGAGCGTCACACTCTGGCACAAAAATATCACACTTTGGCACTAGAGCGTCACACTTGGGCACTAGAGCATCACCCTTTGGCACAAGAGCGTCACACGTTGGGACTAGAGCGTGACACTTTGGCACCATAGCGTTACACTTTGGCATTAGAGCGTCACATTTCGGTACTAGAGAGTCACACCTAGGCACTAGAGCGTCACACTTTGGCACTGGCGCTTCACACTTTGGCACTAGAGCGTCACACTGTGGCACTAGAACCTCACACTTTGGTACTAGATCGTCACACTTTGGCACTTGAGCGTCACACTTTGGCATTAGAACCTCACACTTTGGCACTAGAGTTTCGAACTTTGGCACTAGAGCGTCACACTTTGGCACTAGAGCGTCACACTCTTGCAATAGAGTGTCGCACTTTGGAACTAGAGCGACACACTTTGGCACTAGAGCATCACACTTTGGTACTAGAGCGTCACACTTTGGCACTAGAGCGTCACACTTTGGCACTAGACATTCACACTTTGGCACAAGAGCGTGACACTTTGGCACTAGAGTGTAACAATTTGGAACTAGAGCGTCACACGTTGGCACTAGAGCTTCAATCTTTGGCACTAGAGCGTCAGACTTTGGCACTACTGCGTCACACTTTGGAACTAGAGCGTCAAACTTTGGCACCAGAGCATCACACTTTGACACTAGAGTTTCAAACTTTGGCACTAGAGCCTCACACTCCGGCACTAGAGCATCACACTTTTGCACGAGAGCGTCACACTTTGGCACTAGCGCTTTACACTTTGGCATTAGAGCGTCACACTGTGGCACTAGAACTTCACACTTTTGCACCAGAGCGTTAAACTTTGGCACTAGAGCTTCACACTTTGGCAAAAGAGTGTTGCACTTTGGAACTAGAGCGACACATTTTGGCACTTGAGCGTCACACTTTGGTACTAGAGCATCACACTTTGGTACTAGAGCATCATACTTTGGCGCTAGAGATTCACACTTTGGCACTAGAGTATCACACTTTGGCACTAGAGTGTCACAATTTGGCACGAGAGCGTCACACTTTGGTACTAGAGCTTCAAACTTTGGCACTAGAGCGTCACACTTTGGCACTGAATCGTCACACTTTGGCAGTAGAGCGATACACTTTGGCACTAGAGCATCACACTTTGGCACTAGAGCTCCACACTTTGGCACTAGAGCGTCACACTTTGGCACTATACCGTCACACTTTGGCACTAGAGCGTCACACTTTGGCATTAGAGCTCCAAACGTTGGGATTAGAGCGTCACACTTTGGTTCTAGAGCATCACACTTTGGCACTAGAGCGTCACACGTTTGGCACTAGAGCATCACACTTTGGCACTAGACCTTCACACTTTGGCACTAGAATGTAACACTTTGGCACTAGATTGTCACACTTTGGTACTACAGCGTCACACTTTGGCACTAGAGCTTCATGTTTTAGTAGTAGAGCGTCACACGTTAGCAATAGAGCATCCCACTTTGGCACTAGAGCGTCACACTTTGGCACTAGAGCGTCACATTTTGGCACTTGAGCGTCACACGTTGGCACTAGAGCTTCAAAGTTTGGCACTAGAGCGTCGTTCTTTGATACCAGAGCTCCACACTTTGGCACCAGAGCGTTACACTTTGGCACTAGAGCTTCATACTTTGGTACTAGAGCGTCACACATTGGAACTAGAGCGTCACACTTTGGCACTACAGCGTCACACATTGGAACTAGAGCATCACATGTTGGCACTAGAGTTTCAAACTTTGGCACTAGAGCGTCACACTTTGGTACTATAGCGTCACACTTTGACACAAGAGCTTCACACTTTGGCACTAGAGCTTCACACTCTGGCACTAAAGCGTCACACTTTGGCACTAGAGCATCACACTTTGGCACTAGAGTGTCACACTTGGGCACTAGAGCGTCACCCTTTGGCACAAGAGCATCACACTTTGGGACTAGAGCGTCACACTTTGGCACTAGAGCGTCACACTTTGGCACTAGAGCGTCACACTTTGGCACTAGCGCTTCACACTTTGGCACTAGAGCGTCACACTGTGGCACTAGACCTTCACACTTTGGTACTAGAGCGTCACACTTTCGTACTTGAGCGTCACACTTTGGCACTAGAGCATCATACTTTGGCACTAGACTTTTGAACTTTGGCACTAGAGCGTCACACTTTGGCACTAGAGCGTCATACTCTTGCAATAGAGTGTCGCACTTTGGAACTAGAGCGTCACACTTTGGCACTAGAGCGTCACACTTTGGCACTAGAGCGTCCCACTTTGGTACTAGAGCGTCACACTTTGGCACTAGAGCGTCCCACTTTGGTACTAGAGCGTCACACTTTGGCACTAGAGCGTCCCACTTTGGTACTAGAGCGTCACACTTTGGCACTAGAGCGTCCCACTTTGGTACTAGAGCGTCACACTTTGGCACTAGAGCGTCCCACTTTGGTACTAGAGCGTCACACTTTGGCACTAGAGCGTCCCACTTTGGTACTAGAGCGTCACACTTTGGCACTAGAGCGTCCCACTTTGGTACTAGAGCGTCACACTTTGGCACTAGAGCGTCCCACTTTGGTACTAGAGCGTCACACTGTGGCACTAGAGCGTCACACTTTGGCACTAAAGCGTCACACTTTGGCACTAGAGCGTCACACTTTGGCATTTGAGCGTCACAATTTGGCACTAGAGCGTCACACTTTGGCACTAGCGCTTCACACTTGGGTACTAGAGTTTCACACTTTGGCACTAGAGCGGCACACTTTGGCACAGGAGAGTCACACTTTGGCAATAGAGCGTCACACGTTCGTACTAGAGCGTCACACTTGGGCACTAGATCTCGAACTTTGGCACTAGACCATCACACTTTGGCACAAGAGCGTCATACTTTGGCACTAGAGCGTCACCCTTTGGCACTAGAGCGTCACACTTTGGCACTAGAGCATCACACTTTGGCACTAGAGCTCTAGACTTTGGCACTACAACGTCACACTTTTGCACTAGAGTGTCACACTTTGGAACTAGAGTTCCAAACGTTGGCACTAGAGCGTCACACATTGGCACTAGAGCTTCACACTTTGGCACTCGAGCGTCACACTTTTGCATTAAACCATCAATCTTTGGCACTAGAGCATCACACTTTGGCACTGGAGTTTGACACCTTGGCACTAGAGCGTCACACTTTGGCAATAGAGTGTCACACTTTGGAACTAGAGCGTCACACGTTTGCACTAGAGCGTCACACTTTGGCACTAGAGTGTCACACTTTGGCAATAGAGTGCATACTTTGACACTAGAGCTTCAACCTTTGGCACTAGAGCGTCAGACTTTGGCACTACAGCATCACACTTTGGCACTAGATTGTCACACTTTGGCGCTAGAGAATCACAGTTTGGCACTAAACCTCCACACTTTGTGTCAGAAGAATGCAATGAGCGAGGACAGCAGAAGCAGAAGGAAGCAGAAGCAACAAAGCAGGCAGAAGTGACGTAGTGAAGTGAAGGAAGCGGAGCGGTAAGAGCGGGCCCAAGGAGTTAGTCGCAGGGTCGCGAAAGAGCGCGAGGAACTGGAGCTCCAAGGTAGACAGCGCGCAGATGAGAGAGCTTGAGAGGGAAGCGAAGGAGGTGTTGGAAGCGAAAGGTTGAGGATGGCGAAGCGAAGAGCCGTGAGGAGACAGTGCTGGGCGAAGGCAATGGGAGCGAGAGGCGAGCAGAGCGAGAACACGGCGGCGATGCCGCGGAACCAAAGGGAACAGGATGTGCTGAACTGTTCTGGTTAACTCAAGGGAATGAACATACTCGGTATAAAAAGGACAGAACAGGACAAAAGAGCAAAGCAACGGCTTCTTTTCGCTAGCCGGATGCGGATGACATATGTCACTTTATTAGGGGATAAATTTCTTGGGCTTGCTCCAGTTGTCTTAGGCTTGCTCCAGTTGTCTTGGCCTTGCTCCAGTTGTCTCGGCCTTGCTACAGTTGTTTCGGGCTTGCTCCAGGTGTAATGGGCTTGCAACAGTTGTTTTGGACTTGGTCCGATTGTCTTGGACTCGCTCCAGTTGTGTTGGCCTTGCTCCAGTTGCCTTGGGCTTGCTCCAGCTATCTTGGCATTGCCCAAGGTGTATTGGCCTTGCTCCGGTTGTCTTGGCCATGCTCCAGATATCCTAGCCTTGCTCCAGTTATCTTGGCCTAGCTCCATTTGTCTTGGGTCTGCTTCAGTTGTCTTGGACTTGCTCTAGATGTCTTTGCTTTGATCCAGCTGTCTTGGCCTTGCTCCAGTTGTCTTTGGCCTGCTCTGGTTGGTTTGGGCTTGCTCCAAGTTTTCTCGGCCTTGCTCCAGTTGTCTTGGTCTTGCTCCAGTTGTCTTGGGCTTCCTCTAGATATTTTGAGCTTGCTCCAGGTGCTGTGGGCTTGCTCCAGTTGTCTTGGCCTTGATTTAGTTGTTTTGGGCTTGCTCCAGCTGTCTTGGGCTTGCTCCAGTTGTCTCGGCATCGATCCAGTTGTCTAAGGCTTGTTCAAGTTGTTTTTGGCTTGCCCCAGTTCCATGTTGACTTCGATGTTCGTTGTAGGGCCCCTACAACCACATCAGTACCGCGAGCTACATCGATGTAACATCGATGTGGTGTAGGTTAGTAGGGGCAGCCGGGACCTACGGGTGCCGAATTTTGCGACCGTCCACGGGTAACGGCGGGAAATTCCTACACGAGAGATTTTTCGAGTTCGGCTCCCGGAGCCTTAGAGCGACTTCGCATGCACGCAAAGTACCGATGTTTTAACATCACGCCATGTGGCATGAACCAAAGGTTGAGTCATGCCACATGGCGTGACTCACAACCGCTGGACCAATGAGGCTTGTGCATGGGAAGTTGCACGTAGGGGGCTGGATTGTGCGGTAGTGCTCACTCCCATCCTCGCCGATGCACTTTGGCGACCAATGGCATGCTCCATCTCAAACGCGGATATAATCTTCGACACGTGTCAATAAGGTTTGCGAAGTGAGCGAGCTGGTAGCGAGGAGTTTGTGTGGGTTTCAAAGATCGAATGTTGAGGGATGGCAGGTTGATCACACATCATCGATTTGGCAACCAAATCAGATGCTCACTCCGTGAGGCCTGCCAAACGCCGAGCGCGAAGGTGGCTAAGCAACAGATCAATAATTATAACCCGTCAATCTTGTTGACTTAACACACATACCTCCAATATTCTATTTAGTTTTTTCATCTATCCATTATAACTAGAATGAACCAAAAAGGTCGTCGAATGAAACATAACATGGTCATACTTAATGTCATATGGTTGAATGTTTCAATGTGTTGTTTTTGAATGTTGAAAATGTGTACAAACCAGGATTTCCACACCGTTTTGGCTGACGATTGGCCAACCTTCCCCACACCCACATCAATGTGGCCAATCATGGCTACATCAATGTGTCGAGGTGGACATCGATGTACCGATGTTCGAGGGGCCGAGGTCAACACTGCCCCAGTTGCCTTTGGGCTTGCTCCAGTCGTCTTGGGCTTGCTCCAGTTGTCATGGCCTTGCTCCAGTTGTCTTGGCCTTGCTCCAGTTGTCTTGGCCTTGCGCTAGTTGTCTTGGGCTTGCTCCAGTTTTCTTGGGCGTGCTCCAATTGTCTTGGGCTTCCTCCTGTTGTCTTGGGTTTGCTCCAGTTGTACTGGCCTTGATCCAGTTGTCTTGGGATTGCTCCAGTTGTCTTCGGCTTGCTATAGTTTTATTAGCCTTGTTCCAGTTGTCTTGGACTTGCTCCAGTTGTCTTGGGCGTGTTTTAGTTCTCTTGGGCTTGCTCCAGTTGTCTTGGGCTTGCTTCAGTTGTCTTGGGCTTGCTCCAGTTGTCTTCGGCTTGCTATAGTTTTATTAGCCTTGTTCCAGTTGTCTTGGACTTGCTCCAGTTGTCTTGGGCGTGTTTTAGTTCTCTTGGGCTTGCTCCAGTTGTCTTGGGCTTGCTTCAGTTGTCTTGGGCTTGCTACAGTTGTCTTGGCCTTGCTCCAGTTGTATTGGGCTTGCTCCAGCTGTCTTGGCATTGCTCCAGTTGTCTTCGACTTGCTCCAGTTGTCTTGGGCTTGCTTCAGTTGTCTTGGGCTTGCTCCAGTTGTCTTGGTCATGCTCCAGTTGTCATAGTCTTGCTCCAGTTGTCTTGGGCTTGGTCCACTTGTCTTGGGCTTGCTCCAGTTGTATTAGGCTTGCTCCAGTTTTCTTGGGCTTGCTCACGTTGTATTGGGCTTGCCCCACTTCTCTTCGTCTTGCTCTAGTTGTATCAGGCTTGCTCCAGTTGACTTGGGCTTGCCCCAATTTGTCTTGGGCTTGCTCTATTTGTCTTGGGCTTCCTTGATTTGTCTTAGCCTTGCTCCATTTGCCTTGGGCTTGCTCCAGCTGTCTTGGCCTTACTCCAGGTGTCTTGGGCTTGCTACAGTTGTCTTGGGCTTGCTCCAGTTGTCTTGGCCTTGCTCCACTTGTCTTGGCCTTGTTCCAGCTGTCTTTGGCCTGCTCCAGTTGTCTTAGGCTTGCTACAGCTGTCTTGGGCTTGCTCCAAATTTCTTGGCCCTGGTCCAGTTGTCTCGGCCTAACTCCAGTTGTCTTGGTCTTGCTCCAGTTGTCTTGGGCTTGCTCCAATTGTCTTGGCATTTTCCTAGTTGTGTTGGACTTGCTCAAGTTGTCTTGGGCTTGCTCCCGTTGTCTTCGGCTTGCTCCAGTTTTCTTGGCCTTGCTCCAGTTGTCTTGGCCTTGCTCCAGATATTTTGGGCTTGCTCCAGGTGTCTTGGGCATGCTCCAGTTGTCTTGGCCTTGCTCCAGTTTTCTTAGGCTTGCTCCAGTTGTCTTGGGCTTGCTCCAGTTTTGTTGTGCTACTCCAGTTTTCATGGCATTGCTTCAGTTGTCTTAGGCTTGCTCCAGTTGTCATGGGCTTGCCCCAGTTGTCTTGGGCTTGCTCCAGTTGTTGTGAGCTTGCTCCAGTTGTCTTGCCCTTGCTCCAGCTGTCTAGGGCCTGCTCCATCTGTCTTGGCCTTGCTCCAGTTGTCCTGGCCTTGCTCCACTTGGCTAGGTCTTGCTCCAGTTGTCTTGGGCTTTCTCCAAATGTCTTGGGCTTTCTCATGTTGTTTTTGGTTTTCTCCAATTATATTGGACTTGCTCCAGTTATCTTGGGCTTTCTGCAGTTGTCTTGGGCGTTTTCCAGTTGTCTTGGCCTTACTCCAATTGTCTTGGACTTGTTCCAATCGTCTTGTGCTTGTTTCAGTTGTATTGGGATTGATCCAGTTGCCTTGGGCTTGCTACAGTTGTCTTGGCCTTTCTCCAGTTGTCTTGGGCTCGGTCCTCTTGTCTTGGGCTTGCTCCAGTTGTCTTGGGCTTGCCCC
>SZWC01000261.1:288232-300836 GCA_023375785.1 Penium margaritaceum | reverse complement strand
TATGCCTCTCCTATTTGTATTGCTTGTACTACACTCTATAATTAATCCATTGGATTCTCCTTCAGGCTCGCCCTTTGGGCCGCCTCTAGTCCCTCTTGCCTTCCATTCTCAGCTCAGCGCCCGTGCTCCCGCACTGCGCCCTCTCACTTCTGCTAAACGTCACTCATACGTCAGCAACGCCCGCACCTTCAAGGAAGCTTCCGTCCTTCCCTCAAAGTGCTGCGTCCACTCCCTTCCTGCAGAGATCTCAGCGCTCGCACCTTTGGTGTCACGCCCAGGGCCTTCCTTATCATTCTCCATCATCATCTGCTTCGGCTTGTCGTCCTATTGCCGCTTCCAATTCACTTGTGCTCGTGCTCCTGTCCACCATTGAAACGCTCGTCTGCACAACCGCGTCCATTCTACGGCAGCACTTGCAAATCTTTTGACTGGTCCAACCTCAACGAGGACAAGAGGGTCAGCAAAATGTGCCACTTGGGGCGCAATGGTTTACCGATGCACTACCTTTGCTGGAGGTCTCCTCCGGTGGTGGAGAACTCAAGGCCTATCGCGCACTGGTGTATCGGCGTCGTGGCGAGCAGCAGCAGCGGGTTGCTTGCGGAACGGAATCACAGCCCGCACCCCCGCCATCACATCCGCAACCCTTGCCGCTGAGCCCCGAGGGTTCAGAGATCCCCGAGGCACCAGCACCGGATGAGCAGCAAATCTCGGTGCAGCCGCAGTGGGTGGGATTCTCCACCCCCGCCCTTGGGATGCCACAAGGAATGAGCCCTCCACACCAGCTGGTTGGGGCAAGCTTGGGAGTCCCAGCCGCGGAACCTCCTGTACGCGGCCTGCAACAGCAACAAGCGGCCGCATGGGAGCAGTCCCCGGGGAACATGCAGAGGGGGATGCATGTGTCCGCGCAGGCATCAGGAGCCGCACAGCCAACGGTGAACCAATCTCCCTTAAGTCAGACACCTCTGACCACGGGAATGATGGCCACGGGGGCAGCCGCGCACCTCCAGACAAGTGGAGTAGCCCAGCAACCAAGGTACTCGCAGCAGCAGCACATGGGGAGCGGGCAGACAGGGACGGCATCAGAGCCTTCTGTGTCCGGACCAATGCAGCCATAGACGCCGCAGCCGAACCTGATCACGCTGCCAACCGGGGCGCCCCCACAGCCAGCTGTGCCAAATACATCACCGCAGCAGCAAGTGATGCTGAACACCATGCAGGCGGTAGCTATGCCGCACCCATCTGTGGTAGGTCCGCAGCAGCAAGCACATCCACCGCCGCAGCTCATGATGCAAGCAGGGGCGATGTGAGGGCCCTCCGCAGCCACGCACCCACCACCGCAGATGTCCCAGCCCAGAGGTGGTGCCCCCAATCAGGGGAACTCAGCCCAGCCCCCACTGCCCGGAACCCAACCAACGAGTCATCAGCAGCAGACGGCCAGGGGTGGAACACAACTGACGATTCTGATGCAGCCGTCCGCAGCCACGCCAGCCCTGTGGACGACCCAGGCACAGCAGCAGATGGGCCCAATATTGGTGGGAACAATGCCGCAGACGCTCATGCCCAACATGCTTCCGCAGCCACCCATGCCCGCCTATCAGTAGCTCCACCACCAACAGCTGGCTGGAACAATGCCAGTTGAAGCGGCCCCTCAGGCCTCGCTGCCAATGCCACAACAAGCTGCCCAGAGCCATTTGCATCTGCCCTCACAATAGATGTAAGGGAATCCGCACCCGATCGCCACTGCTGGACCAGCAGTTCCTCTTCACCCTGCGGCTGCGGTTCCACCGGCTCAGACGTACTGGGTGCCCCAGACAACGGCACCACCGGTACAGGGGACTCAGGTTCTGCCGCCTGGGACGGCATTCTTCTCCACACCCTACACAGCCTCCACACCCAGTCCCTCTTCCTGGTACATGCCTCTCCCACCTACGCAAGCAAATCTTCCCATGCCCGCGGGGCAGCTCCAGCTGCCGATCCCTCCGAATGGGTACTCCGCGACTCCACCTGCAATGCCTCCCCCGCCATATGTTGTGACTGCGTCGACGACTAACCACAACACCATCCCGCAGCTGCAATACATCCGTTCCCAGCCAGCCAACATCCCCCAACTGGATTCCTTCAAGGGTGCCCCGGAAGAAGACCCCTGGGTGTGGCTCAAAGAAATCACTCTCTACGCTAGCATCGGCCAGATTCCTCCTGACCTCTATCTTGCCACCGCATAACTCCACCTCCTGGGGGCAGCAACGGACTGGTACAACGCACGAGCACCTTTCCCATCTTTCAAAGACTTTGGCAATGCCCTCATCAAGCGCTTCAAACACTTGACAAAAGAAGAAGCGCTGCGGAAGATTGAGAAGGAGGTCATGCGCAAGGACGATGACATCCGCCGATTCCTGGACCAGTTCCTGACCTGGGCCTCGGTGGCCAAGAGTCCGCAGGGGGAAGGTCTCCCGCTGTGGGTTTTGCTGCAGAACCTCATCCGCGCACTCTCGTATGAGATCAGTAGTCTCATGATTGCTGACTACTACCTATCGCTTCAAGATGCAGTGCAGGACGCTACAACCATCTTCACCAGACAGCGGTCAACCCGGCAGTACCAGGGCAGCGACACCCATACACCCTCATCTTCGCACGCACCTCCTCTGTAGCAGCAAAGGCCAAAAGCCTGCTACACGTGCCAGGGCCTTGAACACATTGCTCGAGATTGCCCACGCAAGTGACAGTCGGCCCCGCGCCCTGAACGAGTCTCCCAAGACCCTATGGTCCAGCAATGGCAGCAGTACTACAACCCGGCATGGCCAGGTCCGCACCAGCAGCCTCAGCAGCGACTGTAACAGCAGCAGCAACAACAACCGCATCCGCCCCCCACCGGGCAGGAACATCTGAGTCAGGAACGGGCCAGGGACTCTTGCCCAATCCGCCACCAAACCCCGCTGTTCGAGCCCGCAATGTGAAGCTGGGATTGTCCATGGCCGAGGACAAGACTACGGAAGTAATACCCACGCCCGAGGAAGTGGAGCTCGTCTCGCGAGCCCGTCGCATCCAGCTCCGCGGATGGGACCTACAGGAAGCTGCATAGCTCTAGGATGACCTGCGGCGGCGTGCGGAAATCGCCGAGTCCCGGCTACAGGAGGCTATCACTGCCCGCTCTGTGCGACCACCAGAGAAGCGCCGCCAACCACATCCCGCGCCTGCGGTGCTTCCAGCTGTTGCAAACAACTCGCCTGCATCTCAGCCCACTCTCACCCTTGCAGCGGATTCCACTGATCCAGTACACAAACTCTTCACCAATCCTATCGCCTCTGTGAACTTCTTTGACTTCCTCTGCCTTCATCCCGAATGGGCTCCACGGCTCAGAGAAGAGTTTACCAAAGCCAATCGTCGCCTCCAGACCGTTGGTATCTCCCTTGCCTGCACCACTTCGCCCCACGGCACTCAGAACACCCGTCGCGTTGTGGCAGAGGCCCCACCCGCATTAACCACTGAAGAGATGGACTGGGGCTGGGCACCCCAACCCCTGGAACCACCCCGCCGTGACGACCGCCACTACGAGGTGGCCTGCTGCGTGGTCTGGATCCGTGGCCGCAAGTTCCTGGCCATCATCAACACAAGGGCAACCCACACCACTGTGGCCCTCCGCGTCCTCTGCCTCATTGGATGGACAGACCGCATCATGCCAATGCGGCGGGTGTTCAGTAACTCCACGGGAGGGTTAGATTATGGGGATGGCGAGGTGTGGGGCTTGCCCTTGGAAGTGGGTACTCAGCATGAGCCGATGGATGTCCAAGTGACCCAGGCGCGGACATATGACGTTCTCCTATGCATGGACTATCTCCTTCCGCGACAAGGAAACCTCCTGTTTTCCCTAGGCGTCATGCAGCTCACATCCGCCACGGGTACCAAGGAGTACGCCCTCATCACCGTGGGCGATCGAGTCACGGTGCCAGTGGCCGATGCTCCAACCTTCTCCCTTCTGATGCAGCACTAGAAGATGCCATTGCACGTTCCCTGAGCAACCCTGCCCCGGCAGGTGACGATCTGGACGCGAAGCAGGTGCATGTCGAAGAGTGGCGTGAGCTTTGTGTAGAACACGCGGGCGCAGGGGTGCGTGCCAATCTTCTGGGGTTATGGCAGCAAGGCGAGCAGGCATTCGGCCAGGTCGTTCCCCTGGTTAATGATGACGACTTCTATACCATTCGTGAGCAACTGCCACCTCCACCACCGCGGTGGGACCACATCCTTCACCCTCGCCTCTCACCACCCCAGTAGCAGGACTTCCGGGACTTGTTGGATTCCTTCGCCGACACCTTTGCTCGGTCCGTGACAGACCTTGGAGCAGTCAACGCTTCTCATGTCATCAACACTGGCACGGCTACCGCGGTCAGGGAGAAGGTCCGCCGAATCCTCCCTGACCAAGAACAGATCATCAATGACGGACTCACGGAATTGAAGGCGCAAGGCGTGATCATGCCCATCATCAGCCCTTAGCGCGCCAACTTGGTCATCGTCGGCAAACCGGATGTGTGGACTTTCGCGACCTCAACCGCGTCACCGAAGAAGATGCCTACCCCATGCCTCTGATTGTCGACATACAGGAGCGTCAACAGGGGCGCAGATGGTTTGCAAAGCTCGACGTCAAGGCAGCCTTCCACGCTGTCCCCATGCACCCGGATTCCATCGCCAAGACGGCCTTTGTCACCCTTGAAGGTCTGTATGCCTTCACCCGCATGCCCTTTGGTCTCCGGAATGCCAGCGCCACATTCCAGCGCGTCATGGACTCCACCCTCCGTGGCATTCCTAACGGGAGCTGCTACATCGACGACATTATGGTTGCCACCCACAGCTACGCGGAACTCTTCTCCTCCCTCTCCGCCGTTTTTTCTACACTCCGCGCTGCCAATCTCAAACTCAAGGCCGCCAAATGCTCCATTGGTGCCGCGGAGATGGAATTCCTGGGCTTTGTCATGAGCGCCGACGACATCAAAACCGACCCCGAAAAGATCGCGGTCGTCCAGGAATGACGCCAACCCACTACCGCGTGGCAGGTCAAGATCTTCCTTGGTTTTGTCTCATTCTACCGCAAGTTCGTCCGCGACCACGCCCGCATCATACGCCCATTGCAGCAGCTGATCCATCAGGACACCCCATTGGAGTGGACTCCGGAATGCGCCGATGCTTGGACAGAGATCAAGCATCGACTGGTCACCGCGCCCATGCTTGAGTTCCCTGACTTCAATCTCCCCTTCTCCATCACCACCGACTGGTCGCGGGACGGCCTCGGCGCAGTCCTGTCGCAGTCGATCCAGGAACCGGTCCACCGGGTGATTGCCTATGCCAGCCGCGTCCTCACTGACGGTGAGCGGAACTACCCACCAGTGAAGGGCGAGTGCTTGGCAGTGCTGTGGGCTCTCCATCACTTCCGCGACTACATCAAGAACGGCAAACCTTACACGGTCCTCACGGATCACCAAGCACTGCAGTGGTTGCTCACGACACAGAACCATGAGGGCATCTTGGCCAAGTGGGCCCTCCTCTTGCAGGGCTACAACATGAAGATCAAGTATCAACCTGAGCTTGCCAATCGCAACGCTGATGCTCTCAGCCGCCTTCCCCGCGGAGACTGGCCGCACCCCGCGGATCTGCAAGACAGCCCCCAGGACCCCTCCCCTAACGCTGCCCCCCTCTGCGCGCATGCTGAGCCTGAGTAGGAGGGTGTCGCTCGCGAGCTCACGGAGGAGGAATCCGCAGCCGCGTACCAACTCCTGTCCGAGCTGGAACCTACCGAGTGCTCAGGCGCCGCGGAGACCCTCCCTGCTCTCCCTGCCACCGGTCTTCAGCTTGCCCGCCGTTTCAACCCCACCTTCTGCGGTTGGATGCTAGAGGAAGTCGCCGCAAACATTCCCCCTCACTCTTCCCGGCCACCATCCCGCCGGACTCCCACGGCTGTGCCGGTTGCCACCGCTTCCCCGACGATGTCCCCTCCACCCCCTGCCTCACCTCTTCTAGACACGTGTCACTCTCTCTCCCTGGTCAACTTCCTCCTTCACTCCCCCACGTCTGCGGACTGCCTCCAGGCCCTCTTCTCCTCCTACAACCCGTCTCTCTCCCCTGTCGGCATCCGCCTCTCTTGTACCTCCACCCGCGATGCAGGTGTCCGCATGGTAGCCCATGCCATTGTCACGGCACACTCCCGCGTCTGGGAGGATGCCTGTCGCGCGCCATGCACGTGGGCCCCTGCCCCGTTGGTCCCCGGTCCACCGCCACCTGCCAAGGTCGACGTGGCATGGTGCTACGTCTGGGTATGTGGCCGCAAGTTCGTGGCCATCGTGGACACCGGTGCCACCCATACTACCATCGCGCTGCGGATGGCCCGCACCTTGCGCCTCGACCATCTCATCGCGCCCACCCGGCTCCGCTTCTCCATTTAACTGGTGCCATCGACGCAGCCATCGGCCAGATTGCGGCCCTCCCCATGCAGGTCGCCAATGTGCATGCACCACACACTGTGCAGGTGTGCGATGGCTGCACATATGACATGCTCCTCGCGGCCGACTGGCTGACTGTGCACGCTAGCCATACCGTGCCACTGCTTGTCGAAGGTCTTTGTACTTGCTAGTTGACAACTAGTATTCCCAACCCATTGTTTTCCCCTCTGACCATTTGTGACTCGTGTTATGCGTTTTCAACGTTGACCACACACTGTGAAGTTCTTTTGGTCATGGTTTGTGACATATGCATACTTTGGTTGGTCACCGTGCATTGAAGCCACATTGTGCTACTACATATTGAAGGTGTTTGTACGTGCTAGTCGATAACTAGTATTCACAAACCATTATCTTCCACCCTGACCATTTGCGACTCGTGTTATCACTTGTCAAAGTTTACCACACTTAGTGACAGTATTTGGTCATGGTCAGTGACATATGCCTACTTTGGTTGGTCATTGTGCATGGTATCCACACCGTGCCACAACGTATTGAAGCACCTTGTGCTTGCTATTTGATACTTGGTGTTCCCAGACCATTCTTTTCCCCTCTGACCATTTGTGACTCGTATTGTGAGTTGTCAATGTTGACCACACACAGCGGATTTCTTTGGTCAAAGGCAGTACATATGCCTACTTTGGTCGGTCATTGCGCATGGTAGCCACACCGTGCTACTACTGACTGAAGGTCGTTGTACTTGGTAGTTGAGAACCGATATTTCCATAGCATTATTTCATCTCCTGACCGTTTGTGACTTGTGTTATGGTTGGTCAACGTTGACCACCCATATTAAAATTCTCTGGACATCATCTGACATATGCTTAGTCTGGTTGTTTGGTGTGCATCAGGGCGTGTAAGATTATAGGGTAGTTTTCAAGATTATGAATGATAACAAAGTTAGTTTATTGATAAAAATTTGACGTGGACGGAATTTCATATTTTGCAACTTTGAGCTTGAATAACCTCTCAACCATTGCTCCGATTGACCAGCCGTAAGAAGGAAAGTTGACAACACACAGTGAAAGTATTTTTATGATATCCGGTGACACAAGAATGCTTTGGTTGGTCGTTGTGCATGGTAGCCACACCGTGCCACCACTTATCTAAGGTCTTTGTACTTGCTAGTCGATACCAAGTATTCCCAAACCATTGTTTCTCCCCCTGCCCATTTTTTACTTGTTTTATGAGTTGTGAATGTTGACCACACACACGAAACTTCTTTGGTCATGAGCAGTGATGTATGCCTACTTGGACAGGTCATTGTGCATGGTAGCAACACCGTGCCAATACATACGAAAGATATTTGTACTTGCTAGAAGATACATAGCGTTTTGAAACCATTGTTTCCCCCTCTGACCATTTGTGACTCGTATTATGCGTTCTCAACGTTGACCACATGAAGTGAAATGTGTTGGTCATGGTTAGTGACACATGCATACTTTGGTTGGTCACTGTGCATTGAAGCCACATTGTGTCACTGCATATTGAAGGTATTTGTACTTGCTAGTCGATAACTAGTATTAAAAAACCATTACCGTCCACCCTGCCCATTTGTGACTCGTGTTATGAGGTGTCAAAGTTAACCACGCTTAGTGACATTATTTGGTCATGGTCAGTGACATATGCCTACTTTGGTTGGTCATCGTGCATGGTCTCCACACCGTGCCACAGCGTATTGAAGCCCCTTGTGCTTTCTATTTGATACTTGGTGTTTCCAAACCATTGTTTCCCCCTCTGACCATTTGTGACTCGTATTATGAGTTGTCAACGTTGACCACACAAATTGGATTTCTTTGGTCAAAGGCAGTACATATGCCTACTTTGGTCGGTCATTGTGCATGGTAGCAACACCGTGCTACTACTGTTTGAAGGTCGTTGTACTTGGTAGTTGAGAATCAATATTCGCATAGCATTTTTTCCTCTCCCGACCGTTTGTGACTCGTGTTATGGTTGGTCAACGTTGACCACCCATATCGAAATGCTTTGGTCATGATCAGTGACATATGCCTAGTTTGGTTGTTTGGTGTGCATTTTAGCCACACCAAGCCACTACGTATTGAAGTTATTTGTCCTTTCTAGTCGATACATAGGCTTCCCAAACCATTGTCTCTTCCTCTGACCATTTGTGACTCGTGTTATGACTTGTCAATGTTGACCACACATAGTGGACTTCTTCGGTCATATTCAGTGACGTATGCATCCTTTGGTTGGTCATTGTGCACGCTAGCCATACCGTGCTACTACTTGTTGAAGGTATTTGGACTTGCTAGTTGATAACTAGTGTTCCCAATCCATTGTTTTCCCCTCTGACCATCTGTGAATCGTGTTATGCGTGTTCAACGTTGACCACATGAAGTGAAATTTGTTGGTCATTGTTCGTGACATATGCATACTTTGGTTGGTCACTGTGCATTTAAGCCACAGTGTGCCACTACATATTGAAGGTGTTTGTACTTGCTAGTTGATAACTAGTATTCACAAACCATTACCGTCCACCCTGCCCGTTCGTGACTCGTGTTATGAGTTGTCAAAGTATACCACACTTAGTGACATTATTTGGTCATGGTCAGTGACATATGCCTACTTTGGTTGGTCATCTTGCATGGTCTCCACACCCTCCCACAGCGTATTGAAGCCTCTTGTGCTTGCTATTTGATACTTGGTGTTCCCAACCCATTCTTTCCCCCTCTGACCATTTGTGACTCGTATTATGAGTTGTCAACGTTGACCACACACAGCGGATTTCTTTGGTCAAAGGCAGTACATATGCCTACTTTGGTAGGTCATTGTGCATGGTAGCCACACCGTGCTACTACTGACTGAAGGTCGTTGTACTTGGTAGTTGAGAACCAATATTCACATAGCATTGTTTCGTCTCCTGACCGTTTGTGACTCATGTTGTGGTTGGTCAACGTTGACCACCCATATTGAAATTCTCTGGTCATGATCAGTGACATATGCCTAGTTTGGTTGTTTGGTGTGCATATTAGCCACACCGTGCCACTATGTATTGAAGTTCTTTGCCCTTTCTAGTCGATACATAGGCGTCCCAAACCATTGTCTCTCCCTCTGACCATTTGTGACCCGTGTTATGAGTTGTCAATGTTGACCACACATAGTGGACTTCTTTGGTCGTATTCAGTGACGTATGCATCCTTTGGTTGGTCATTGTGCACGCTAGCCATACCGTGCCACTACTTGTTGAAGGTCTTTGGACTTGCTAGTTGATAACTAGAGTTCCCAACCCATTGCTTTCCCCTCTGACCATTTGTGACTCGTGTTATGTGTTTTCAACGTTGACCACATGAAGTGAAATTTGTTGGTCATGGTTCGTGACATGTGCATACTTTGGTTGGTCACTGTGCATCAAAGCTACATTTTGCCACTACATATTGAAGGTATTTGTACTTGCTAGTCAATAACTAGTATTCACAAACCATTACCTTCCACCTTGACCATTTGTGACCCGTGTTATGAGTTGTCAAGGTTTACCACACTTAGTGACATTAGTTGGTCATCGTCAGTGACATATGCCTACTTTGGTTGGTCATCGTGCATGGTCTCCACACCGTGCCACAACGTATTGAAGCCCCTTGTGCTTGCTATGTGATACTTGGTATTCCCAAACCATTGTTTCCCCCTCTGACCATTTGTGACTCGTATTATGAGTTGTCAGCGTTGACCACACACAGCGGATTTCTTTGGTCAAAGGCAGTACATATGCCTACTTTGGTTGGTCATTGTGCATGGTAGCCACAGCGTGCTACTACTGACTGAAGGTCGTTGTACTTGGTAGTTGAGAACCGATATTGCCATAGCATTGTTTCCTCTCCTGACCGTTTGTGACTCGTGTTATGGTTGGTCAACGTTGACCACCCATATTGAAATTCTCTGGTCATGATCAGTGACATATGCCTAGGTTGGTTGTTTGGTGTGCATATTAGCCACACCGTTCCACTATGTATTGAAGTTCTTTGTCAAATATAGTCAATACATAGGCTTCCCAAACCATTGTCTATGCCTCTGACCATTTGTGACTCGTGCTATGAGTTGTCAATGTTGACCACACATAGTGGACTTATTCGGTCGTAGTGAGTGACGTATGCATCCTTTGGTTGGTCACTGTGCACGCTAGCCATACCGTGCCACTGCTTGTTGAAGGTCTTTGTACTTTGGTGGGTTATCGTGCATGGTCTCCTCACCGTGGCATAGCGTATAGCAGCCCCTTGTGCTTGCTATTTGATACTTGGTGTTCCCAAACCATTGTTTCCCCCTCTAATCATTTGTGACTCGTATATGAGTTGTCAACGTTGACCACACACATCATATTTCTTTGGTCAAAGGCAGTACATATGCCTACTTTGGTCGGTCATTGTGCATGGTAGCCACACCATGCTACTACTGACCGAAGGTCTTTGTACTTGGTAGTTGAGAACCGATATTCCCATAGCATTGTGTCCTCTCCTGACCGTTTGTGACTCGTGTTATGGTTGGTCAACGTTGACCACCCATATTGAAATTCTCTGGTCATGATCACTGACATATGCCTAGTTTGGTTGTTTGGTGTGCATGTTAGCCATACCATGCCACTACGTATTGAAGTTCTTTGTCCTTTCTAGTCAATACATAGGCTTCTTAGCTTTTGTCTCTCCCTCTGACCATTTGTGACTCGTGTTATGAGTTGTCAATGTTGACCACACATAGTGGACATATTCGGTCGTAGTCAGTGACGTATGGATCCTTTGGTTGGTCACTGTGCACGCTAGCCATACCGTGCCACTGCTTGTTAAAGGTCTTTGTACTTGCTAGTTGATAACTAGTGTTCTCAACCCATTGTTTTCCCCTCTGACCATTTGTGACTCGTGTTATGCGTTTTCAACGTTGACCACACAATGTGAAATTCTTTTGGTCATGGTTAGTGACATATGCATACTTTGGTTGGTCACTGTGCATTGAAGCCACATTGTGCCACTACATATTGAAGGTATTTGTACTTGCTAGTCGATAACTAGTATTCACAAACCATTATCTTCCACCCTGACCATTTGTGACTCGTGTTATGAGTTGTCAAAGTTTACCACACTTAGTGACAGCATTTGGTCATGGTCAGTGACATATGCCTACTTTGGTTGGTCCTCGTGCATGGTCTCCAAACCATGCCACAACGTATTGAAGCCCATTGTGCTTGCTATGTGATACTCGGTGTTCGGAGACCATTCTTTCCCCAACTAACCATTTGTGACTCGTATTATGAGTTGTCAACGTTGACCACACACAGCAGATTCCTGTGGTCAAAGGCAGTACATATGCCTACTTTGGTCGGTCATTGTGCATGGTAGCCACACCGTGCTACTACTGACTGAAGGTCGTTGTACTTGGTAGTTGAGAACCGATATTTCCATAGCATTGTTTCATCCCATGACTGTTTGTGACTCGTGTTATGGTTGGTCAACGTTGACCACCCATATTGAAATTATCTGGACATCATCTGACATATGCCTTGTCTGGTTGTTTGTTGTGCATATTAGCCACACCGTGCGACTGCGTGTTGAAGGTCTTTGTCCTTTCTAGTCAATACATAGGCATCTTAAACCATTGTCTCTCCCTCTGACCATTCGTTACTCGTGTTACGAGTTGTCAATGTTGACCACACATAGTGGAAATATTTGGTCTCAGTATGTGACGAATGTATCCTCTGGTTGGTCACTGTGCACGCCAGCCATACCGTGCCACTGCTTGTTGAAGGTCTTTGTACTTGCTAGTTGATAACTATTGTTTCCAAACCATTGTTTTCCCCTCTGACCATTTCTGACTCATGTTATGCGTTTTCAACGTTGACCACACACTGTGAAACTCTTTTGGTCATGGTTTGTGACAAATGCATACTTTGGTTGGTCACTGTGCATTGAAGCCACGTTGTGCCACTACATATTGAAGGTATTTGTACTTGCTAGTCGATAACTAGTAATCACAAACCATTACCTTCCACCCTGACCATTTGTGACCTGTGTTATGAGTTGTCAAAGTTTACCACACTTAGTGACATTATTTGGTCATGGTCAGTGACATATGCCTACTTTGGTTGGTCATCGTGCATGGTCTCCACACCGTGCCACAAC
>SZWC01000261.1:273115-287710 GCA_023375785.1 Penium margaritaceum | reverse complement strand
TTCCCAAACCATTGTTTCCCCCTCTGACCATTTGTGACTCGTATTATGAGCTGTCAACGTTGATCACACACAGCGGATTTCTTTGGTCAAAGGCAGTACATATGCTTACTTTGGTAGGTCATTGTGCATGGTAGCCACACCGTGCTACTACTGACTGAAGGTCCTTGTACTTGGTAGTTGAGACCCAATATTCGCATAGCATTGTTTCCTATCCTGACCGTTTGTGACTCTTGTTATGGCTGGTCAACGTTGACCACCCATATTGAAATTCTCTGGTCATGATCAGTGACATGTGCCTAGTTTGGTTGTTTGGTGTGCATATTAGCCACACCGTGCCACTACGTATTGAAGTTATTTGTCCTTTCCAGTCAATACATAGGCTTCCCAAACCATTGTCTCTCCCTCTGACCATTTGTGACTCGTGTTATGAGTTGTCAATGTTGACCACACATAGTGGACTTCTTCGGTCATATTCAGTGACGTATGCATCCTTTGGCTGGTCATTGTGCACGCTAGCCATACCGTGTCACTACTTGTTGAAGGTCTTTGGACTTGCTAGTTGATAACTAGTGTTCCAAACCCATTTTTTCCCCTCTGACCATTTGTGACTCGTGTTATGGGTTTTCAACGTTGTCCACATGAAGTGAAAATTGTTGGTCATGGTTCGTGACATGTGCATACTTTGGTTGGTCACTGTGCATTGACGCCACATTGTGCCACTACATATTGAAGGTATTTGTACTTGCTAGTCGATAACTAGTACTAAAAAACCATTATCTTCCACCCTGACCATTTGTGACTCGTGTTATGAGTTGTCAACGTTTACCACACTTAGTGACATTATTTGGTCATGGTCAGTGACATAACTACTTTGGTTGGTCATCGTGCAAGGTCTCCACACCGTGCCACAGCGCATTGAAGCCCCTTGTGCTTGCTATTTGATACTTGGTGTTCCCAAACCATTCTTTCCCCCTCTGACCATTTATGACTCGTATTATGAGTTGTCAACGTTGACCACACACAGCGGATTTCTTTGGTCAAAGACAGTACATATGCCTACTTTGGTCAGTCATTGTGCATGGTAGCCACACCGTGCTACTACTGACTGAAGGTCGTTGTACTTGGTAGTTGATAACCGATGTTTCAATAGCATTGTTTCATCTCCTGACCGTTTGTGACTCGTGTTATGGTTGGTCAACGTTGACCACCCATATTGAAATTCTCTGGACATCATCTGACATATGCCTAGTCTGGTTGTTTGGTGTGCATATTAGCCACACCATGCCACTATGTATTGAAGTTCTTTGTCCTTTCTAGTCAATACGTAGGCTTCTTAAACCATTGTCTCTCCCTCTGACCATTTGTGACTCGTGTTACGAGTTGTCAACGTTGACCACACATAGTGGACTTATCCGGTCGTAGTCAGTGACGTATGCATCCTGTGGTTGGTCACTGTGCATTGAAGCAACGTTATGCTACTACATATTGAAGATATTTGTACTTGCTAGTCAATAACTAGTATTCACAAACCATTACCTTCCACCCTGACCATTTGTGACCCGTGTTATGAGTTGTCAATGTTTTCCACACTTAGTGATATTATTTGGTCATGGTCAGTGACATATGCCTACTTTGGTTGGTCATCGTGCATGGTCTCCACACCATGCCACAACGTATTGAAGTTCCTTGTGCTTGTTATGTGATACTTGGTGTTCCCAAACCATTGTTTCCCCCTCTGACCATTTGTGACTCGTATTATGAGTTGTCAGCGTTGACCACACACAGCGGATTTCTTTGGTCAAAGGAAGTACATATGCCTACGTTCGTCGGTCATTGTGCATGGTAGCCACACCGGGCTACTACTGACTGAAGGTCGTTGTACTCGGTAGTTGAGAACCAATATTCCCATAGCATTGTTTCCTCTTCTGACCGTTTGTGACTCGTGTTATGGTTGGTCAACGTTGACCACCCATATTGAAATTCTTTGGTCATGATCAGTGACATATGCCTATTTTGGTTGTTTGGTGTGCATATTAGCCACACCGTGCCAATATGTATTGAAGTTCTTTGTCAAATCTAGTCAATACATAGGCTTCCCAAACCATTGTCTCTCCCTCTGGCCATCTGTTACTCGTGTTATGAGTTGTCATTGTTGACCACACATAGTGGACTTATTCGTCGTAGTCAATGACGTACCTCACTGGTTGGTCACTGTGCACGCTAGCCATACCGTGCCACTACTTGTTGAAGGTCTTTGTACTTGCTAGCTGATAACTAGTGTTCCCAACCCATTGTTTCCCCCTCTGACCATTTGTGACTCGTGTTATGCGTTTTCAACATTGACCACATGAAGTGAAATTTGTTGGTCATGGTTAGTGACATATACATACTTTGGTTGGTCACTGTGCATTGGAACCACATTGTGCCACTACATATTGAAAGTATTTGTACTTACTAGTCGATAACTAGTATTCACAAACCATTCTCTTCCACCCTGACCATTTGTGACTCGTGTTATGAGTTGTCAAAGTTTACCACACTTAGTGACATTATTTGGTCATGGTCAATGACATATGCCTACTTTGGTTGGTCATCGTGCATGGTCTCCTCACCGTGCCACAGCGTATTGCAGCCCCTTGTGCTTGCTATTTGATACTTGGTGTTCCCAACCCATTGTTTCCCCCTCTGACCATTTGTGACTCGTATATGAGTTGTCAACGTTGACCACACATAGCAGATTTCTTTGGTCAAAGGCAGTACATATGCCTACTTTGGTCGGTCATTGTGCATGGTAGCCACACCATGCTACTACTGACTGAAGGTTGTTGTACTTGGTAGTTGAGAACCGATATTCCCATGGCATTGTTTCCTCTCCTGACCGTTTGTGACTCATGTTATGGTTGGTCAACGTTGACCACCCATATTGAAATTCTTTGGTCATGATCAGTGAAATATGCCTTGTTTGGTTGTTTGGTGTGCATATTAGCCACACCGTGCCACTACGTATTGAAGTTCTTTATCCTTTCTAGTCAATACATAGGCTTCTTAACCATTGTCTCTCCCTCTGACCATTTGTGACTCGTGTTATGAGTTGTCAATGTTGACCACACATAGTGGAGTTATTCGGTCGTAGTCAGTGACGCATGCATCCTTTGGTTGGTCCCTGTGCATGCTAGCCATACCGTGCCACTGCTTGTTGAAGGTATTTGTACTTGCTAGTTGATAGCTAGTGTTCCCAACCCATTGTTTTCCCCTCTGACCATTTGTGACTCATGTTATGCGTTTTCAACGTTGACCACACACTGTGAAATTCTTTTGGTCATGGTTTGTGACATATGCATACTTTGGTTGGTCACTGTGCATTGAAGCCACATTGTGCCACTACATATTGAAGGTATTTGTACTTGCCAGTCGATAACTAGTAATCACAAACCATTACCTTCCACCGTGACCATTTGTGACCCGTGTTATGAGTTGTCAAAGTTTACCACACTTAGTGACATTATTCGGTCATGGTCAGTGACATATGCCTACTTTGGTTGGTCATTGTGCATGGTCTCCACACCTTGCCACAGCGTATTGAAGCCCCTTGTGCTTGCTATTTGATACTTGGTGTTCCCAAACCATTCGTTCCCCCTCTGACCATTTGTGACTCGTATTATGAGCTGTCAACGTTGATCACACACAGCGGATTTCTTTGGTCAAAGGCAGTACATATGCTTACTTTGGTAGGTCATTGTGCATGGTAGCCACACCGTGCTACTACTGACTGAAGGTCCTTGTACTTGGTAGTTGAGACCCAATATTCGCATAGCATTGTTTCCTATCCTGACCGTTTGTGACTCGTGTTATTGCTGGTCAACGTTGACCACCCATATTGAAATTCTCTGGTCATGATCAGTGACATGTGCTTAGTTTGGTTGTTTGGTGTGCATATTAGCCACACCGTGCCACTACGTATTGAAGTTATTTGTCCTTTCCAGTCGATACATAGGCTTCCCAAACCATTGTCTCTCCCTCTGACCATTTGTGACTCGTGTTATGAGTTGTCAATGTTGACCACACATAGTGGACTTCTTCGGTCATATTCAGTGACGTATGCATCCTTTGGCTGGTCATTGTGCACGCTAGCCATACCGTGTCACTACTTGTTGAAGGTCTTTGGACTTGCTAGTTGATAACTAGTGTTCCAAACCCATTGTTTTCCCCTCTGACCATTTGTGACTCGTGTTATGGGTTTTCAACGTTGACCACATGAAGTGAAAATTGATGGTCATGGTTCGTGACATGTGCATACTTTGGTTGGTCACTGTGCATTGACGCCACATTGTGACACTACATATTGAAGGTATTTGTACTTGCTAGTCGATAACTAGTACTAAAAAACCATTATCTTCCACCCTGACCATTTGTGACTCGTGTTATGAGTTGTCAAAGTTTACCACACTTAGTGACATTATTTGGTCATGGTCAGTGACATAACTACTTTGGTTGGTCATCGTGCATGGTCTCCACACCGTGCCACAGCGCATTGAAGCCCCTTGTGCTTGCTATTTGATACTTGGTGTTCCCAAACCATTCTCTCCCCCTCTGACCATTTGTGACTCGTATTATGAGTTGTCAACGTTGACCACACAAAGCGGATTTCTTTGGTCAAAGGCAGTACATATGCCTACTTTGGTCAGTCATTGTGCATGGTAGCCACACCGTGCTACTACTGACTGAAGGTCGTTGTACTTGGTAGTTGATAACCGATATTTCAATAGCATTGTTTCATCTCCTGACCGTTTGTGACTCGTGTTATGGTTGGTCAACGTTGACCACCCATATTGAAATTCTCTGGACATCATCTGACATATGCCTAGTCTGGTTGTTTGGTGTGTATATTAGCCACACCATGCCACTATGTATTGAATTTCTTTGCCCTTTCTAGTCAATACGTAGGCTTCTTAAACCATTGTCTCTCCCTCTGACCATTTGTGACTCGTGTTACGAGTTGTCAACGTTGACCACACATAGTGGACTTATCCGGTCGTAGTCAGTGACGTATGCATCCTGTGGTTGGTCACTGTGCATTGAAGCAACGTTATGCCACTACATATTGAAGATATTTGTACTTGCTAGTCAATAACTAGTATTCACAAACCATTACCTTCCACCCTGACCATTTGTGACCCGTGTTATGAGTTGTCAATGTTTTCCACACTTAGTGATATTATTTGGTCATGGTCAGTGACATATGCCTACTTTTGTTGGTCATCGTGCATGGTCTCCACACCATGCCACAACGTATTGAAGTTCCTTGTGCTTGTTATGTGATACTTGGTGTTCCCAAACCATTGTTTCCCCCTCTGACCATTTGTGACTCGTATTATGAGTTGTCTGCGTTGACCACACACAGCGGATTTCTTTGGTCAAAGGCAGTACATATGCCTACGTTCGTCGGTCATTGTGCATGGTAGCCACACCGGGCTGCTACTGACTGAAGGTCGTTGTACTCGGTAGTTGAGAACCAATATTCCCATAGCATTGTTTCCTCTTCTGACCGTTTGTGACTCGTGTTATGGTTGGTCAACGTTGAGCACCCATATTGAAATTCTCTGGTCATGATCAGTTACATATGCCTATTTTGGTTGTTTGGTGTGCATATTAGCCACACCGTGCCAATATGTATTGAAGTTCTGTGTCAAATCTAGTCAATACATAGGCTTCCCAAACCATTGTCTCTCCCTCTGACCATTTGTTACTCGTGTTATGAGTTGTCATTGTTGACCACACATAGTGGACTTATTCGTCGTAGTCAATGACGTACCTCTCTGGTTGGTCACTGTGCACGCTAGCCATACCGTGCCACTACTTGTTGAAGGTCTTTGTTCTTGCTAGCTGACAACTAGTGTTCCCAACCCATTGTTTCCCCCTCTGACCATTTGTGACTCGTGTTATGCGTTTTCAACATTGACCACATGAAGTGAAATTTGTTGGTCATGGTTAGTGACATATACATACTTTGGTTGGTCACTGTGCATTGAAGCCACATTGTGCCACTACATATTGAAAGTATTTGTACTTACTAGTCGATAACTAGTATTCACAAACCATTATCTTCCACCCTGACCATTTGTGACTCGTGTTATGAGTTGTCAAAGTTTACCACACTTAGTGACATTATTTGGTCATGGTCAATGACATATGCCTACTTTGGTTTGTCATCGTGCATGTTCTCCTCACCGTGCCACAGCGTATTGCAGCCCCTTGTGCTTGCTATTTGATGCTTGGTGTTCCCAACCCATTGTTTCCCCCTCTGACCATTTGTGACTCGTATATGAGTTGTCAACGTTGACCACACACAGCAGATTTCTTTGGTCAAAGGCAGTACATATGCCTACTTTGGTCGGTCATTGTGCATGGTAGCCACACCATGCTACTACTGACTGAAGGTCGTTGTACTTGGTAGTTGAGAACCGATATTCCCATGGCATTGTTTCCTCTCCTGACCGTTTGTGACTCGTGTTATGATTGGTCAACGTTGACCACCCATATTGAAATTCTCTTGTCATGATCAGTGACATATGCCTTGTTTGGTTGTTTGGTGTGCATATTAGCCACACCGTGCCACTACGTATTGAAGTTCTTTCTCCTTTCTAGTCAATACATAGGCTTCTTAACCATTGTCTCTCCCTCTGACCATTTGTGACTCGTGTTATGAGTTGTCAATGTTGACCACACATAGTGGAGTTATTCAGTCATAGTCAGTGACGTATGCATCCTTTGGTTGGTCACTGTGCATGCTAGCCATACCGTGCCACTGCTTGTTGAAGGTCTTTGTACTTGCTAGTTGATAGCTAGTGTTCCCAACCCATTGCTTTCCCCTCTGACCATTTGTGACTCATGTTATGCGTTTTCAACGTTGACCACACACTGTGAAATTCTTTTGGTCATGGTTTTTGACATATGCATACTTTGGTTGGTCACTGTGCATTGAAGCCACACAGTGCCACTACATATTGAAGGTATTTGTACTTGCTAGTCGATAACTAGTAATCACAAACCATTACCTTCCACCGTGACCATTTGTGACCCGTGTTATGAGTTGTCAAAGTTTACCACACTTAGTGACATTATTTGGTCATGGTCAGTGACATATGTCTAGTTTGGTTGGTCATCGTGTATGGTCTCCACACCGTGCCACAACTTATTGAAGCCCCTTGTGCTTGCTATGTGATACTTGGTATTCCCAAACCATTGTTTCTCCCTCTGACCATTTGTGACTCGTATTATGAGTTGCCAGCGTAGACCACATAATGCGGATTTCTTTGGTCAAAGGCAGTACATATGCATACTTTTGGCGGTCATTGTGCATGGTAGCCACACCGTGCTACTAGTGACTGAAGGTCGTTGTACTTGGTAGTTGATAACCGATATTCCCATGGCATTGTTTCCTCTCTTGGCCGTTCGTGACTCGTGTTATGGTTGGTCAACGTTGACCATGTCAGTAAAATGTATGCAGTCTTATGATGATGCCATGATGGTGACGTAATCGGAGTTGCTGTTGACGAGTGTGGGCGCAGTTCAAGGGACGGGCACTGCAGGATTACTTCAGGATGTGTTGCAATGAAAGGAATGCAGGAACATCCAGTGAGAGAACCAGAAACATGATGATAGCAACGATGGAGGCGACCGGTGGCAGTGCCGAGGCGCGGGCCGAAAGGCCGCAGCGCTGAGGCACGGGCCGACGAAGACTGATAACAACGATGATGATGCCACAGACTCAGGTTGCCAGCGTCAAGGTTGAAAGGGTCTACTTGCCGCAGCGTAGGTATGCGGGCTGGCAGTCCACCAGGTCCAAGACGCCTTGATACATCTGAGAGGGCATGAGTGATGAACAAGGAGGAGAGCCGCAGCGTCCAGAGGCGGGCCGAGCGATGAGCGAGGCCGCAGCGCGAAGGAGCGGGCAGAGTAGCGATTGGAAAGCGTGGAGGCAGGGTGAAACCCGGGCCTGATAGAAAGAAGCTGATGGAAGCGAGGGCAACGATGAACAGAGAGGGCACTGTGCCATGACACCGGGCCATTGTCACAGGCCGAGTGGGGGCAGGGCCGAAGCACGGGCCGAACAGTCAGAGAGGCAGAACTGATTGACCATAAAACTGGTAAGTCATGTCAATACAAGAAACGTACATAAATACTTCTAGGTACTAAGGTCCTAGGCTAGGCTATGGTGGCAGGTACGTGCGGAGTAGCCACAGAAGCCACTTGTTCCGTGCTTCTGCTGATGATGCAAGGCGTGCGGGGCGACTTCTTGCTGGATCGGAGCCACGGTTTCCGGTACTCCGTAGGTCAAAGCCGTTGGGGCGCTGCTTGTGTGTTTTGGGTTTTGGCGGGTAGTGTGGTCCGAGCCGCCTCGGAGGGTGCGGGCGGGAAGGGCCGGTAGTCGGCCGTTGTTGGGCCGGTAGCTGAACTGTTCGTTGCCGTTCCCATCACATCCGTTGGTACTTGCCGGAGACCGTTATGAGGAGTTGCTCAGCTGCGCATCCACGGAGTTGATCCGCACCGACACAGGTTATATTATTTTGGTGCAGAATCGAGGAGGACAGAGGACCCTGGTCACCGGTGACACCGATGACATGAGACAGAGGGGTCAAGACCCCATGAGTGCATTGTGATCTTTGCCTCTTTTTCCGACAGCCCCCTTCAAAGTCACAAGGCACGAGACTTGAAGGGAGCAACAGGAGTTGTCCTGCTGAGTAAAGGAGGTGGAGTGAGCCATCCTTCGGATGTTGTCGAGAGCTGATTCTTCTTGTCTTGCATAGTTTGATTTGATGTGGCAGTGCCGGACGGAGCATTGAAGAGCCTGTTGAAGATGAAGGGGAACTGGTTGAGGAGTAGAGGCAGCAAGGGATCGGAAAAGTCCGATGCGCTACAAGAGATGGAGTTGACTGTTGGTGGAGAACATGGGATGGTTTCAGGTTGTGAGACGGTTTCCAGTAGGCTGCTTTGGAGTCCCATAGAGAGGGTTTTCTGGGGCGTTGTTGAAGGTGCGGATAGTAATGGGAGGACTTGCTGAGTTGGAGTGCTGCTGTTGGTGAGTGTGAGAGGCAAAGGGGAGCCTACTGCTCTGGAGTTGGTGTTGATTCGAGTTGATGCTGATCCGGGCACTGTGTGTTACTCATGGGGAAGTCAACCTGCGGATAATGTTGCTGCTGAATATGATGGTGCTGTTGTGCCTTTATAGGCTTGGAGGTGAGCGAAGACACAATGGGGAAACAGGGCCGGCTGCTGCTGAGGCACTGTTGCGGGAAGGCGAAGCTTGCAATACAAACTTGATGTTGACAGTGGTCCGCCTGATGTGAACTGAGCCTGAGTGATGAGGCAGATGCAGTGACTGGGACTGGGGTTGAGGGACTGGTGCTCGCGGTGTGGAGAGAATGGCATAGGCCGTTGTGCCGCTGATGGGCGGGTAGGAGTGGTGCCTGATGCTGCGAGTGCATGAAGGTGCCAAGCGATTGCTGTGAAGCCGATGGGGTGAGTCCCTTTGTCCATAATGGAGGCATTGTGAGGACATTGGTAGTGGAGATGGAGAAAAGGCGGAGAACGGGACACATGGCTTTGTCGTCCTGTGCAAGAGATGAGGATACGTGAGGCGGAGCTTCATGGTCATTGTGATGATAAGGGGAGTGAACTGCTGCTGATGCTGCGGGGACAAAGGTTCCAGATGCTGTTGATTGAGCAACTGAGGGAACTGAGAGGTAGACACTTCGTGTAAAGGAGTAGGAGCGGTCATGGGAACAGGCTGAGCTGTTGCGCCGCAAAGAGGAGATGGAAGTTGTTGATGCCGTAGAGTCATGATGCGTGGGTTTGTGATGCAATTGAGGCTGATGAATGGAATTAGATGGGAGGAGACGATAGGTAGGGGAGCAGATTTGACTGTCACGGCGCGAGAGTGATGTTGCTATGTTGCGACGCTGTAGGTGTTGCTGCTGATTTCTGGATGGAGGAGCGTACGTTTTTGCTGCAATGGTTGGGAAAAGGGAAAAGAGGCGGACAAGGGGACAGCGTGTACTATCGCGCCACGGAGAGAAACTGATGGATGTTAATGGTGCTGCTTGCTGAGCTGACGAGTGCTACTGAGATTGCGCATGTGGCTGTGATCTTCCAGATGCGTGTCGCCTTGAGATCAGGAGGAGGGTGTGAGGCGAGAAGCCATGTTGCCAAGGAGGAAGGCCGGGATGACATGATACCGCTGATGATGGTGCGGCTGCTGCTTTGACTACTACTGCCAATGAGGAGACGACGAAGGATGCTGGTTGCCGGAACATTGAGGCTGAGTCCATACATAGCCCGTTTGGACCGGCAGATGCAAGAGGGAGGCAATGACAGCGTTGTGACTGGCTTAGATCGGCTGCGCGGCTCGACGTAGCGTTCCAGGCGTCAGTGGCGACGATGCTGCTGAAAATAGAGCCAGGAGCTTTCGCTCTGCTCTGATACCATGTCAGTAAAATGCATGCAGTCTTAGGATGAAGCCATGATCCTGACGTCAGCGGAGGAGCTGCTGACGAGTGTGGGCACAGTTCAAGGGACGGGCGCTGCAGGATTGCTTCAGGATGTGTTGCAAGGAAAGGAATGCAGGAACATCCAGTGAGAGAGCCAGAAACATGATGATAGCAATGATGGAGGCGACAGGTGGCAGTGCCGAGGCGCAGGCTGAAAGGCCGCAACGCTGAGGCACGGGCCGACGAAGACTGATAACAACGATGATGATGCCACAGACTCAGGTTGCCTGCGTCAAGGTTGAAAGGGTCTACTTGCCGCAGCGTAGGTACGCGGGCTGGCAATCCATCAGGTCCAAGACGCCCCAATACATCTGAGAGGACATGAGCGATGAACGAGGAGGAGAGCCGCAGCGTCCAGAGGCGGGCCGAGCGATGAGCGAGGCCGCAGCGCGAAGGAGCGGGCAGAGTAGCGATTGGAAAGCGTGGAGGCAGGGCGAAGCCCGGGCCTGATAGAAAGAAGCTGATGGAAGCAAGGGCAACGATGAACAGAGAGGGCACTGTGCCATGGCAGTGGGCCATGGTCACAGGCCGAGTGGGGGTAGGGCCGAAGCCCGGGCCGAACAGTCAGAGAGGCAGAACTGATTGACCATAAAACTGGTAAGTCGTGTCAATACAAGAAACGTACATAAATACTTCTAGGTACTAAGGTCCTAGGCTAGGCTATGTTGGGAGGTACGTGCGGAGTAGCCGCAGACGCCACTTGTTCCGTGCTTTTGCTGATGATGCAAAGCGTGCGGAGCAACTTCTTGCTGGATCGGAGCCACGGTTTCCGGTACTCCGTAGGTCAGAGCCGTTGGGACGCTGCTATTGTGTTTTGGGTTTTGGCGGGTAGTGTGGTCCGAGCCGCCTCGGAGGGTGCGGGCGGGAAGGGCCGGTAGTCAACCGTTGTTCGGCCGGTAGCTGAAATATTCGTTGCCGTTCCCACCACATCCATTGGTACTTGCCGAAGACCATTGTGAGGAGTTGCTCAGCTGCGCATCCACGGAGTTGATCCGCACCGACACAGGTTATATTTTCTTGGTGCGGAATCGAGGAGGACAGAGGAACCTGGTCACCGGTGACACCGATGACATGAGACAGAGGGGTCAAGACCCCTTGAGTGCCTTGTGATCTTTGCCTCTTTTTCCGACAGACCACCCATATTGAAATTCTCTGGACATAATCTCACTTATCCCTAGTCTGGTTGTTTGGTGTGCATATCAGGCACACCGTGCCACTACGTATTGAAGTTCTTTGTCCTTTCTAGTCAATGCATAGGCTTCTTAAACCATTGTCTCTCCCTCTGACCATTTGTGACTCGTGTTACGAGTTGTCAATGTTGACCACACATAGTGGAATTATTCGGTCGTAGTCAGTGACGTATGCATCCTTTGGTTGGTCACTGTGCACGCTAGCCATACCGTGCCACTGCTAATTGAAGGTCTTTGTACTTGCTAGTTGATAGCTAGTGTTCCCAAACCATTGTTTTCCCCTCTGACCATTTGTGACTCGTGTTACGAGTTGTCAATGTTGACCACACATAGTGGAATTATTCGGTCGTAGTCAGTGACGTATGCATCCTTTGGTTGGTCACTGTGCACGCTAGCCATACCGTGCCACTGCTAATTGAAGGTCTTTGTACTTGCTAGTTGATAGCTAGTGTTCCCAAACCATTGTTTTCCCCTCTGACCATTTGTGACTTATGTTATGCGTTTTCAGCGTTGACCACACACTGTGAAATTCGTTTGGTCATGGTTTGTGACATATGCATAATTTGGTTTGTCACTGTGCATTGAAGCCACATTGTGCCAGTACATATCGAAGGTATTTGTACTTGCTAGTCGATAACTAGTATTGACAAAACCATTACCTTCCACCCTGACCAATTGTGACCCGTGTTATGAGTTGTCAAAGTTCACCACACTTAGTGATAGTATTTGGTCATGGTCAGTGACATATGCCTACTTTGGTTGGTCATCGTGCATGGCCTCCACACCGGGCCACAACCTATTGAAGCCCCTTGTGCTTGCTATTTGATACTTGGTTTTCCCAAACCATTCTTTCCCCCCCTCTGACCATTTGTGACTCGTATTATGAGTTGTCAACGATGACCACACACAGCGGAATTCTTTGGTCAAAGGCAGTACATATGCCTACTTTGGTCGGTCATTGTGCATGGTAGCCACATCGTGCTACTACTGAATAAAGGTCGTTGTACTTGGTAGCTGAGAACCGATATTCCCATAGCATTGTTTTGTCTCCTGACCGTTTGTGACTCGTGTTATGGTTGGTCAACGTTGACCATCCATATTGAAATTCTCTGGACATCATCTCACATATGCCTAGTCTGGTTGTTTGGTGTGCATATTAGGCACAATGTGCCACCACGTATTGAAGTTCTTTGTCCTTTCTAGTCACTACATAGGCTTCTTAAACCATTGTCTCTCCCTCTGACCATTTGTGACTCGTGTTACGAGTTGTCAATGTTGACCACACATAGTGGACTTATTCGGTCGTAGTCATTGACGTATGCATCCTTTGGTTGGTCACTGTGCACGCTAGCCATACCGTGCCACTGCTTGTTGAAGATCTTTGTACTTACTAGTTGATAACTAGTGTTCCCAAACCATTGTTTACCCCTCTGACCATTTGTGACTCATGTTATGCGTTTTCAACGTTGACCACACACTGTGAAATTCTTTTGGTCATGGTTTGTGACATATGCATACTTTGGTTGGTCACTGTGCATTGAAGCCACATTGGGCCACTGCATATTGAAGGTATTTGTACTTGCTAGTCAATACCTAGTATTCACAAACCATTACCTTCCACCCTGACCATTCGTGACCCGTGTTATGAGTTGTCAAAGTTTAACACACTTAGTGACAGTATTTGGTCATGGTCAGTGACATATGCCTACTTTGGTTGGTCATCGTGCATGGTCTCCACACCGTGCCTCAACGTATTGAAGCCCCTTGTGCTGGCTATGTGATACCTGGTGTTCCTAAACCATTGTTTCCCCCTCTGACAAATCGTGACCCATATTATGGGTTGTCAACGTTGACCACACGTAGCAAAATTATTTGGTCATGGTAAGTGGCACATGCCTAATCTGGTTGGTCATTGTGCATGGTAGCCACACCGTTCCACTACTTGTTGAAAAGCTTTGTACTTGCTAGTACATAAATAGCAAAAGGTTTCTCCCTTTGACACCAGGTCGGTTTTTGTTGATTTGTTACGCGTAGGTGCCTTCACTAGAATACTCCCTCCCATCCCCCCTCGAGGGATGTTCTGTGGATGACCTGGAGGACAGATTTGCGACCGCATTATGACACCCCCCTACCCCCCCCCCGGGCATAGGCTTGAAGGTAGAGTTGAGGTATCACAACACGGCCGTGCCCCCCCCAGGTCGCGAGCCTATTCTATCTTGCGCGTACAAGGATTCAAACCTAGAGAATCTAGTTCTATAAGCACTAAGCCAACTCGCACGGTGTTCATATGATGTCCAAATGACATTATAAGGGTTCCTATGGGTAAAGGGCATAAAATAAGGGGGTGTAAGATTAGAGGGTAGTTTTCAAAATCATGAATGATAACAACGTTAGTTTATTCATAAAACTTCGACGTAGACGGAATTTCAAATTTTGCAACTTTGAGCTTGAATAACCTCTCAACCATTGCTCCGATTGACCAGCCGTAAGAAGGAAAGTTGACAGCACACAGTGAAACTCTTTTTATGATATTCAGTGACACCAGAATGCTTTGGTTGGTCATTGTGCATGGTAGCCACACCGTGCCACCACTTATCGAAGGTATTTGTACTTGCTAGTCAATAACTAGTATTGTTTCCCCCTCTGACCATTTATGACTCGTGTTATGCGTTTTCAACGTTGACCACGTGAAGTGAAATGTGTTGGTCATGGTTAGTGACATATGCATACTTTGTTTGGTCACTGTGCATTGAAGCCACATTGTGCCACTACATATGGAAGGTATTTGTACTTGCTAGTCAATAACTAGTATTGACAAACCATTACCTTCCACCCTGACCAATTGTGACCCGTGTTAT
>SZWC01000261.1:237644-256345 GCA_023375785.1 Penium margaritaceum | reverse complement strand
CCCCCCCCACACAGGTCGCGAGCCTATTCTATATTGCGCGTACGAGGATTCAAACCTAGGACCTATCGCTCCAGAATCTAGCTCTATAAGCACTAAGCCAACTCGCACGGTGTACATATGATGTCCAAATGACAATATAAGGGTTCCTATGGTAAAGGGCATAAAATAAGGTGGTGTAAGATTAGAGGGTAGTTTTCAAAATTATGAATGATAACAAAGTTAGTTCATTCATAAAAATTTGACGTAGACGGAATTTCAAATTTTGCAACTTTGAGCTTGAATAACCTCTCAACCATTGCTCCGATTGACCAGCCGTAAGAAGGAAAGTTGACACCACACGGTGAAACTCTTTTTATGATATTCAGTGACACAAGAATGCTTTGGTTGGTCATTGTCCATGGTAGTCACACCGTGCCACCACTTATCGAAGGTCTTTGTACTTGCTAGTCGATACCAAGTATTCCCAAACCATTGCTTCTCCCTCTGCCCATTTTTCACTTGTATTATGAGTTGTGAATGTTGACCACACACATGAAACTTCTTTGGTCATGAGCAGTGATGCATGGCTACTTGGACAGGTCATTGTGCACGGTACCCACACCGTGCCAATACATACGAAAGATGTTTGTACGTGCTAGAAGATACATAGCGTTTTGAAACCATTGTTTCCCCCTCTGACCATTTGTGACTCGTGTTATGCATTTTCAATGTTGACCACATGAAGTGAAATGTGTTGGTCATGGTTAGTGACATATGCATACTTTGGTTGGTCATTGTGCATTGAAGCCACATTGTGCCACTACATATTGAAGGTATTTGTACTTTCTAGTCCATAACTAGTATTCAAAAACCATTACCTTCTAAACTACCCATTTCTGACTCGTGTTATGAGGTGTCAAAGTTTACCACACTTAGTGACATTATTTGGTCATCGTCAGTGAGATATGCCTACTTTGGTTGGTCATCGTGCATGGTCTCCACACCGTGCCACATCGTATTGAAGCCCCTTGTGCTTGCTATTTGATACTTGGTGTTCCCAAACCATTGTTTCCCCATCTGACCATTTGTGACTCGTATTAGGAGTTGTCAACGTTGACCACGCACAGCGGATTTCTTTGGTCAAAGGCAGTACATATGCCTACTTTGGTCGGTCATTGTGCATGGTAGCCACACCATGCTACTCCTGACTGAAGGTCATTGTACTTGGTAGTTGAGAACCAATATTCGCATAGCATTGTTTCCTCTCTGACCGTTTGTGACTCGTGTTATGGTTGGTCAATGTTAACCGCCCATATTGAAATTCTCTGGTCATGATCAGTGACATATGCCTAGTTTGGTTGTTTGGTGTGCATATTAGCCACACCGTGCCACTACGTTTTGAAGTTCTTTGTCCTTTCTAGTCGATACATAGGCTTCCCAAACCATTGTCTCTCCCTCTGACCATTTGTGACTCGTGTTATGAGTTGTCAATGTTGACCACACACAGCGGGTTTCTTTGGTCAAAGGCAGTACATATGCCTACTTTGGTCGGTCATTGTGCATGGTACCCACACCGTGCTACTACTGACTGAAGGTCGTTGTACTTGGTAGTTGAGAACCAATATTCGCATAGCATTGTTTCCTCTCTGACCGTTTGTGACTCGTGTTATGGTTGGTCAATGTTAACCGCCCATATTGAAATTCTCTGGTCATGATCAGTGACATATGCCTAGTTTGGTTGTTTGGTGTGCATATTAGCCACACCGTGCCACTACGTTTTGAAGTTCTTTGTCCTTTCTAGTCGATACATAGGCTTCCCAAACCATTGTCTCTCCCTCCGACCATTTGTGACTCGTGTTATTAGTTGTCAATGTTGACCACACTTAGTGGACTTCTTTGGTCGTATTCAGTGACGTATGCATCCGTTGGTTGGTCATTGTGCACGCTAGCCATACCGTGCCACTACTTGTTGAAGGTCTTTGGACTTGCTAGTTGATAACTAGTGTTCCCAACCCATTGTTTTCCCCTCTGACCATTTGTGAATCGTGTTATGCGTTTTCAACGTTGACCACATGAAGTGAAATTTGCTTGTCATGGTTCTTGACATATGCATACTTTGGTTGGTCACTATGCATTGAAGCCACATTGTGCCACTACATATTGAAGGTATTTGTACTTGCTAGTCGATAACTAGTATTCACAAATCATTATCTTCCACCCTGACCATTTGTGACTCGTGTTATGAGTTGTCAAAGTTTACCACACTTAGTGACATTATTTGGTCATGGTCAGTGACGTATGCCTACTTTGGTTTGTCATCGTGCATGGTCTCCACACCGTGCCATAGTGTATTGAAGCCCCTTGTGCTTGCTATTTGATACTTGGTGTTCCCAAACCATTCTTTCCCCCTCTGACAATTTGTGACTCGTATTATGAGCTGTCAACGTTGACCACACACAGCGGATTTCTTTGGTCAAAGGCAGTACATATGCCTACTTTGGTCGGTCATTGTGCATGGTACCCACACCGTGCTACTACTGACTGAAGGTCGTTGTACTTGGTAGTTGAGAACCAATATTCGCATAGCATTGTTTCATCTCCTGACCGTTTGTGACTCCTGTTATGGTTGGTCAACGTTGACCACCCATATTAAAATTCTCTGGACATCATCTGACATATGCCTAGTTTGGATGTTTGGTGTGCATATTAGCCACACCGTGCCACTACGTATTGAAGTTCTTTGTCCTTTCTAGTCGATACATAGGCTTCCCAAACTATTGTCTCCCCCTCTGACCATTTGTGACTCGTGTTATGAGTTGTCAATGTTGACCATACATAGTGGACTTCTTCGGTCGTATTCAGTGACGTATGCATCATTTGGTTGGTCATTGTGCACGCTAGCCATACCGTGCCACTACTTGTTGGAGGTCGTTGGACTTGCTAGTTGATAACTAATGTTCCCAACCCATTGTTTTCCCCTCTGACCATTTGTGAATCGTGTTATGCGTTTTCAACGTTGACCACATGAAGTGAAATTTGCTGGTCATTGTTCGTGACATATGCATACTTTGGTTGGTCACTGTGCATGGAAGCCACATTGTGCCACTACATATTGAAGGTATTTGTATTTGCTAGTCGATAACTAGTATTCACAAACCATTATGTTCCACCCTGACCATTTGTGACTCGTGTTATGAGTTGTCAAAGTTTACCACACTTAGTGAGATCATTTGGCCATGGTCAGTGACATATGCCTACTTTGGTTGGTCATTGTGCATGGTCTCCACACCGTGCCACAGCGTATTGAAGCCCCTTGTGCTTGCTATTTGATACCTGGTGTTCCCAAACCATTCTTTCCCCCTCTGGCCATTTGTGACTCGTATTATGAGTTGTCAACGTTGACCATACACAGCGGATTTCTTTGGTCAAAGGCAGTACATATGCCTTCTTTGGTAGGTCATTGTGCATGGTAGCCACACCATGCTACTACTGACTGAAGGTCGTTGTACTTGGTAGTTGAGAACCAATATTCGCATAGCATTGTTTCCTCTCTTGACCGTTTGTGACTCGTGTTATGGTTGGTCAACATTTACCACCCATATTGAAATTCTCTGGTCATGATCAGTGACATATGCCTAGTTTGGTTGTTTGGTGTGCATATTAGCCACACCGTGCCACTACGTATTGACGTTCTTTGTCCTTTCTAGTCGATACATAGGCTTCCCAAACCATTGTCTCTCCCTCTGACCATTTGTGACTCGTGTTATGAGTTGTCAATGTTGACCACACATAGTGGACTTCTTCGTTCGTATTCAGTGACGTATGTATCATTTGATTGGTCATTGTGCACGCTAGCCATACCGTGCCACTACTTATTGAAGGTCTTTGGAATTGCTAGTTGATAACTAGTGTTCTGAACCCATTGTTTTCCCCTCTGACCATTTGTGACTCGTGTTATGCGTTTTCAACGTTGACCACATGAAGTGAAATTTGTTGGTAATGGTTTGTGACATGTGCATACCTTGGTTGGTCACTGTGCATTGAAGCCACATTGTGCCACTACATAGTGAAGGTATTTGTACTTGCTAGTTGATAACTAGTAGTCACAAACCATTATCTTCCACCCTGACCATTTGTGACTCGTGCTATGAGTTGTCAAAGTTTACCACACATAGTGACATTATTTCGTCATGGTCAGTGACATATGCCTACTTTGGTTGGTCATCGTGCATGGTCTCCACACCGTGCCACAGCGTATTGAAGCCCCTTGTGCTTGCTATTTGATACTTGGTGTTCCCAAACCATTCTTTCCCCCTGTGACCATTTGTGACTCGTATTATGAGTTGTCAATGTTGACCACACACAGCGGGTTTCTTTGGTCAAAGGCAGTACATATGCCTACTTTGGTCGGTCATTGTGCATGGTAGCCACACCGTGCTACTACTGATTGAAGTTCATTGTACTTGGTAGTTGAGGACCGATATTTCCATAGCATTGCTTCATCTCCTGACCGTTTTTTGACTCGTGTTATGGTTGGTCAACGTTGACCACCCATATTGAAATTCTCTGGACTTCATCTGACATATGCCTAGTCTGGTTGTTTGGTGTGCATATTAGGCACACCGTGCCACTATGTATTGAAATTATTTGTCTTTTCTAGTCAATACATAGGCTTCTTAAACCATTGTCTATCCCTCTGACCATTTGTGACTCGTGTTACAAGTTGTCAATGTTGACCACACATAGTGGACTTATTCGGTCGTAGTCAGTGACGTATGCATCCTTTGGTTGGTGACTGTGCACGCTAGCCATACCGTGCCACAGCTTGTTGAAGGTCTTTGTACTTGCTAGTTGATAAATAGTGTTCCCAACCCATTGTTTTCCCCTCTGACCATTTGTGACTCATGTTATGCGTTTTCAACATTGACCACACACTGTGAAATTCTTTTGGTCATGGTTTGTGACATATGCATACTTTGGATGGTCACTGTGCTCTGAAGCCACATTGTACCACTACATATTGAAGGTATTTGTACTTGCTAGTCGATAACTAGTATTCACAAACCATTACCTTCCACCCTGACCATTTGTGACCCGTGTTATGAGTTGTCAAAGTTTACCACACTTAGTGACATTATTTGGTCATTGTCAGTGACATATGCTTACTTTGGTTGGTCATCGTGCATGGTCTCCACACCGTGCCAAAATGTATTCAAGCCCCTTGTGCTTGCTATGTGATAATTGGTGTTCCCAAACCATTGTTTCCCCCTCTGACCATTTGTGACTCGCATTATGAGTTGTCAGCATTGACCACACACAGCGGATTTCTTTGGTCAAAGGCAGTACATATGCCTACTTTGGTCGGTCATTGTGCATGGTAGCCACACCGTGCTACTACTGAATGAAGGTTGTTGTACTTGGTAGTTGAGACCTGATATTCCCATAGCATTTTTTCCTCTCCTGACCATTTGTGACTCGTGTTATGGTTGGTCAACGTTGACCACCCATATTGAAATTCTCTGGTCATGATCAGTGACATATGCCTAGTTTGGTTGTTTGGTGTGCATATTAGCCACACCGTGCCACTATGTATTGAAGTTCTTTGTCAAATCTAGTCAATAAATAGGCTTCCCAAACCATTGTCTCTCCCTCTGACTATTTGTGATTCGTGATATGAGTTGTCAATGTTGACGACACATAGTGGACTTATTTGGTCGTAGTCAGTGACGTATGCATCCTTTGGTTGGTCATTGTGCACGCTAGCCATACCGTGCCACTGCTTGTTGAAGATCTTTGTACTTGCTAGTTGATAACTAGTGTTCCCAACCCATTGTTTTCCCCTCTGACCATTTGTGACTTGTGTTATGCGTTTTCAACGTTGACCTCATGAAGTGAAATTTGTTGGTCATTGTTAGTGACATATCCATACTTTGGTTGGTCACTGTGCATTGAAGCCACATTGTGCCACTACATATTGAAGGTATTTGTACTTGCTAGTCGATAACTAGTATTCACAAACCATTATCTTCCACCCTGACCATTAGTGACTCATGTTATGAGTTGTCAAAGTTTACCAAACTTAGTGACATTATTTGGTCATGGTCAATGACATATGCCTACTTTGGTTGGTCATCGTGCATGGTCTCCTCACCGTGCCACAGCGTATTGCAGCCCCTTGTGCTTGCTATTCGATACTTGGTGTTCCCAAACCATTGTTTCCCCCTCTGAACATTTGTGACTCGTACATGAGTTGTCAACGTTGACCACACACAGCAGATTTATTTGGTCAAAGGCAGTACATATGCCTTCTTTGGTCGGTCATTGTGCATGGTAGCCACCCCATGCTACTACTGACTGAAGGTCGTTATACTTGGTAGTTGAGAACCGATATTCCCATAGCATTGTTTCCTCTCCTGACCGTTTGTGACTCGTTTTATGGTTGGTCAACGTTGACCACCCATATTGAAATTCTCTGGTCATGATCAGTGACATATGCCTAATTTGGTTGTTTGTTGTGAATATTAGCCACACCGTGCCACTACGTATTTAAGTTATTTGTCCTTTCTAGTCAATACATAGGCTTAACCATTGTCTCTCCCTCTGACCATTTGTGACTCGTGTTATGAGTTGTCAATGTTGACCACACATAGTGGACTTATTCGGTCGTAGTCTGTGACGTATGCATCCTTTGGTTGGTCACTGTGCACGATAGACATACCGTGCCACTGCTTGTTGAAGGTCTTTGTACTTGCTAGTCGATAACTAGTGTTCCCAACCCATTGTTTTCCCCTCTGACCATTTGTGACTCGTGTTATGCGTTTTCAACATTGACCACACACTGTGAAATTCTTTTGGTCATGGTTAGTGACATATGCATACTTTGGTTGGTAACTGTGCATTGAAGCCACATTGTGCCACTACATATTGAACGTATTTGTACTTGTTAGTCGATAACTAGTATTCACAAACCATGATCTTCAACCCTGACCATTTGTGACTCTTGTTATGAGTTGTCAAACTTTACCACACTTAGTGACAGTATTTGGTCATGGTCAGTGACATATGCTTACTTTGGGTGGTCATCGTGCATGGTCTCCAAACCGTGCCACAACGTATTGAAGCCCCTTGTGCTTGCTAAGTGATGCTTTGTGTTCCCAAACCATTGTTTCCCCCTCTGACCATTTGTGACTCGTATGATGAGTTGTCAGCGTTGACCACACACAGCGGATTTCTTTGGTCAAAGGCAGTACATATGCCTACTTTGGTCGGTCATTGTGCATGGTGGCCACACCGTGCTACTACTGACTGGAGGTCGGTGTACTTGGTAGTTGAGAACCGATATTCTCATACCATTGTTTCCTCTCCTGACCGTTTGTGACTCGTGTTATGGTTGGTCAACGCTGACCACCCATATTGAAATTCTCTGGTCATGATCAGTGACATATGCCTAGTATGGTTGTTTAATGTCCATACTAGCCACACCGTGCCACTATGTATTGAAGTTCTTTGTCAAATCTAGTCAATACGTAGAATTCCCAAACCATTGTCTCTCCCTCTGACCATTTGTGACTCGTGTTATGAGTTGTCAATGTTGACCACACATAGTGGACTTAATCGGTCGTAGTCAGTGACGTATGCATCCTTTGGTTGGTCACTGTGTACGCTAGCCATACCGTGCCACTACTTGTTGAAGGTCTCTGTACTTGCTAGTTGATAACTAGTGTTATCAACCCATTGTTTTCCCCCATGACCATTTGTGACTTGTGTCATGCGTTTTCAACGTTGACCACATGAAGTGAAATTTGTTGGTCATGGTTAGTGACATATCCATACTTTGGTTGGTCACTGTGCATTGAAGCCACATTGTGCCACTACACATTGAAGGTATTTGTACTTGCTAGTCGATAACTAGTATTCACAAACAGTTATCTTCCACCCTGACCATTTGTGACTCGTGTTATGAGTTGTCAAAGTTTACCACACTTAGTGACATTATTTGGTCATGGTCAATGACATATGCTTACTTTGGTTGGTCATCGTGCATGGTCTCCTAACCGTGCCACAGCGTATTGCAGCCCCTTGTGCTTGCTATTTGCTATTTGGTGTTCCCAAACCATTGTTTCCCCATCTGACTATTTGTGACTCGTATATGAGTTGTCAACATTGACCACACACAGCAGATTTCTTTGGTCAAAGGCAGTACATATGCCTACTTTGGTCAGTCATTGTTCATGGTAGCCACACCATGCTACTACTGAGTGAAGGTCGTTGTATTTGGTAGTTGAGAACCGATATTCCCATAGCATTGTTTCCTCCCCCGACTGTTTGTGACTCGTGTTATGGTTGGTCAACGTTGACCACCCATATTGAAATTCTCTGGTCATGATCAGTGACGTATGCCTAGTTTGGTTGTTTGGTGTGCATATTAGCCACAGCGTGCCACTACGTATTGAAGTTCTTTTTCCTTTCTAGTCAATACATAGGCTTAACCATTGTCTCTCCCTCTGACCATTTGTGACTCGTGTTATGAGTTGTCAATGTTGACCACACATAGTGGACTTATTCGGTCGTAGTCAGTGACGTATGCTTCCTTTGGTTGGTCACTGTGCACGCTAGCCATACCGTGCCACTGCTTGTTGAAGGTCTTTGTACTTGCTAGTTGATAACTAGTGTTCCCAACCCATTTTTTCCCCTCTGACCATTTGTGACTCGTGTTATACGTTTTCAACATTGACCACACACTGTGAAATTATTTTGGTCATGGTTAGTGACATATGCATACTTTGGTTGGTCACTGTGCATTGAAGCCACATTGTGCCACTACATATTGAAGGTATTTGTACTTGCTATTCGATAACTAGTATTCACAAACCATTATCTTCAACCCTGACCATTTGTCACTCGTGTTATGAGTTGTCAAAGTTTACCACACTTAGTGACAGTATTTGGTCATGGTCAGTGACATATGCCTACTTTGGTTGGTCATCGTGTATGGTCTCCACACCGTGCCACAACGTATTGAAGCCTCTTGTGCTTGCTATTTGATACTTGGTGTTCCCAGACCATTCTTTCCCCATCTGACCATTTGTGACTCGTATTATGAGTTGTCAAGGTTGACCACACACAGCGGATTTCTTCGGTCAAAGGCAGTACATATGCCTACTTTGGTCGGTCATTGTGCATGGTAGCCACACCGTGCTACTATTGACTGAAGGTTGTTGTACTTGGTAGTTGATAACCGATATTTCCATAGCATTGTTTCATCTCCTGACCGTTTGTGACTCGTGTTATGGTTGGTCAACGTTGACCACCCATATTGAAATTCTCTTGACATCATCTGAAATATGCCTAGTCTGGTTGTTTGGTGTGCATATTAGCCACACCGTGCCACTATGTATTGAAGTTATTTGTCCTTTCTAGTCAATACATAGGCTTCTTAAACCATTGTCTCTCCCTCTGACCATTTGTGACTCGTGTTATGAGTTGTCAATGTTGACCACACATAGTGGACTTATTCGGTCGTAGTCAGTAACGTATGCATCCTTTGGTTGGTCACTGTGCACGCTAGACATACCGTGCCACTGCTTGTTGAAAATCTTTGTACTTGCTAGTCGATAACTAGTGTTCTCAACCCATTGTTCTCCCCTCTGACCATTTGTGACTCGTGTTATGCGTTTTCAACATTGACCACACACTGTGAAATTGTTTTGGTCATGGTTAGTGACATATGCATACTTTGGTTGGTCACTGTGCATTGAAGCCACGTTGTGCCACTACATATTGAAGGTATTTGTACTTGCTAGTCGATAACTAGTATTCACAAACCATTACCTTCCAACCTGATCATTTGTGACCCGTGTTATGAGTTGTCAAAGTTTACCACACTTAGTGACATTATTTGGTCATGGTCAGTGACTTATGCCTACTTTGGTTGGTCATCGTGCATGGTCTCCACACCGTGCCACAACGTATTGAAGCCCCTTGTGCTTGCTAAGTGATTCTTGGTGTTCCCAAACCATTGTTTCCCCCTCTGACCATTTGTGACTCGTATGATGAGTTGTCANCGTTGACCACACACAGCGGATTTCTTTGGTCAAAGGCAGTACATATGCCTACTTTGGTCGGTCATTGTGCATGGTAGCCACACCGTGCTACTACTGACTGAAGGTCGTTGTACTTGGTAGTTGAGAACCGATATTCCCATAGCATTGTTTCCTCTCCTGATCGTTTGTGACTCGTGTTATGGTTGGTCAACGTTGACCACCCATATTGAAATTCTCTGGTCATGATCAGTGACATATGCCTAGTTTGGTTGTTTGGTGTGCATATTAGCCACACAGTGCCACTATGTATTGAAGTTCTTTGTCAAATCTAGTCAATACATAGGCTTCCCAAACCATTGTCTCTCCCTCTTACTATTTGTGACTCGTGTTATGAGTTGTCAATGTTGATGACACATAGTGGACTTATTCGGTCGTAGTCAGTGACGTATGCATCCTTTGGTTGGTCAGTGTGCACGATAGCCATACCGTGCCACTGCTTGTTGAAGATCTTTGTACTTGCTAGTTGATAAGTAGTGTTCCCAACCCATTGTTTTCCCCTCTGACCATTTGTGACTTGTGTTATGCGTTTTCAACGTTGACCAAATGAAGTGAAATTTGTTGGTCATGGTTAGTGACATATCCATACTTTGGTTGGTCACTGTGCATTGAAGCCACATTGTGCCACTACATATTGAAGGTACTTGTACTTGCTAGTCGATAACTAGTATTCACAAACCATTCTCTTCCACCCTGACCATTAGTGACCCGTGTTATGAGTTGTCAAAGTTTACCACACTTAGTGACATTATTTGGTCATGGTCAATGACATATGCCTCCTTTGGTTGGTCATCGTGCATGGTCTCCTCGCCGTGCCACAGCGTATTGCAGCCCCTTGTGCTTGCTACTCAATACTTGGTGTTCCCAAACCATTGTTTCCCCCTCTGACCATTTGTGACTCGTATATGAGTTGTCAACGTTGACCACACAGAGCAGATTTATTTGGTCAAAGGCAGTACATATGCCTACTTTGGTCGGTCATTGTGCATGGTAGCCACCCCATGCTACTACTGACTGAAGGTCGTTGTACTTGGTAGTTGAGAACCGATATTCCCATAGCATTGTTTCCTCTCCTTACCGTTTGTGACTCGTGTTATGGTTGGTCAACGTTGACCACCCATATTGAAATTCTCTTGACATCATCTGACATATGCCTAGTCTGGTTGTTTGGTGTGCATATTAGCCACACCGTGCCACTATGTATTGAAGATATTTGTCCTTTCTAGTCAATACATAGGCTTCTTAAACCATTGTCTCTCCCTCTGACCATTTGTGACCCGTGTTACGAGTTGTCAATGTTGACCACACATAGTGGACTTATTCAGTCGTAGTCAGTGACGTATGCATCCTTTGGTTCGTCGCTGTGCACGCTAGCCATACCGTGCCACTGCTTGTTGAAGTTCTTTGTACTTGCTAGTTGATAACTAGTGTTCCCAAACCATTGTTGCCCCCTCTGACCATTTGTGACTCATGTTATGCATTTTTAAAGTTGACCACACACTGTGAAATTTGTTTGGTCATGGGTAGTGACATATGCATACTTTGGTTGGTCCTTGTGCATTGAAGCTACGTTGTGCCACTACATATTGAAGGTATTTGTACTTGCTAGTCGATAACTAGTATTCACAAACCATTACCTTCCAACCTCATCATTTGTGACCCGTGTTATGAGTTGTCAAAGTTTACCACACTTAGTGACATTATTTGGTCATGGTCAGTGACGTATGCCTACTTTGGTTGGTCATCGTGCATGGTGTCCTAACTGTGCCACAGCGTATTGCAGCCCCTTGTGCTTGCTATTTGCTATTTGGTGTTCCCAACCCATTGTTTCCCCATCTGACCATTTGTGACTCATATATGAGTTGTCAACGTTGACCACACACAGCAGATTTCTTTGGTCAAAGGCAGTACATATGCCTACTTTGGTCAGTCATTGTTCATGGTAGCCACACCATGCTACTACTGACTGAAGGTCGTTGTATTTGGTAGTTGAGAACCGATATTCCCATAGCATTGTTTCCTCCCCTGACTGTTTGTGACTCGTGTTATGGTTGGTCAACGTTGACCACCCATATTGAAATTCTCTGGTCATGATCAGTGACGTATGCCTAGTTTGGTTGTTTGGTGTGCATATTAGCCACAGCGTGCCACTACGTATTGAAGTTCTTTTTCCTTTCTAGTCAATACATAGGCTTAACCATTGTCTCTCCCTCTGACCATTTGTGACTCGTGTTATGAGTTGTCAATGTTGACCACACATAGTGGACTTATTCGGTCGTAGTCAGTGACGTATGCTTCCTTTGGTTGGTCACTGTGCACACTAGCCATACCGTGCCACTGCTTGTTGAAGGTCTTTGTACTTGCTAGTTGATAACTAGTGTTCCCAACCCATTTTTTCCCCTCTGACCATTTGTGACTCGTGTTATGCGTTTTCAACATTGACCACACACTGTGAAATTCTTTTGGTCATGGTTTGTGACATATGCATACTTTGGTTGGTCACTGTGCATTGAAGCCACGTTGTGCCACTACATATTGAAGGTATTTGTACTTGCTAGTCCATAACTAGTATTCACAAACCATTGTCTCCACCCTGACCATTTGTGACTCGTGTTATGAGTTGTCAAAGTTTACCACACTTAGTGACATTATTTGGTCATGGTCAGTGACGTATGCCTACTTTGGTTGGTCATCGTGCATGGTCTCCACACCGTGCCACAACGTATTGAAGCCCCTTGTGCTTGCTAAGTGATTCTTGGTGTTCCCAAACCATTGTTTCGCCCTCTGACCATTTGTGACTTGTATGATGAGTTGTCAACGTTGACCACACACAGCGGATTTCTTTGGTCAAAGGCAGTACATATGCCTACTTTGGTCGGTCATTGTGCATGGTAGCCACACCGTGCTACTACTGACTGAAGGTCGTTGTACTTGGTAGTTGAGAACCGATATTCCCATAGCATTGTTTCCTCTCCTGACCGTTTGTGACTCGTGTTATGGTTGGTCAACGTTGACCACCCATATTGTAATTCTCTGGTCATGATCAGTGACATATGCCTAGTTTGGTTGTTTGGTGTGCATATTAGCCACACAGTGCCACTATGTATTGAAGTTCTTTGTCAAATCTAGTCAATACATAGGCTTCCCAAACCATTGTCTCTCCCTGTGACCATTTGTGGATCGTGTTATGAGTTGTCAATGTTGACGACACATAGTGGACTTATTTGGTCGTAGTCAGTGACGTATGCATCCTTTGGTTGGTCACTGTGCACGCTAGCCATACCGTGCCACTGCTTGTTGAAGNATTTGTACTTGCTAGTCGATAACTAGTATTCACAAACCATTATCTTCCACCCTGACCATTTGTGACTCGTGTTATGAGTTGTCAAAGTTTACCACACTTAGTGGGATTATTTGGTCATGGTCAATGACATATGCCTACTTTGGTTGGTCATCGTGCATGGTCTCCTCATCGTGCCACAGCGTATTGCAGCCCCTTGTGCTTGCTATTCGATACTTGGTGTTCCCAAACCATTGTTTTCCCCTCTGACCATTAGTGACTCGTATATGAGTTGTCAACCTTGACCACACACAGCAGATTTATTTGGTCAAAGGCAGTACATATGCCTACTTTGGTCGGTCGTTGTGCATGGAAGCCACACCATGCTACTACTGACTGAAGGTCGTTGTACTTGGTAGTTGAGAACCGATATTCCCATAGCATTGTTTCCTCTCCTTACCGTTTGTGACTCGTGTTATGGTTGGTCAACGTTGACCACACATATTGAAATTCTCTGGTCATGATCAGTGACATATGCCTAAATTGGTTGTTTGGTGTGAATATTAGCCACACCGTGCCACTACGTATTTCAGTTCTTTGTCCTTTCTAGTCAATACATAGGCTTAACCATTGTCTCTCCCTCTGACCATTTGTGACTCGTGTTATGAGTTGTCAATGTTGACCGCACATAGTGGACTTATTCGGTCGTAGCCAGTGACGTATGCATCCTTTTGTTGGTCACTGTGCACGCTAGACATACCGTGCCACTGCTTGTTGAAAATCTTTGTACTTGCTAGTCGATAACTAGTGTTCTCAACCCATTGTTCTCCCCTCTGACCATTTGTGACTCGTGTTATGCGTTTTCAACATTGACCACGCACTGTAAAATTCTTTTGGTCATGGTTTGTGACATATGCATACTTTGGTTGGTCACTGTGCATTGAAGCCACGTTGTGCCACTACATATTGAAGGTATTTGTACTTGCTAGTCGATAACTAGTATTCACAAACCATTTCCTTCCAACCTGATCATTTGTGACCCGTGTTATGAGTTGTCAAAGTTTACCACACTTAGTGACATTATTTGGTCATGGTCAGTGACGTATGCCTACTTTGGTTGGTCATCGTGCATGGTCTCCACGCCGTGCCACAACGTATTGAAGTCCCTTGTGCTTGCTTAGTGATTCTTGGTGTTCAAAACCCATTGTTTCCCCATCTGACCATTTGTGACTCGTATGATGAGTTGTCAGCGTTGACCACACACAGCGGATTTCTTTGGTCAAAGGCAGTACATATGCCTACTTTGGTCGGTCATTGTGCATGGTAGCCACACCGTGCTACTACTGACTGAAGGTCGTTGTACTTTGTAGTTGAGAACCGATATTCCCATAGCATTGTTTCCTCTCCTGACTGTTTGTGACTCGTGTTATGGTTGGTCAACGTTGACCACCCATATTGAAATTCTCTGGTCATGATCAGTGACATATGCCTAGTTTGGTTGTTTGGTGTGCATATTAGCCACACAGTGCCACTATGTATTGAAGTTCTTTGTCAAATCTAGTCAATACATAGGCTTCCCAAACCATTGTCTCTCCCTCTGACCATTTGTGACTCGTGTTATGAGTTGTCAATGTTGACGACACATAGTGGACTTATTTGGTCGTAGTCAGTGACGTATGCATCCTTTGGTTGGTCACTGTGCACGCTAGCCATACCGTGCCACTGCTTGTTGAAGATCTTTGTACTTGCTAGTTGATAACTAGTGTTCCCAACCCATTGTTTTCCCCTCTGACCATTTGTGACTTGTGTTATGCGTTTTCAACGTTGACCACATGAAGTGAAATTTGTTGGTCATGGTTAGTGACATATCCATACTTTGGTTGGTCACTGTGCATTGAAGCCACATTGTGCCACTACATATTGAAGGTATTTGTACTTGCTAGTCGATAACTAGTATTCACAAACCATTATCTTCCACCCTGACCATTAGTGACTCGTGTTATGAGTTGTCAAAGTTTACCACACTTAGTGACATTATTTGGTCATGGTCAGTGACGTATGCCTACTTTGGTTGGTCATCGTGCATGGTCTCCTCATCGTGCCACAGCGTATTGCAGCCCCTTGTGCTTGCTATTCGATACTTGGTGTTCCCAAACCATTGTTTTCCCCTCTGACCATTAGTGACTCGTATATGAGTTGTCAACCTTGACCACACACAGCAGATTTATTTAGGCAAAGGCAGTACATATGCCTACTTTGGTCGGTCGTTGTGCATGGAAGCCACACCATGCTACTACTGACTGAAGGTCGTTGTACTTGGTAGTTGAGAACCGATATTCCCATAGCATTGTTTCCTCTCCTTACCGTTTGTGACTCGTGTTATGGTTGGTCAACGTTGACCACACATATTGAAATTCTCTGGTCATGATCAGTGACATATGCCTAGTTTGGTTGTTTGGTGTGAATATTAGCCACACCGTGCCACTACGTATTTCAGTTCTTTGTCCTTTCTAGTCAATACATAGGCTTAACCATTGTCGCTCCCTCTGACCATTTGTGACTCCTGCTATGAGTTGTCAATGTTGACCACACATAGTGGACTTATTCGGTCGTAGTCAGTGACGTATGCATCCTTTGGTTGGTCACTGTGCACGCTAGACATACCGTGCCACTGCTTGTTGAAAATCTTTGTACTTGCTAGTCGATAACTAGTGTTCTCAACCCATTGTTCTCCCCTCTGACCATTTGTGACTCGTATTATGCGTTTTCAACATTGACCACGCACTGTGAAATTCTTTTGGTCATGGTTTGTGACATATGCATACTTTGGTTGGTCGCTGTGCATTGAAGCCACGTTGTGCCACTACATATTGAAGGTATTTGTACTTGCTAGTCGATAACTAGTATTCACAAACCATTTCCTTCCAACCTGATCATTTGTGACCCGTGTTATGAGTTGTCAAAGTTTACCACACTTAGTGACATTATTTGGTCATGTTCAGTGACGTATGCCTACTTTGGTTGGTCATCGTGCATGGTCTCCACACCGTGCCACAACGTATTGAAGCCCCTTGTGCTTGCTTAGTGATTCTTGGTGTTCAAAACCCATTGTTTCCCCATCAGACCGTTTGTGACTCGTATGATGAGTTGTCAGCGTTGACCACACACAGCGGATTTCTTTGGTCAAAGGCAGTACATATGCCTACTTTGGTCGGTCATTGTGCATGGTAGCCACACCGTGCTACTACTAACTGAAGGTCGTTGTACTTTGTAGTTGAGAACCGATATTCCCATAGCATTGTTTCCTCTCCTGACCGTTTGTGACTCGTGTTATGGTTGGTCAACGTTGACCACCCATATTGAAATTCTCTGGTCATGATCAGTGACATATGCCTAGTTTGGTTGTTTGGTATGCATATTAGCCACACCGTGCCACTATGTATTGAAGTTCTTTGTCAAATATAGTCAATACATAGGATTCCCAAACCATTGTCTCTCCCTCTGACCATTTGTGACTCGTGTTATGAGTTGTCAATGTTGACGACACATAGTGGACTTATTCGGTCGTAGTCAGTGACGTATGCATCCTTTGGTTGGTCACTGTGCACGCTAGCCATATCGTGCCACTGCTTGTTGAAGATCTTTGTACTTGCTAGTTGATAACTAGTGTTCCCAACCACTTGTTTTCCCCTCTGACCATTTGTAACTTGTGTTATGCGTTTTCAACGTTGACCACATGAAGTGAAATTTGTTGGTCATGGTTAGTGACATATCCATACTTTGGTTGGTCACTGTGCATTGAAGCCACATTGTGCCACTACATATTGAAGGTATTTGTACTTGCTAGTCGAAAACTAGTATTCACAAACCATTATCTTCCACCCTGACCATTTGTGACTTGTGTTATGAGTAGTCAAAGTTTACTACACTTAGTGACATTATTTGGTCATGGTCAATGACATATGCCTACTTTGGTTGGTCATCGTGCATGGTCTCCTCACCGTGCCACAGCGTATTGCAGCCCCTTGTGCTTGCTATTCGATACTTGGTGTTCCCAAACCATTTTTTCCCCCTCTGACCATTTGTGACTCGTATATGAGTTGTCAACGTTGACCACACACAGCAGATTTATTTGGTCAAAGGCAGTACATATGCCTAGTTTGGTCGGTCATTTTGCATGGTAGCCACACCATGCTACTACTGACTGAAGGTCGTTGTACTTGGTAGTTGAGAACCGATATTCCCATAGCATTGTTTCCTCTCTTGACCGTTTGTGACTCGTGTTATGGTTGGTCAACGTTGACCACCCATATTGAAATTCTCTGGTCATGATCAGTGACATATGCCTAGTTTGGTTGTTTGGTGTGAAAATTAGCCACACTGTGCCACTACGTATTTAAGTTCTTTGTCCTTTCTAGTCAATACATAGGCTTAACCATTGTCTCTCCCTGTGACCATTTGTGACTCGTGTTTTGAGTTGTCAATGTTGACCACACATAGTGGACTTATTTGGTCGTAGTCAGTGACGTATGCATCCTTTGGTTGGTCACTCTGCACGCTAGACATACCGTGCCACTGCTTGTTGAAGGTCTTTGTACTTGCTAGTCGATAACTAGTGTTCCCAACCCATTGTTTTCCCCTCTGACCATTTGTGACTCGTGTTATGCGTTTTCAACATTGACTACACACTGTGAAATTCTTTCGGTCATGGTTAGTGACATATGCATACTTTGGTTGGTCACTGTGCATTGAAGCCACATTGTGCCACTACATATTGAAGGTATTTGTACTTGCTAGTCGATAACAAGTATTCACAAACTATTATCTTCCACCCTGACCATTTGTGACTCGTGTTATGAGTTGTCAAAGTTTACCACACATAGTGACAGTATTTGGTCATGTTCAGTGACATATGCCTACTTTGGTTGGTCATCATGCATGGTCTCCACACCATGCCACAACGTATTGAAGCCCCTTGTGCTTGCTAAGTGATGCTTTGTGTTCCCAAACCATTGTTTTCCCCTCTGACCATTTGTGACTCGTATGATGAGTTGTCAGCGTTGACCACACACAGCGGATTTCTTTGGTCAAAGGCAGTACATATGCCTACTTTGGCCGGTCATTGTGCATGGTAGCCACACCGTGCTACTACTGACTGAAGGTCGTTGTACTTGGTAGTTGAGAACCAATATTCCCATAGCATTGTTTCCTCTCCTAACCGTTTGTGACTCGTGTTATGGTTGGTCAACGTTGACCACCCATATTGAAATTCTCTGGTCATGATCAGTGACATATGCCTAGTTTGGTTGTTTGGTGTGCATATTAGCCACACCGTGCCACTA
>SZWC01000261.1:222763-234856 GCA_023375785.1 Penium margaritaceum | reverse complement strand
CATACTTTGGTTGGTCACTGTGCATTGTAGCCACACGGTGCCACTACATATTGAATGTATTTGTACTTGCTAGTCGATAACTAGTATTCACAAACCATTATCTTGCACCCTGACCATTTGTGACTCGTGTTATGAGTTGTCAAAGTTTACAACACTTAGTGACCTTATTTGGTCATGGTCAGTGACATATGCCTACTTTGGTTGGACATCATGCATGGTATCCACACCGTGGCACAGCTTATTGAAGGTCCTTGTGCTTGCTAGTTGATACCTGGTGTTCCCAAACCATTCTCTCCCCCTCTGACCATTTGTGACTCCTATTATGAGTTGTCAACATTGACCACACACAGCAGATTTCTTTGGTCAAAGGCAGTACATGTGCCTACTTTGGTCGGTCATTGTGCATGGTAGCTACACAGTGCTTATAATGATTGAAGGTCGCTGTACTTGCTAGTTGAGAACTGATATTCCCAGACCATTGTTTCCCCCTCTGACCGTTTGTGACTCGTGTTGTGGTTGGTGAGTGTTGACCACCCATATTGAAAATCTCTGGTTATGGTCAGTGACATATGCCTGGTTTTGGTTGTTTGGTGTGCATAGTAGCCACAACGTGCCACTACGTATTGAAGTTCTTTGTCGTTTCCAGTCGATGTATAGGGTTCCCAAACCATTGTCTCTCCCTCTGACCATTTGTGACTCGTGTTATCAGTTGTCAATTTTGAGCGTACATAGTGGACTTCTTCGGTCATAGTCAGTGACACATGCATCCATTGGTTGGTCACTGTGCATGCTAGCCACACCGTGCCACTACTTGTTGAAAATCTTTCTACTTGCTAGTTAATAACTAGTGTTCCCAACCCATGGTTCCCCCCTCTGACCATTTGTGACTCGTGTTATGAGTTTTCAACGTTGACCACACACTGTGAAATCCGTTTGGTCATGGTTTGTGACATATGCCTACTTTGGTTTGTCACTGTACATGGTTACCACGCCGTTTCACTACATATCGAAGGTCTATGTGCTTTCTAGTTGATAGCTAGTGTTCCCAAACCATTGCTACCCCCTCTGAATATATGTGAGTTGTCAACATTGACCACATGAAGTGAATTTTTTCCGTCATGGTCAGTGACATATGCATACTTTGGATGGTCACTGTGCATTGAAGCCACATTGTGCCACTACATATTGAAGGTATTTGTACTTGCTAGTCGATAACTAGTATCCACAAACCGTTATCTTCCACCCTGACCATTTGGGAGTTGTGTTATGGGTTGTCGATGTTTACCATACTTAGTGACATTGTTTGGACATGGTTAGTGACATATGCCTACTTTGGCTGGTCATCGTNCATGGTCTCCACACCGTGCCACAATGTATTGAAGCCCCTTGTGCTTGCTATTTGATACCTGGTGTTCCCAAACCATTGTTTCCCCCTCTGACCATTTGTGACTCGTATTATGAGTTGTCAACGTTGACCACACACAGCAGATTTCTTTGGTCAAAGGCAATACATATGCCTACTTTGGCCAGTCATTGTGCATGGTAGCCACACCGTGCTACTACTGACTGAAGGTCGTTGTACTTGGTAGTTGAGAACCGATATTCCCATAGCATTGTTTCCTCTTCTGACTGTTTGTGACTCGTGTTATGGTTGGTCAACGTTGACCACCCACATTGAAATTCTCTGGTCATGATCAGTGACATATGCCTAGTTTGGTTGTTTGGTGTGCATATTAGCAACACCGTGCCCAAGTCTATTGAAGTTATTTGTCCTTTCTAGTCAATACATAGGCTTCCCAACCCATTGTCTCTCCCTCTGACCATTTGAGACTCGTGTTATGAGTTGTCAATGTTGACCACACATAGTGAACTTATTCGGTCGTAGTCAGTGACGTATGCATCCTTNGGTTGGTCACTGTGCACGCTAGCCATACCGTGCCACTGCTTGTTGAAGGTCTTTGTACTTGCTAGTTGATAACTAGTGTTCCCAACCCATTGTTTTCCCCTCTGACCATTTGTGACTCGTGTTATGCGTTTTCAACGTTGACCACATGAAGTGAAATTTGTTGGTCATGGTTAGTGACATATGCATAATTTGGTTGGTCACTGTGCATTGAAGCCACACCGTGCCACTACATATTGAAGGTATTTGTACTTGCTAGTCGATAACTACTATTCATAAACCATTATCTTCCACCCTGACCATTTGTGACTCGTGTTATGAGTTGTCAAAGTTTACCACACTTAGTGACATTATTTGGTCATGGTCAGTGACATATGCCTACTTTGGTTGGTCATCGTGCATGGTCTCCACATCGTGCCACAACGTATTGAAGCCCCTTGTGCTTGCTATTTGATACCTGGTGTTCCCAAACCATTGCTTCCCCATCTGACCATTTGCGACTCATATTATGAGTTGTCAACGTTGACCACACACAACGGATCTCTTCGCTCAAAGGCAGTATATATGCCTACTTTGGTCGGTCATTGTGCATGGTAGCCACACCGTGCTACTACTGATTGACGGTCGTTGTACTTGGTAGTTGAGAACCAATATTCCCATAGCATTGTTTCCTATCCTGACCGTTTGTGACTCGTGTTATTGTAGGTCAATGTTGACCACCGATATTGAAAGTCTCTGGTCATGATCAGTGACATATTCATAGTCTGGTTGTTTTGTGTGCATATTATCCACACCGCGCCACTACGTATTGAAGTTTGTTGTCCTTTCTAGTCAATACATAGGCTTCCCAAACCATTGTCTCTCCCTCTGACCATTTGTGACTCGTGTTATGAGTTGTCAATGTTGATCACACATAGTGGACTTATTCGGTCGTAGTCAGTGACGTATGCATCCTTTGGTTGGTCACTGTGCACGCTAGCCATACCGTGCCACTGCTTGTTGAAGGTCTTTGTACTTGCTAATTGATAACTAGTGTCCCCAACTCATTGTTTTCCCCTCTGACCATTTGTGACTCGTGTTATGCGTTTTCAACGTTGACCACATGAAGTTAAATTTCTTGGTCATGGTTAGTGACATCTGCAAACTTTGGTTGGTCACTGTGCATTGAAGCCACATTGTGCCACTACATATTGAAGGTATTTTTACTTGCTAGTCGATAACTAGTATTCACAAACCATTATCTTCCACCCTGACCATTTGTGACTCATGTTATGAGTTGTCAAAGTTTACCACACTTGGTGACATCATTTGGTCATGGTCAGTTACATATGCCTACTTTGGTTGGTCATCGTGCATTGTCTCCACGCCGTGCCACAGCGTATTGATGCCCCTTGTGCTTGCTATTTGATACTTGGTGTTCCCAAACCATTGTTTCCCCCTCTGACCATTTGTGACTCGTCTTATGAGTTGTCAACGTTGACCACACACAGCGGATTTCTTTGGTCAAAGGCAGTACATATGCCTAGTTTGGTTGGTCATTGTGCATGGTAGCCACACCGTGCTACTACTGACTACAGGTTGTTGTACTTGGTAGTTGAGAATCGATATTCCCATATCATTGTTTGCTCTCCTGACCGTTTGTGACTCGTGTTATGGTTGGTCAACGTTGACCACCCTTATTGAAATTCTCTGGTCATGATCAGTGACATATGCCTAGTTTGGTTGTTTGGTGTGCATATTAGCCACACCGTGCCACTACGTATTGAAGTTCTTTGTCCTTTCTATTCAATACATAGGCTTTCCAAACCATTGTCTCTCCCTCTGATCATTTGTGACTCGTGTTATGAGTTGTCAATGTTGACCACACATAGTGGACTTATTCGGTTGTAGTCAGTGACGTATGCATCCTTTGGTTGGTCACTGTGCACACTAGCCATACCGTGCCACTGCTTGTTGAAGGTCTTTGTACTTGCTGGTTGATAACTAGTGTTCAAAACCTATTGTTTTTCTCTCTGACCATTTGTGAATCGTGTTATGTGTTTTCAACGTTGACCACATTAAGTGAAATTTTTTGGTCATGGTTAGTGACATATGCATACTTTGGTTGGTCACTGTGCATTGGAGCCACATTGTGCCACTACATATTGAAGGTGTTTGTACTTGCTAGTAGATAACTAGTATTCACAAACCATTATCTTCCACCCTGGCTATTTGTGACTCGTGTTATGAGTTGTCAAAGTTTACCACACTTAGTGGCATTTTTTGGTCATGGTTTGTGAAATATGCCTACTTTGGTTGGTCATCATGCATGGTCTCCACACCGTGCCACAACGTATTGAAGCCCCTTGTGCTTGCTATTTGATACCTGGTGTTCCCAAACCAGTGCTTCCCCCTCTGACCATTTGTGACTCGTATAATGAGTTGTCAACGTTGACCACACAGCGGATTTCTTTCCTCAAAGGCAGTATGTATGTCTACTTTGGTCGGTCATTGTGCATGGTAGCCACACCGTGCTACTACTGATTGACGGTCATTGTACTTGGTAGTTGAGAACAAATATTCCCATAGCATTGTTTCTTCTCCTGACCGTTTGTGACTCGTGTTATGGTTGGTCAATGTTGACCACCCTTATTGAAATTCTCTGGTCATGATCAGTGACATATGCCTAGTTTGGNTGTTTGGTGTGCATATTAGCCACACCGTGCCACTATGTATTGAAGTTCTTTGTCCTTTCTAGTCAATACATAGGCTTCCCAAACCATTGTCTCTCCCTCTGACCATTTGTGACTCGTGTTATGAGTTGTCAATGTTCACCACACATAGTGGACTTATTCGGCCGTAGTCAGTAACGTATGCATCCTTGGGCTGGTCACTGTGCACGCTACCCATACCGTGCCACTTCTTGTTGAAGGTCTTTGTACTTGCTAGTTGATAACTAATGTTCTTAACCCATTGTTTTCCCCTCTGACCATTTGTGACTCGTGTTATGCGTTTTCAACGTTGACCACATGAAGTGAAATTTGTTGGTCATGGTTAGTGACATATGCATAAATTGGTTCGTCACTGTGCATTGAAGCCACACTGTGCCACTTTATGTTGAAGGTATTTGTACTTGCTAGTCGATAACTAGTATTCACAAACCATTATCTTCCACCATGACCATTTGTGACTCGTGTTATGAGTTGTCAAAGTTTACCACACTTGGTGACATTATTTGGTCATGGTCAGTGACATATGCCTACTTTGGTTGGTCATCGTGCATGGTCTCCACGCTGTGCCACAGCGTATTGATGCCCCTTGTGCTTACAATTTTATTCTTGGTGTTGCCAATTCATTGTTTCCCCCTCTGACCATTTGTGACTCGTATTGTGAGTTGTCAACGTTGACCACACACAGCGGATTTCCTTGGTCAAATGCAGTACATATGCCTAGTTTGGTCGGTCATTGTGCATGGTAGCCACACCGTGCTACTACTGACTGAATGTCGTTGTACTTGGTAGTTGAGAACCGACATTCCGATAGCATTGTTTCCTCTCCTGACCGTTTGTGACTTGTGTTATGGTTGGTCAACGTTGACCATCCTTGTTGAAATTATCTGGTCATGATCAGCAACATATGCCTAGTTTGGTTGTTTGGTGTGCATATTAGCCACACCGTGCCACTACGTATTGAAGTTCTTTGTCCTTTCTAGTAAATACATAGGCTTCCCAAACCATTGTCTCTCCCTCTGATCATTTGTGACTCGTGTTATGAGTTGTCAATGTTGACCACACATAGTGGACTTATTCGGTCGTAGTCAGTGACGTATGCATCCTTTTGGTTGGACACTGTGCACGCTAGCCATACCGTGCCACTGCTTGCTGAAGGTATTTGTACTTGCTGGTTGATAACTAGTGTTCACAATCCATTGTTTCCCCCTCTGACCATTTGTGACTCGTGTTATGCGTTTTCAACGTTGACCACATGAAGTGAAACTTGTTAGTCATGGTTAGTGACATATGCATACTTTGGTTGGTCACTGTGCATTGAAGCCACATTGTGCCAATACATATTGAAGGTATTTGTACTTGCTAGTCGATAACTAGTATTCACAAAGCATTATCTGCCACCCTGACCATTTGTGACTCGTGTTATGAGTTGTCAAAATTTACCATACTTGGTGACATTATTTGGTCATGGTCAGTGACATATGCCTACTTTGGTTGGTCATCGTGCATGGTCTCCACACCGTGCCACAGCGTATTGAAGCCCCTTGTGCTTGCTATTTGATACTTGGTGTTCCTAAACCATTGTTTCCCCCTCTGACCATTTGTAACTCATATTATGAGTTGTCAACGTTGACCACACACAGCGGATTTCTTTGGTCAAAGGCAGTACATGTGCCTACTTTGGTCAGTCATTGTGCATGGTAGCCACACCATGCTACTACTGACTGAAGATCGTTGTACTTGGTAGTTGAGAACTGATATTCCCATATCATTGTTTCCTCTCCTGACCATTTGTGAGTCGTGTTATGGTTGGTCAACGTTGACCACCCATATTGAAATTCTCTGGTCATGATCAGTGACATATGCCTGTTTTGGTTGTTTGGTGTGCATACTAGCCACACCGTGCCACTACGTATTGAAGTTCTTTGTCCTTTCTAGTCAATACATAGGCTTCCCAAACCATTGTCTCTCCCTCTGACCATTTGTGACTCGTGTTATGAATTGTCAATGTTGACCACACATAGTGGACTTATTCGGCCGTAGTCAGTGACGTATGCATCCCTGGGCTGGTCACTGTGCACGCTAGCCATACCGTGCCACTGCTTGTTGAAGGTCTTTGTACTTGCTAGTTGATAACTAGTGTTCCCAATCCATTGTTTTCCCCTCTGACCATTTGTGACTCGTGTTATGCGTTTTCAACGTTGACCACATGAAGTGAAATTTGTTGGTCATGGTTAGTGACATATGCATAATTTAATTCGTCACTGTGCACTGAAGCCACACTGTGCCACTACATATTGAAGGTATTTGTACTTGCTAGTCGATAACTAGTATTCACAAACCATTATCTTCCACCCTGACCATTTGTAACTCGTGTTATGAATTGTCAATGTTTACCACACTTAGTGACATTATTTGGTCATGGTCAGTGACGTATGCCTACTTTGGTTGGTCATCGTGCATGGTCTCCACACCGTGCCACATCGTTTTGAAGCCCCTTGTGCTTGCTATTTGATACCTGGTGTTCCCAACCCATTGTTTCCCCCTCTGACCATTTGTGACTGGTATTATGAGTTGTCAACGTTGACAACACACGACTGATTTATTTGGTCAAAGGTAGTACATATGCCTACTTTGGTAGGTCATTATGCATGGTAGCCACACCGTGCTACTACTGACTGAAGGTCGTTGTACTTGGTAGTTGAGAACCGATTCCCCATAGCATAGTTTTCTCCGCTGAACGTTTGTGACTCGTGTTATGGTTGAACAATGGTGACCACCCATATTGAAATTCTCCGGTCATAATCAGTGACATATGCCAAGTTTGGTTGTTTGGTGTGCATATTAGCCACACCGTGCCACTACCTGTTGAAGTTCTTTGTCCTTTTTAGTCAATACATTGGCTTCCCAAACCATTGTCTCTCCCTCTGACCATTTGTGACTCGTGTTCTGAATTGTCAATGTTGACCACACATAGTGGACTTATTCAGCCATAGTCAGTGACGTATGCATCCTTTGGTTGGTCACTGTGCAGAATAGCCATACCGTGCCACTGTTTGTTGAATGTCGTTCTACTTGCTAGCTGATAACTAGTGTTCCCAACGCATTGTTTTCCCCTCTGACCATTTGTGACTCGTGTTATGCGTTTTCAATGTTGACCACATGAAGTGAAATTTGTTGGTCATGGTTAGTGACATATGCATACTTTGGTTGGTCATTGTGCATTGAAGCCACATTGTGCCACTACATATTGAAGGTGTTTGTACTTGCTAGTCGATAACTAGTATTCACAAACCATGATCTTCCACCCTGACCATTTGTGAGTTGGGTTATGAGTTTTCAAAGTTTACCACACTTAGTGACATTATTTGGTCATGGTCAGTGACATATGCCTACTTTGGTTGGTCATCTATATGGTCTCCACACCGTGCCACAGCGTATTGATGCCCCGTGTGCTTGCTATTTGATACCTGGTGTTCCCAAACCATTGTTTCCCCCTCTGACCATTTGTGACTCGTATTATGAGTTTTCAACGTTGACCACACACAACAGATTTCTTTGGTCAAAGGCAGTACATATGCTTAGTTTGGTCGGTCGTTGTGCATGGTAGCCACGCCGTGCTACTGCTGACTGAAGGTCGTTGTACTTGGTAGTTGGTATCTACTATTCCCAACCCATTGTTTCCCTCTCCAACAATTCGTGACCCATATTATGGATTTTCAACGTTGTCCACACATAGTAAAATTATTTGGTCATGGTAAGTGGCATATGCCTTATCTAGTTTGTCTCTGTGCATGGTAGCCACACCGCTCCACTACTTGTTGAAATTCTTTGCACTTGCTAGTCAATAAATAGCAAAAGGTGTCTCCCTTTGACACCAGGTCGGTTTTTGTTGATTTGTTACGCGTAGGTGCCTTCACTGGAATACTCCCTCCCACCCCCCTAGAGGGATGTTCCGTGGACGACCTGGAGGACAGATTTGCGACCGCATTATGACACCCCCCTACCCCCCCCCCCCACGGCTTAGGCTCGAAGGTAGAGTTGAGGTATCACAACACGGCCGCCCCCCCCCCAGGTCGCGAGCCTATTCTATATTGCGCGTACGAAGATTCAAACCTAGGACCTACCGCTCCAGAATCTAACTCTATAAGCACTAAGCCAACTCACACGGTGTTCATATGATGTCCAACTGACATTATAAGGGTTCCTATGTCTAAAGGGAATTAAAAAAGGGGGTGTAAGATTAGAGGGTACTTTTCAAAATTATGAATTATAACAAAGTTAGTTTATTCATAAAGAATTGACGCAGATGGAATTTCACATTTTGCAACTTCGATCTTGAATAACCTCTCAACCTTTGCTCCGATTGACCCGCCGTAAGAAGGAAAGTTGACAACACACAGTGAAACTCTTTTTATGATATTCAGTGACACAAGAATACTTTGGTTGGTCATTGTGCATGGTAGCCACACCGTGCCATCACTTATCGAAGGTCTTTGTACTTGCTAGTCAATACCACGTATTCCCAAACCATTGTTTCTCCCTCTGCCCTTTTTTTACTTGTATTATGAGTTGTGAACATTGACCACACACACTAAACTTCTTTGGTCATGAGCAGTGATGTATGCCTACTTGGATAGGTCATTGTGCACGGTAGCCACACCGTGCCAATACACACAAAAGATATATGTACTTCCTAGAAGATACATAGCGTTTTGAAACCATTGCTTCCCCCTCTGACCATTTGTGACTCATGTTATGGGTTGTGAACGTTGACCACCCATATTGAAATTCTTTGGTCATTGTTAGTGACATATGCCTAGTTTGGTTTGTCACTGTCAGTAGTTACCACGCTGTGTAACTATGTATTGAAGGTATTTGTACTTTCTAGTTGATAGCTAGTGTTTCCAAACCAGGTACAAGTCGTCCCTCCTCTTGGCACATGCAATCACCTCACATTTGCCCTCTTTGCGGATGACGGCCTCCTTCTTTGTGAAGAGCACCTCAAGTCCCTTGCCGGTAAGTCGGCTGACGGAGAGCAGGTTTACTTCAAAGTTGGGCATATGCAGCACATCGTAGATTGTGCTCGTGACAGGTTTGCCATCCACAATTGACTCAATGCGGACGTTACCCTCACCGGCGGCCACCTCTGTTTTTCTATTGGCCACCTTCATGCGTCTCTCCGAGGCACCGTAGGTGACAAATGCCGCCCTGTTGCATTGCGTGTGGCGGCCTGATCCGGAGTCAATGACGGCAACTCCCGGATCCTTCAAGTTGGTGGAGTTGTACGCCATAAGGGCGTGCTCATCTTTCTTCCCGCCCCGCTGCGACTGATCTGTTTTTTTATTGGGACAGTTGCGCGCGTAGTGGCCGTCCTTGCAGCACTTAAAGCACTCCCCCTTCTTGTCACCCTTCTTGGTGCCCTGTTTGGCACCCTTCCATTTGTCACCTCGGCCTCCACTTTGAGGATGAACCGTGTAAGCTGAACTTGATGCCGCTGCACTCCCTCGACCGCCACGTGGCATCCACTCATTGCGCACGTACTCGGCAACCTTTGGGTACTTCAGCTCGTCGGAAAGCCAGCCGCCGAGGACTGTGATCATGGGACTCCAACTATCTAGCAAGGTTGCTTGACTGGTAGATGGAGCAAAGTTTTGACCATGCGTCTGCGGCCAGGGTGCATCCTTGGATGTGCCCAAGTTGTGGTGGGCATAACGCGGACACAAGGAGCGCCAACGCCTTTTTGTTGCGCTTCTTGTATGCCTCCTTCACCTGAGCCATTGCAGTCTCCGGCGGAGCAGTCTCATAACCCTTTACAAGCTTAAGCAGTCCCTTGTCGTCGAGGAAGACCTCAAACTGCCACCTCCACAAGGCGAAGCCTGCCCCATCAAACTTAAGGACAGCGCGGCTGCTCTCTTGCTTGCTGGTTGCCATGTCTTGCTGTTGGAAGCGTGAAATCAAGCTGGCTTTGAACCCCTTAGAGGCGTGGGCCCATAACCCTATGTTGGCCTTTGGTAGGCTATCCTTTTCCCACCTAGGAAGGCATCCCTTCCCTCCTCTAGAAGCTTCTGCCCCTTCCTAGGTTCCTCGACTTGCTTCTAGTAGGAGGGAAGGTGTCCAGAAGACCAAGACACCTCTAGATGCCTTATAGGACAAGTCACCCCTTCTAGAAGGTGTGCCACCTTCCTGGACCCTAACCTGGCCTTCTAGAAACTTAAAGAGGAACTCTAGAGGTTAAGCTAGCTTCCTGGCATCTATTTTCCACCTCCCTTAAGGCAGGGCAGAATTTCATCTTGTGGGACCTGAACCCGGGCCCCTACCTCTAAAGGTGGACACCATTAACCACCAAGCCACTAAGGCTTGTCTTTTTGGTGTTCCTTTTTTGGAGTCACTCCTGCCATGGTGAGGAGCATCACTCCAACATATTGAAATTCTCTGTTCATGATCAGTGACATATGCCTAGCTTGGTTGTTTGGTGTGCATATTAGCCACACCGTGCCACTACGTATTGAATTTCTTTGTCCTTTCTAGTCAATACATAGGCTTCCCAAACCATTGTCTCTCCCTCGGACCATTTGTGACTCGTGTTATGAGTTGTCAATGTTGACCACACATAGTGGACTTATTCGGTTGTAGTCAGTGACGTATGCATCCTTTGGTTGGTCACTGTGCACGCTAGCCATACCGTGCCACTGCTTGTTGAAGGTCTTTGTACTTGCTAGTTGATANCATGGTCAGTGACATATGCCTACTTTGGTTGGTCATCGTGCATGGTCTCCACACCGTGCCACAGCGTATTGAAGCCCCTTGTGCTTGCTATTTGATACTTGGTGTTCCCAAACCATTGTTTCCCCCTCTGAGCATTTGTGACTCGTATTATGAGTTGTCAACGTTGACCACACACAGCAGATTTCTTTGGTCAAAGGCAGTACATATGCCTACTTTGGCCGGTCATTGTGCATGGTAGCCACACCGTGCTACTACTGATTGAAGGTCCTTGACTTGGTAGTTGAGAACCAATATTCCCATAGCATTGTTTCCTCTCCTGACCGTTTGTGACTCGTGTTATGGTTGGTCAACGTTGACCACCCATATTCAAAATCTCTGGTCATGATCAGTGACATATGCCTAGTTTGGTTGTTTAATGTGCATGTTAGCCACACCGTGCCACTATGTCTTGAAGTTATTTGTCCTTTGTAGCCAATACATAGGCTTCCCAAACCATTGTCTCTCCCTCTAACCATTTGTGACTCGTGTTATGAGTTGTCAATGTTGACCACACATAGTGGACTTATTCGGCCGTAGTCAGTGACGTATGCATCCTTGAGCTGGTCATTGTGCACGCTAGCCATACCGTGCCACTGATTGTTGAAGGTCTTTGTACTTGCTAGTTGAGAACTAGAGTTCCCAACCCATTGTTTTCCCCTCTGACCATTTGTGACTCGTGCTATGCGTTTTCAACGTTGACCACATGAAGTGAAA
>SZWC01000261.1:165931-197906 GCA_023375785.1 Penium margaritaceum | reverse complement strand
GTTGACCACCCATATTGAAATTCTCTGGTCATGATCAGTGACATATGCCTAGTTTGGTTGTTTGGTGTGCATATTAGCCACACCGTGCCACTACGTATTGAAGTTCTTTGTCCTTTCTAGTCAATACATAGGCTTCCCAAACCATTGTCTCTCCCTCTGACCATTTGTGACTCGTGTTATGAGTTGTCAATGTTTACCATACATAGTGGACTTATTCGGTCGTAGTCAGTGACGTATGCATCCTTTGGTTGGTCACTGTGCACGCTAGCCATATCGTGCCACTGCTTGTTGAAGGTCTTTGTACTTGCTAGTTGATAACTAGTGTTCCCAACGCATTGTTTTCCCCTCTGACCATTTGTGACTCCTGTTATGCGTTTTCAACGTTGACCACATGAAGTGAAATTTGTTAGTCATGGTTAGTGACATATGCATACTTTGGTTGGTCACTGTGCATTGAAGCCACATCGTGCCACTACATATTGAAGGTATTTGTACTTGCTAGTCGATAACTAGTATTCACAAACCATTATCTGCCACCCTGATCATTTGTGACCCGTGTTATGAGTTGTCAAAGTTTACCATACTTGGTGACATTATTTGGTCATGGTGAGTGACATATGCCTACTTTGGTTGGTCATTGTGCATGGTATCCACACCGTGCCACAGCGTATTGAAGCCCCTTGTGCTTGCTATTTGATACTTGGTGTTCCCAAACCATTGTTTCCCCCTCTGAGCATTTGTGACTCGTATTATGAGTTGTCAACGTTGACCACACACAGCGGATTTCTTTGGTCAAAGGCAGTACATATGCCTACTTTGGTCGGTCATTGTGCATGGTAGCCACACCGTGCTACTACTGACTGAAGGGCGTTGTACTTGGTAGTTGAGAACCAATATTCTCATAGCATTGTTTCCTCTCCTGACCGTTTGTGACTCGTGTTATGGTTGGTCAACGTTGACCACCCATATTGAAATTCTCTGGTCATGATCAGTGACATATGCCTAGTTTGGTTGTTTGGTGTGCATATTGGCCACACCGTGCCACTACGTATTGAAGTTCTTTGTCCTTTCTAGGCAATACAAAGGCTTCCCAAACCGTTGTCTCTCCCTCAGACCATTTGTGACTCGTGTTATGAGTTGTCAAATTTGACCACACATAGTGGACTTATTCGGCCGTAGTCAGTGACGTGTGCATCCTTGGGCTGGTCACTGTGCACGCTAGCCATACCGTGCGACTGCATGTTGAAGGTCTTTGTACTTGCTAGTTGATAACTAGTGTTCCCAACCCATTGTTTTCCCCTCTGACCATTTGTGACTCGTGTTATGCGTTTTCAACGTTGACCACATGAAGTGAAATTTGTTGGTCATGGTTAGTGACATATGCATAACTTGGTTGGTCACTGTGCATTGAAGCCACACTGTGCCACTACATATTGAAGGTATTTTTTTGCTAGTCGATATCTAGTATTGACAAACCATTATCTTCCACCCTGACCATTTTTGACTCGTGTTATGAATTGTCAAAGTTTACCACCCTTGCTAGTCAATAAATAGCAAAAGGTTTCTACCTTTGACACCAGGTCGGTTTTTGTTGATTTGTTACGCGTAGGTGCCTTCACTGGAATACTCCCTCCCACCCCCCTTGAGGGATGTTCCGTGGACGACCTGGAGGACAGATTTGCGACCGCATTATGACACCCCCTACCCCCCCACGGCTTAGGCTCGAAGGTAGAGTTGAGGTATCACAACACGCCCCCCCCCCCAGGTTGCGAGCCTATTCTATATTGCGCATACGAGGATTAAAACCTAGGACCAACCGCTCCAGAATCTAACTCTATAAGCACTAAGCCAACTCACACGGTGTTCATGTGATGTCCAAATGACATTATAAGGGTTCCTATGTGTAAAGGACGTTAAATAAGGGGGTGTAAGATTAGAGGGTAGTTTTCAATTTTGTGAATGATAACAAAGTTAGTTTATTCATAAAGAATTGACGCAGACGGAATTTCAGATTTTGCAACTTTGAGCTTGAATAACATCTCAACAATTGCTCCGATTGACCAGCCGTAAGAAGGAAAGTTGACAACACACAGTGAAACTCTTTTTATGATATTCAGTGACACAAGAATACTTCGGTTGGTCATTGTGCATGGTAGCCACACCGTGCCACCACTTATCAAAGGTCTTTGTACTTGCTAGTCAATACCACGTATTCCCAAACCATTGTTTCTCCCTCTGCCCATTTTTTACTTGTATATTGAGTTGTGAACGTTGACCACACACAGTATACTTCTTTGGTCATGAGCAGTGATGTATGCCTACTTGGATAGGTCATTGTGCACGGTAGCCACACCGTGCCAATACACACGAAAGATATTTGTACTTCCTAGAAGATACATAGCGTTTTGAAACCATTGCTTTCCCCTCTGACCATTTGTGACTCATGTTATGTGTTGTGAACATTGACCACCCATATTGAAATTCTTTGGTCATGGTTAGTGACATATGCCTAGTTTGGTTTGTCACTGTCAGTGGTTACCACGCCGTGTAACTGTGTATTGAAGGTCTTTGTGCTTTCTAGTTGATAGTTAGTGTTTACAAACCATTGTTACCCCCCTCTGACTATCAGTCACACTTGTTGTGGATTGTCAATGTTGACCACATGAAGTGAAATTTGTTGGTCATGGTCAGTGACATGTGCATACTTTGGTTGGTCACTGTGCGTTGTAGCCACACGGTGCCACTACATATTGAAGGTATTTGTACTTGCTAGTCGATAACTAGTATTCACAAACCATTGTCTTGCACCCTGACCATTTGTGACTCGTGTTATGAGTTGTCAAAGTGTACAACACTTAGTGACATTATTTGGTCATGGTCAGTGACATATGCCTACTTTGGTTGGACATCGTGCATGGTATCCACACCGTGGCACAGCTTATTGAAGGTCCTTGTGCTTGCTAGTTGATACTTGGTGTTCCCAAACCATTGTCTCCCCCTCTGACCATTTGTGACTCCTACTATGAGTTGTCAACATTGACCACACACAGCGGATTTCTTTGGTCAAAGGCAGTACATGTGCCTACTTTGGTCGGTCATTGTGCATGGTAGCCACACCGTGCTTATAATGTTTGAAGGTCGCTGTACTTGCTAGTTGAGAACGGATTCCCCATACCATTGTTTCTTCCTCTGACCGTTTGTGACTCGTGTTGTGGTTGGTGAATGTTGACCACCCATATTGGAAATCTCTGGTCATGGTCATTGACATATGCCTGGTCTTGGTTGTTTGGTGTGCATAGTAGCCACAACGTGCCACTACGTATTGAAGTTCTTTGTCGTTTCCAGTCGATATATAGGGTTCTTAAACCATTGTCTTTCCCTCTGACCATTTGTGACTCGTGTTATGAGTTTTCAATGTTGACCTACATAGTGGACTTCTTCGGTCATAGTCAGTGACACATGCATCCTGTGGTTGGTCACTGTGCATGCTAGCCACACCGTGCCACTACTTGTTTAAAATCTTTCTACTTGCTAGTTAATAACTAGTGTTCCCAACCCATGGTTTCCCCCACTGACCATTTGTGACTCATGTTATGAGTTTTCAACGTTGACCACACACTGTGAAATCCGTTTGGTCATGGTTAGTGACATATGCCTACTTTTGTTCGTCACTATACATGGTTACCACACCGTTTCACTACGTATCGAATGTCTATGTGCTTTCTAGTTGATAGCTAGTGTTCCCAAACCATTGCTACCCCCTCTGAATATTTGTGACTCGTGTTGTGAGTTCTCAACATTGACCACATGAAGTGAAAATTTTCTGTCATGGTCAGTGACATATGCATACTTTGGATGGTTACTGTGCATTGAAGCAACATTGTGCCACTACATATTGAAGGTATTTGTACTTGCTAGTTGATAACTAGTATCCACAAACCATTATCTTCCACCCTGACCATTTGTGAGTTGTGTTATGAGATGTCAAAGTTTACCACACTTTGTGACATTATTTGGTCATGGTTAGTGACATATGCCTACATTGGCTGGTCATCGTGCATGGTCTCCACACCGTGCCACAATGTATTGAAGCCCCTTGTGCTTGCTATTTGATACCTGGTGTACCCAAACCGTTGTTTCCCCCTTTGACCATTTGTGACTCGTATTATGAGTTGTCAACGTTGACCACACACAACGGATTTCTTTGGTCAAAGGCAGTACATACGCCTACTTTGGCCGGTCATTGTGCATGGTAGCCACACCGTGCTACTACTGACTGAAGGTCGTTGTACTTGGTAGTTGGGAACCAATATTCCGATAGCATTGTTTCCTCTCCTGACCGTTTGTGACTTGTGTTATGGTTGGTCAACGTTGACCACCCACATTGAAATTCTCTGGTCATGATCAGTGACATATGCCTAGTTCGGTTGTTTGGTTTGCATATTAGCCACACCGTGCCACTACGTATTGAAGTTATTTTTCCTTTCTAGTCAATACATTGGCTTCCTGAACCATTGTCTCTCCCTCTGACCATTTGTGACTCGTGTTATGAGTTGTCAATGTTGACCACACATAGTGGACTTATTCGGTTGTAGTCAGTGACGTATGCATCCTTGGGTTGGTCACTGTGCACGCTAGCCATGTCGTGCCACTTCTTGTTTAAGTTCTTTGTACTTGTTAGTTGTTAAGTAGTGTTCCCAACCCATTGTTTTCCCCTCTGACCATTTGTGACTCGTGTTATGCGTTTTCAACGTTGACCACATGAAGTGAAATCTGTTGGTCATGGTTAGTGACATATGCATAATTTGGTTGGTCAATGTGCATTGAAGCCACACCGTGCCACTACATATTGAAGGTATTTGTACTTGCTTGTCGATAACTAGTGTTCACAAACCATTATCTTCCACCCTGACCATTTGTGACTCGTGCTATGAGTTGTCAAAGTTTACCACACTTGGTGAAATTATTTGGTCATGGTCAGTGACATATGCCTACTTTGGTTGGTCATCGTGCATGGTCTCCACACCGTGCCACGGCGTATTGATGCCCCTTGTGCTTGCTATATGATACTTGGTGTTCCCAAACCATTGTTTCCCCCTCTGAGCATTTGTGACTCGTATTATGAGTTGTCAACGTTGACCACACACAGCGGATTTGTTTGGTCAAAGGCAGTACATATGCCTACTTTGGTCGGTCATTGTGCATGGTAGCCACACCATGCTACTACTGACTGAATTTCGTTGTACTTGGTCGTTGAAAACCGATATTCCCATAGCATTGTTTTCTCCCCTGACCGTTTGTGACTCGTGTTATGGTTGGTCTACGTTGACCACCCTTATTGAAATTCTCTGGTCATGATCAGTGACATATGCCTAGTTTGGTTGTTTGGTGTGCATATTAGCCACACCGTGCCACTACGTATTAAAGTTCTTTGTCCTTTCTAGTCAATACATAGGCTTCCCAAACCATTGTCTCTCCCTCTGATCATTTGTGACTTGTGTTATGAGTTGTCAATGTTGACCACACATAGTGGACTTATTCGAACGTAGTCAGCGACGTATGCATCCCTTGGTTGGTCACTATGCACGCTAGCCATACCGTGCCACTGCTTGTTGAGGGTCTCTGTACTTGCTGGTTGATAACTAGTGTTCACAATCCATTGTTTCCCCCTCTGACCATTTGTGAATCGTGTTATGCGTTTTCAACGTTGACCACATGAAGTGAAATTTGTTGGTCATGGTTAGTGACATATGCATACTTTGGTTGGTCACTNTGAAGGTCGTTGTACTTGGTAGTTGAGAACCGATATTCCCATAGCATTGTTTCCTCTCCTGACCGTTTGTGACTCGTGTTATGGTTGGTCAACGTTGACCACCCTTATTGAAATTCTCTGGTCATGATCAGTGACATATGCCTAGTTTGGTTGTTTGGTGTGCATATTAGCCAGACCGTGCCACCACGTATTCAAGTTCTTTGTCCTTTCTAGCCAATACATATGCTTCCCAAACCATTGTCTCTCCCTCTGATCATTTGTGACTCGTGTTATGAGTTTTCAATGTTGACCACACATAGTGGACATATTCGGTCGTAGTCAGTGACGTATGCATCCTTTGGTTGGTCACTGTGCACGCTAGCCATACCGTGCCACTGCTTGTTGAAGGTCTTTGTACTTGCTGGTTGATAACTAGTGTTCACAACCCATTGTTTCCCCCTCTGACCATTTGTGAAACGTGTTATGCGTTTTCAACGTTGACCACATGAAGTGAAATTTGTTGGTCATGGTTAGTGACATATGCATACTTTGGTTGGTCACTGTGCATTGGAGCCACATTGTGCCACTACATATTGAAGGTGTTTGTACTTGCTAGCCGATAACTAGTATTCACAAACCATTATCTTCCACCCTGACCATTTGTGACTCGTGTTATGAGTTGTCAATGTTTACGACACTTAGTGGCATTATTTGGTTATGGTTTGTGACATATGACTACTTTGGTTGGTCATCGTGCATGGTCTCCACACCGTGCCACAACGTATTGAAGCCCCTTGTGCTTGCTATTTGATACCTGGTGTTCCCAACCCATTGCTTCTTTGGTCAAAGGCAGTACATATGCCTACTTTGGTCGGTCATTGTGCATGGTAGCCACGACGTGCTACTACTGATTGATGGTCACTGTACTTGGTAGTTGAGAACCAATATTCCCATAGCATTGTTTCCTCTCCTGACCGTTTGTGACTCGTGTTATGGTTGGTCAACGTTGACCACCCATATTGTGTTGGCCTTTTGTAGGCTGTCCTTTTCCCACATATGAAGGCATCTCTTCCCTCCTCTAGAAGCTTCTGCCCCTTCCTGGGTTCCTCAGCTTGCTTCTAGTAGGAGGGAAGGTGTCCAGAAGACCAAGACACCTCTATCTGCCTTGTAGGACAAGTCACCCCTTCTAGAAGGTGTGCCACCTTCCTGGACCCTCACCTGGCCTTCTAGAAACTTAAAGAGGAACTCTAGAGGTTGAGCTAGCTTCCTGGCATCTATTTTTCACCTCACTTAAGGCAGGGCTGAATTTCATCTTGTGGGACCTGAACCCGGGCCCCTACCTCTAGAGGTAGACACCATTAACCACTAAGCCACTAAGGCTTGTCTTTTTGGCGTTCCTTATTTGGAGTCACTCCTGCCATGGTGAGGAGCATCACTCCAACAATCTCCCCCTTGCGCGTCACCCATGGCAGTTGTCCATGCTCAGCCTGCAACTCTAGAGGCTTGGGAAAGCCCAAGCTCCATACAAGTAGCATCATGCCTGTCCTTGGGTTGCGCCTTTGTCATGGCATCAGCAAGCATGTGCTTTGTGCTGCAGTGCACAAGCACCACATCACCCATTGCAACGAGGTCTCGTGCAAAGTGATACCGGATCTCTATGTGCTTGGTCCTCCGGTGTAGCCCAGGGTTCTTGGTCAGGCTGATGGCACTCATGTTGTCAACATTGAGCGTTCTTGGCTTCTTTTGCGGCACCCCAATCTCTTTGAGCAATCGCCGCAGCCATAGTGCCTCCTTTGCAGCTTCTGTGAGCGTAATATACTCCGCCTCAGTGCTGGATAGAGCCACACTGTCCTGCTTCTGGCTTGCCCAAGACATTGCTGCACCACCAAGCACAAAAACATAGCCTGATGTTGACTTGCAGTCATCAACGTCACCTGCCCAGTCAGCATCAGAGTAGCCAACCAACTCGAGGGAGTCAGTCTGGGCTCCCCCTCCAAACACAAGCCACGAATGTGTCGTTGCCTTCAAGTAGCGGAGGATTCTCTTCACCGCTTGCCAATGTAGCGGCCCCGGATCAGCAACATAGCGGCTCACTTGTCCTTCAGCAAAGGCAAGGTCAGGCCGCGTTGCCACCATGGCATACATTATGCTGCCAACTGCGGACTGGTACGGTACTCCAGCCATCTCCACCTTCTCGTCCTCCGTGCTCGGGCCCATGCTCGAGCTCAGCTCACATGTCGTTGTCATATGTGTGCCGATTGGGGTTGCACTCCTCCATGTTGTAGCGGTGGAGCACCTCCTGCACATATTTTTCTTGACCCATCTCCAGCGTGCGTGCTTTGCGGTCCCTCTTGATGGCGATGCCCAGGTAGTACTCAAGCTCGCCCATGTCTGTCATATTGAACCGGCCGCCAAGCTGTTGCTTCAGGCTCTTGAGCTCCCCCTCATCCGAACACACAAGGATGAGGTCATCCACGTAGAGTACGACAATTTGGTGGAGTCCTGGCTGATTACGCACATACACGCTGTGATCGGCCTCGCAGCGCTTGAAGCCAAGCTCACCCATTAAACTATCCATCTTGAGGTACCACATGAGCGGAGCTTGCTTCAATCCATAGAGCGCCTTGCGAAGCCGGCACACCTTCCCTTGCGGCACATCCACCCCCTCTGGCACCTCTATGTAGACTTCCTTGTCCACGTCGCCATTGAGGAACGTGATTTTCACGTCCATTTGGTGGATTTCGTAGTCGCGTGCCGCTACCACCGAGAGGATAGTACGGATGGAGGCAAACTTGGCAACTGGTGCAAAGGTCTCGTCGTAGTGCTCCCCTTTCCACTGGGCATATCCTTTCGCCACCAGCCGCGCCTTGTACGGCTCCACCTTCCCCTCTTTTGTGAGCTTCTTCCGGAAGATCCACTTGGAGCCGATGATTTTCTCGCCCTCCGGCCGGTCAACCAGCTCCCAAGTGCCGTTCTCCTCGTGGGAGGCAAGCTCAGATTTTATTGCTCCCTCCCACTCAGCCCCATCCTTCCGCTGCAGTGCCTCATTTACAGATTGATGCTCCTCTTGTGTGAAGAAGGCTTGTGCAAATCCAGTCCAAATGCCCTTGTCGGCATCATACCTTTTTGTCCTTCTTCGCACACGGTTACTCGTGCGGGGCTCCCTTTTGGCGCCATCCTCTCCAAGCACCTGCTCCCCATCTCTTGGAGACCTTGGAGACATCTGTCGACTCCCCACCTCCACGTCCATCTCCGGTGCTTCGGATTCCTCATCCGAACTGGCCGGAATAAAGCTTGCCGCTCGCCCATCCCTCAGGCGATGCTCTCCGGTTGGTGGTGATGCGAGGATGTCACCCTCATTCACGTCCTCCGGCGTCTCCCCCTCAAGGAGTGGCATCCACTCCCCCCTCTTGGAGAGACCTGCCTCCTTGTCTGTCCAACGGCTTTTCTCGTCGAACGTGACGTCGCAACTCCGCACAATCTGTTGCCTCCTTGGGTCAAAGAGCCGGTACGCCTTGCTTCCGCTCTCATATCCAAGGAAAATACACTGGCAGGTACGCGGGTCCAGCTTGCTCCGTCCCTCATGTGCCTGCACCATTGCATGTGCAACACAACCAAACGTGCGGAGGTGACCCACCGCCAGCTTCCTCCCGCTCCACACCTCTTGTGGCGTCTTCCACGCCTTGCTCTCCTTGTCCTTTAGCGTCTTGGTCGGCATGAGATTCATGATGTACGCTGCTGTCCTTGCCGCCTCCGCCCAATACCGTTGTGTACGGCCGGCGTCGCTCAACATGGATCGCACCATGTTAAGGATTGTGCGATTTGCTCTCTCTGCGATGCCATTCTGTTATAGGGAGTGTGGAGTTGTTTTCTGCCACTCAATCCCCTTGCTCTTCATCCACCCAAAGCACCCCGCATATTCACCGCCATTATCACTCCGGAACGCCTTCGCCTTCAACTCTGTTTGCTGCTCCACATCAGCCACAAACTCCTGCATGCACGCAAGGACCTCACTCTTCCCCTTCATTGGGTAGATGTAGAGTTTCCGGCTGTGGTCATCGACGAAGGTGAGGAAGTAGCGAGCTCCGCCAATGGAGCTCTCAAGCGGTCCACACACATCTGTGTGTATCACAGCCAGTTTTGTTGATGCACACGTCCCCTTGGTGACAAACGGCTGCCGAGTTGATTTGCCAATGATGCATGGCTCACATACGGTCTCCTTGGTTCCATCAAGGCCGCTGATTTGGAGACCCCGCACCACTTCCCTCTTCGCCATCTCCTTCATTGTCGATGGAGAAATGTGGCAGAGTCGGCGGTGCCATAGGTCCACGTCTCCTCCATCCTTCGTTGTACGATTGGCGGCGTTAGACCCCACCCGGCTGTTGAGGATCTTCGCGCGTAGTAGGTACAAGTCGTCCTCCCTCTTGGCACGCGCAATCACCTCACCTTTGCCCTTTTCGCGGATGACGGCCTCCTTCTTTGTGAAGAGCACCTCAAGTCCTTTGTCGGTAAGGCGGCTGACGGAGAGCAGGTTTGCCCCAAAGTTGGGCATATGCAGCATATCGTAGATTGTGCTCGTGACAGGTTTGCCATCCACAATTGACTCAATGCGGACGTTACCCTCACCGGCGGCCACCTCTGTTTTTCTATTGGCCACCTTCATGCGTCTCTCCGAGGCACCGTAGGTGACAAATGCCGCCCTGTTGCATTGCGTGTGGCGGCCTGATCCGGACTCAATGACGGGAACTCCCGGATCCTTCAAGTTGGTGGAGTTGTACGCCATAAGGGCGTGCTCATCTTTCTTCCCGCCCCGCTGCGACCGATCTGTTTTTTTCTTGGGACAGTTGCACGCGTAGTGGCCCTCCTTGCTGCAGTTAAATCACTCCCCCTTCTTGTCACCCTTCTTGGTGCCCTGTTTGGCACCCTTCCATTTGTCACCTCGGCCTCCACTTTGAGGATGAACCGTGTAAGCTGAACTTGATGCCGCTGCACTCTCTCGACCGCCACGTGGCATCCACTCATTGCGCACGTACTCAGCAACCTTCGGGTACTTCAGCTCGTCGGAAGGCCAGCCGCCGAGGACTGTGATCATGGGACTCGAACTGTCTAGCAAGGTTGCTTGACTGGTAGATGGAGCAAAGTTTTGACCATGCGTCTGCGGCCAGGGTGCATCCTTGGATGTGCCAAAGTTGTGGTGGGCATAACGCGGACACAAGGAGCGCCAACGCCTTTTTGTTGCGCTTCTTGTATACCTCCTTCACCTCAGCCATTGCAGTCTCCGACGGAGCAGTCTCATTACCTTTTACAAGCTCAAGCATTCCCTTGTCGTCGAGGAAGACCTCAAACTGCCACCTCCACAAGGCGAAGCCTGTCCCATCAAACGTAAGGACAGCGCGGCTGCTCTCTTGCTCACTGGTTGCCATGTCTTGCTGTTGGAAGCGTGAAATCAAGCTGGCTTTGAACCCCTTAGAGGCGTGGGCCCATAACCCTATGTTGGCCTTTTGTAGGCTGTCCTTTTCCCACCTAGGAAGGCATCCCTTCCCTCCTCTAGAAGCTTCTGCCCCTTCCTAGGTTCCTTAGCTTGCTTCTAGTAGGAGGGAAGGTGTCCAGAAGACCAAGACACCTCTACATGCCTTGTAGGACAAGTCACCCCTTCTAGAAGGTGTGCCACCTTCCTGGACCCTCACCTGGCCTTCTAGAAACTTAAAGAAGAACTATAGAGGTTGAGCTTGCTTCCTGGCATCTATTTTCCAACCCCCTTAAGGCAGGGCAGAATTTCATCTTGTGGGACCTGAACCCGGGCCCCTACCTCTAAAGGTGGACACCATTAACCACCAAGCCACTAATGCTTGTCTTTTTGGTGTTCCTTTTTTGGAGACACTCCTGCCATGGTGAGGAGCATCACTCCAACATATTGAAATTCTCTGGTCATGATCAGTGACATATGCCTAGTTTGGTTGTTTGGTGTGCATATTAGCCACACCGTGCCACTACGTATTGAAGTTCTTTGTCCTTTCTAGTCAATACATAGGCTTCCCAAACCATTGTCTCTCAATCTGACCATTTGTGACTCGTGTTATGAGTTCTCAGTGTTGACCACACATAGTGGACTTATTCGGCCGTAGTCAGTGACGTATGCATCCGTGGGCTGGTCACTGTACACGCTAGCCATACCGTGACACTTCTTGTTGAAGGTCTTTGTACTTGCTAGTTGATAACTAGTGTTCCCAATGCATTGTTTTCCCCTCTGACCATTTGTTACTCGTGTTATGCCTTTTGAACGTTGACCACATGAAGTGAAATTTGTTAGTCATAGTTAGTGACATGTGCATACTTTGGTTGGTCACTGTGCATTGAAGCCACATTGTGCCACTACACATTGAAGGTATTTGTACTTGCTAGTTGATAACTAGTATTCACAAACCATTATCTGCCACCCTGACCATTTGTGACTCGTGTTATGAGTTGTCAAGGTTTACCATACTTGGTGACATTATTTGGTCATGGTCAGTGACATATGCCTAATTTTGTTGGTCATCGTGCATGGTCTCCACACCGTGCTACAGCGTATTGAAGCCCCTTGTGCTTGCTTTTTGATACTTGGTGTTCCCAAACCATTGTTTCCCCCTCTGAGCAATTGTGACTCGTATTATGAGTTGTCAACGTTGACCACACACCGCGGATTTCTTTGGTCAAAGGCAGTACATATGCCTACTTTGGTCGGTCATTGTGCATGGTAGCCACACCGTGCTACTATTGACTGAAGGTCGTTGTACTTGGTAGTTGAGAACTGATATTCCCATATCAATGTTTCCTCTCCTGACCGTTTGTGATGCGTGTCATGGTTGGTCAACGTTGACCACCCATATTGAAATTCTCTGGTCATGATCAGTGACATATGCCTAGTTTGGTTGTTTAATGTGCATATTAGCCACACCGTGCCACTACGTATTGAAGTTATTTGTCCATTCTAGTCAATACATAGGCTTCCCAAAACATTGTCTCTCCCTCTGACCATTTGTGACTCATGTTATGAGTTGTCAATGTTGACCACACACAGTGGACTTATTCGGCCGTAGTCAGTGACGTATGCATCCTTGGGCTGGTCACTGTGCACGCTAGCCATACCGTGCCACTGCTTGTTCAAGGTCTTTGTACTTGCTAGTTGATAACTAGTGTTCCCAACGCATTGTTTTCCCCTCTGACCATTTGTGACTCGTGTTATGCGTTTTCAACGTTGACCACATGAAGTGAAAATTGTTAGTCATGGTCAGTGACATATGCATACTTTGGTTGGTCATTGTGCATTGAAGCCACATTGTGCCACTACATATTGAAGGTATTTGTACTTGCTAGTCGATAACTAGTATTCACAAACCATTATCTGCCACCCTGACCATTTGTCAATGTGTTATGAGTTGTCAAAGTTTACCATACTTGGTGACATTATTTGGTCATGGTCAGTGACATATGCCTACTTGGGTTGGTCATCGTGCATGGTCGCCACACCGTGCCACTGAGTATTGAAGCCCCTTGTGCTTGCTATTTGATACTTGGTGTTCCCAAACCATTGCTTCCCCCTCTGACCATTTGTGACTCATATTATGAGTTGTCAACGTTGACCACACACAGAGGATTTCTTTGGTCAAAGGCAGTACATATGCCTACTTTGGTCGGTCATTGTGCATGGTAGCCACACCGTGCTACTACTGACTGAAGGTCGTTGTACTTGGTAGTATAGAACCGACATTCCCATATCATTGTTTCCTCTCCTGACCGTTTGTGAGTCGTGTTATGGTTGGTCAACGTTGACCACCCATATTAAATTTCTCTGGTCATGATAAGTGACATATGCCTAGTTTGGTTGTTTGGTGTGCATATTAGCCACACCGTGCCACTACGTATTGAAGTTCTTTGTCCTTTCTAGTCAATACATAGGCTTCCCAAACCATTGTCTCCCCCTCTGACCATTTGTGACTTGTGTTATGAGTTGTCAATGTTGACCACACATAGTGGACTTATTCGGCCGTAGTCAGTGACGTATGCGTCATTGGACTGGTCACTGTGCACGCTAGCCATACCGTGCCACTGCTTGTTGAAGGTCTTTGTACCTGCTAGTTGATAACTAGTGCTCCCAATCCATTGTTTTCCCCTCTGACCATTTGTGACTCGTTTTATGCATTTTCAACGTTGACCACATGAAGTGAAATTTGTTGGTCATGGTTAGTGACATATGCATAATTTGGTTGGTCACTGTGCATTGAAGCCACACTGTGCCACTACATATTGAAGGTATTTGTACTTGTTAGTCGATAACTAGTATTCACAAACCATTATCGTTCACCCTGACCATTTGTGACTCGTGTTGTGAGTTGTCAAAGTTTACCACACTTAGTGACATTATTTGGTCATGGTTAGTGACATATGCCTACTTTGGTTGGTCATCGTGCATGGTCTCCACACCATGCCACATCGTATTGAAGCCCCTTGTGCTTGCTATCTGATACCTGGTGTTCCCAAACCATTGTTTCCCCCTCTGACCATTTGTGACTGGTATTATGAGTTGTCAAAGTTGACCACACAGAACGGATTTGTTTGGTCAAAGGTAGTACATATGCCTTCTTTGGTCAGTCATTGTACATGGTAGCCACACCGTGCTACTACTGACTGACGGTCGTTGTACATGGTAGTTGAGAACCGATATTCCCATAGCATTGTTTTCTCTGCTGACCGTTTGTGACACCTGTTATTGTTGGTCAATGTTGACCCCCATATTGAAATTCTCCGGTCATGATCAGTGACATATGCCTAGTTTGGTTGTTTGGTGTGCACATTAGCCACACCGTGCCACTACGTAATGAAATTCTTTGACCTATCTGGTCAATACATAGGCTTCCCAAACCATTGTCTCTCCCTCGGACCAGTTGTGACTCGTGTTAAGAGTTGTCAATGTTGACCACACACAGTGGACTTATTCGGTCGTAGTCAGTGACGTATGCATCCTTGGACTTGTCACTGTGCACGCTAGCCATACCGTGCCACTGCTTGTTGAAGGTCTTTGTACTTGCTAGTTGATAACTAGTGTTCCCAACCCATTGTTTTCCCCTCTGACCATTTGTGACTCGTGTTATGCGTTTTCAACATTGACCACATGAAGTGAAAATTTGTGGTCATGGTTAGTGACATATGCATAATTTAGTTGGTCACTGTGGATTGAAGCCACACTGTGCGACTACATATTGAAGGTATTTGTACTTGTTAGTCGATAACTAGTATGCACAAACCATTATCTTCCACCCTGACCATTTGTGACTCGTGTTATGAGTTGTCAAAGTTTACCACACTTAGTGTCATTATTTGGTCATGGTCAGTGACATATGCCTACTTTGGTTGGTCATCGTGCATGGTCTCCACACCGTGCCACATCGTATTGAAGCCCCTTGTGCTTGCTATTTGATACCTGGAGTTCCCAACCCATTGTTTCCCCCTCTGACCATTTGTGACTGGTATTACAAGTTGTCAACGTTGACCACACACGGCGGATTTCTTTGGTCAATGGTAGTACATATGCCTACTTTGGTAGGTAATTGTGCATGGTAGCCACACCGTGCTACTACTGACTGACGGTCGTTGTACTTGGTAGTTGAGAACCGATTCCCCATAGCATTGTTTTCTCTGCTGACCGTTTGTGACTTGTGTTATGGTTGAACAATGGTGACCACCCATATTGAAATTCTCCGGTCATGATCAGTGACATATGCCTAGTTTGGTTGTTTGGTGTGCATATTATCCACACCGTGCCACTACGTATTGAAGTTCTTTGTCCTTTCTAGTCAATGCATTGGCTTCCCAAACCATTGTCTCTCCATCTGACCATTTGTGACTCGTGTTATGAGTTGTCAATGTTGACCACACATAGTGGACTTATTCAGTCGTAGTCAGTGACGTATGCATCCTTTGGTTGGTCACTGTACACGCTAGCCATACCGTGCCACTGCTTGTTGAAGGTCTTTGTACTTGCTAGTTGATAACTAGTGTTCCCAACCCATTGTTTTCCTCTCTGACCATTTTTTACTCGTGTTATGCGTTTTCAACGTTGACCACATGGAGTGAAATTTGTTGGTCATGGTTAGTGACATATGCATACTTTGGTTGGTCACTGTGCATTGAAGCCGCATTGTGCCACTACATATTGAAGGTGTTTGTACTTGCTAGTCAATAACTAGTATTCACAAACCATTATCTTCCACCCTGACCATTTGTGACTCGTGTTATGAGTTGTCAAAGTTTACCACACTTAGTGGCATTATTTGGTCATGGTTTGTGACACGTGCCTACTTTGGTTGGTCATTGTGCATGGTATCCACACCGTGCCACAACGTATTGAAGCCTCTTGTGCTTGCTTTTTGATACATGGTGTTCCCCAACCATTGCTTCCCCCTCTGACCATTTGTGACTCGTATTATGAGTTGTCAACGTTGACCACACAAAGCGGATTTATTTGCTCAAAGGCAGTATATATGCATACTTTGGTCGGTCATTGTGCATGGTAGCCACACCGTGCCACCACTTATCGAAGGACTTTGTACTTACTAGTCAATACCACGTATTCCCAGACCATTGTTTCTCCCTCTGCCCTTTTTTTACTTGTATTATGAGTTGTGAACGTTGACCACACACACTAAATGTCTTTGGTAATGAGCAGTGATATATGCCTACTTGGATAGGTCATTGTGCACGGTAGCCACACTGAGCCAATACACACGAAATATATTTGTACTTCCTAGAAGATACATAGCGTTTTGAAACCATTGCTTCCCCCCTCTGACCATTTGTGACTCATGTTATAGGTTGTGAACGTTGACCACCCATATTGAAATTTTTTGGTCATTGTTAGTGACGTATGCCTATTTTGGTTTGTCACTGTCAGTGGCTACCACGCCGTGTCACTATGTATTGAAGGTCTTTGTGCTTTCTAGTTGATAGCTAGTGTTTCCAATCCATTGTTACCCCCCTCTGACTATCAGCAACTCGTGTTGTGAGTTGTCAACGTTGACCACATGAAGTGAAATTTGTTGGTCATGGTCAGTGACATGTGCATACTTTGGTTGGTCACTGTGCATTGTAGCCACACGGTGCCACTACATATTGAAGGTATTTGTACTTGCTAGTCAATAACTAGTATTCACAAACCACTATCTTGCACCCTGACCATTAGTGACTCGTGTTATGAGTTGTCAAAGTTTACAACACTTAGTGACATTATTTGGTCGTGGCCAGTGACATATGCCTACTTTGGTTGGACATCGTGCATGGTATCCACACCGTGGCACAGCTTTTTGAAGGTCCCTGTGCTTGCTAGTTGATACTTGGTGTTCCCAAACCATTGTCTCCCCCTGTGACCATTTGTGACTCCTATCATGAGTTGTCAACATTGACCACACACAGCGGATTTCTTTGGTCAAAGGCATTACATCTGCCTACTTTGGTCGGTCATTGTGCATGGTAGCCACACCGTGCTTATAATGATTGAATGTCGCTGTACTTGCTAGTTGAGAACTGATATTCCCAGACCATTGTTTCCCATTCTGACCGTTTATGACTCGTGTTGTGGTTGGTGAATGCTGACCATCCATATTGAAAATCTGTGGTCATGGTCAGTGACATATGCCTGGTTTTGGTTGTTTGGTGTGCATAGTTGCCACAACGTGCCACTACGTATTGAAGTTCTTTTTTGTTTCCAGTCAATATATAGGGTTCTCAAACCATTGTCTCTCCCTCTGACCACGTGTGACTCGTGTTACGAGTTGTCAAAGTTGACCGTACATAGTAAACTTCTTCATTCATAGTCAGTGACACATGCATCATTTGGTTGTTCACTGTGCATGCTAGCCACACCGTGCCACTACTTGTTGAAAATCTGTCTACTTGCTAGTTAACAACTAGTGTTCCCAACCCATGGTTCCCCCCTCTGACCATTTGTGACTCATGTTATGAGTTTTCAACGTTGCCCACACACTGTGAAATCCGTTTGGTCATGGTTAGTGACATATGCCTACTTTGGTTTGACACTGTACATGGTTACCACGCCGTTTCACTATGTATCGAAGGTCTATGTACTTTCTAGTTGATAGCTAGTGTTCCAAAACCATTGCTACCCCCTCTCAATATCTGTGACTCGTGTTGTGAGTTGTCAACATTGACCACATGAAGTGAAAATTTTCCGTCATGGTCAGTGACATGTGCATACTTTGGTTGGTCACTGTGCATTGAAGCCACATTGTGCCACTACATATTGAAGGTATTTGTACTTGCTAGTCGATGACTAGTATCCACAAACCATTATATTCCACCCTGACCATTTGTGAGTCGTGTTATGAGTTGTCAAAGTTTACCACACTTAGTGACATTATTTGGTCATGGTTAGTGACATACGCCTACTTTGGCTGGTCATCATGCATGGTCTCCACACCCCGCCACAATGTATTGAAGCCCCTTGTGCATGCTATTTGGTACCTGGTGTTCCGAAACCATTGTTTCCCCCTCTGACCATTTGTGACTCGTATTATGAGTTGTCAACATTGACCACACATATCGGATTTCTTTGGTCAAAGGCAGTACACATGCCTACTTTGGCCATCCATTGTGCATGGTAGCCACACCGTGCTACTACTGACTGAAGGTCGTTGTACTTGGTAGTTGAGAACCAATATTCCCATAGCATTGTTTCCTCTCCTGACCGTTTGTGACTCGTGTTATGGTTGGTCAACGTTGACCACCCACATTGAAATTCTCTGGTCATGACCAGTGACATATGCCTAGTTTGGTTGNATTGAAATTCTCTGGTCATGATCAGTGACATATGCCTAGTTTGGTTGTTTGGTGTGCATATTAGCCACACCGTGCCACTACGTATTGAAGTTATTTGTCCTTTCTAGTCAATACATAGGCTTCCCAAACCATTGTCTCTCCCTCTGACCATTTGTGACTCGTGTCATGAGTTGTTTATGTTGACCACACATAGTGGACTTATTCGGTCGTAGTCAGTGACGTATGCATCCTTGGGTTGGTCACTGTGCACGCTAGCCATACCCTGCAACTGCTTGTTGAAGGTATTTGTACTTGCTAGTTGATAACTAGTGTTCCCAACCCATTGTTTTCCCCTCCGACCATTTGTGACTCGTGTTATGCGTTTTCAACGTTGACCACATGAAGTGAAATTTGTTGGTCATGGTTAGTGACATATGCATAATTTGGTTGGTCACTGTGCATTGAAGCCACACCGTGCCACTACATATTGAAGGTATTTGTACTTGCTAGTCGATAACTAGTATTCACAAACCATTATCTTCCACCCTGACCATTTCTGACTCGTGTTATGAGTTGTCAAAGTTTACCACACTTAGTGACATTATTTGGTCATGGTCAGTGACATATGCCTACTTTGGTTGGTCACCGTGCATGGTCTCCACACCGTGCCACAACATATTGAAGCCCCTTGTGCTTGCTATTTGATACCTGGTGTTCCCAAACCATTGCTTCCCCCTCTGACCATTTGCGACTCGTATTATGAGTTCTCAACGTTGACCACACACACCGGATTTCTTTGCTCAAAGGCAGTATATACACCTACTTTGGTCAGTCATTGTGCATGGTAGCCACACCGTGCTCCTACTGATTGATGGTCCTTGTACTCGGTAGTTGAGAACCAATATTCCCATAGCATTGTTTCCTCTCCCGACCGTTTGTGACTCGTGTTATGGTTGGTCAATGTTGACCACCCATGTTGAAAGTCTCTGCTCATGATCAGTGACATATGCCTAGTTTGGTTGTTTCGTGTGCATATTAGCCACACTGTGCCACTACGTATTGAAGTTCTTTGGCCTTTCTAGTCAATACATAGGCTCCCCAAACCATTGTCTGGCCCCCTGACCATTTGTGACTCGTGTTATGAGTTGTCAATGTTGATCACACATAGTGGACTTATTCGGTCGTAGTCAGTGACGTATGCATCCTTTGGTCGGTCACTATGCACGCTAGCCATACTGTGCCACTTCTTGTTGAATGTCTTTGTACTTGCTAGTTGATAACTAGTGTTCCCAACTCATTGTTTTCCCCTCTGACAAATTGTGACTCCTGTTATGCGTTTTCAACGTTGACCACATGAAGTGAAATTCGCTGGTCATGGTTAGTGACATCTGCATACTTTGGTTGGTCACTGTGCATTGAAGCCACATTGTGCCACTACATATTGAAGGTATTTGTACTTGCTAGTTGATAACTAGTATTCACAAACCATTATCTTCCACCCGGACCATTTGTGACTCATGTTATGAGTCGTCAAAGTTTACCACACTTGGTGGCATTATTTTGACATGGTTTGTGACAAATGCCTACTTTGGTTGGTCATCGTGCATGGTTTCCACACCATGCCACAACGTATTGAAGCCCCTTGTGCTCGCTATTTGATACCTGGTGTTCCCAAAGGATTTCTTCCCCCTCTGACCATTTGTGACTTGTATTATGAGTTGTCGACGTAGACCACACACAGCAGATTTCTTTGCTCAAAGGCAGTATATATGTCTACTTTGGTCGGTCATTGTGCATGGTAGCCACACCGTGCTACTACTGATTGAAGGTCATTGTACTTGGTAGTTGAGAACCAATATTCCCATATCATTGTTTCCTCTCCTGACTGTTTGTGACTCGTGTTATGGTTGGTCAACGTTGACCACCCTTATTGAAATTCTCTGGTCATGATCAGTGACATATGCCTAGTTTGGTTGTTTGGTGTGCATATTAGACACACCGTGCCACTACGTATTGAAGTTCTTTGTCCTTTCTAGTCAATACATAGGCTTTCAAAACCATTCTCTCTCCCTCTGATCATTTGTGACTCGTGTTATGAGTTGTCAATGTTGACCAAACACAGTGGACTTGTTCGGTCGTAGTCAGTGACGTATGCATCCTTTGGTTGGTCACTGTGCACGCTATCCATACAGTGCCACTGCTTGTTGAATGTCTTTGTACTTGCTGGTTGATAACTAGTGTTCACACCCCATTGTTTCCCCCTCTGACCAGTTGTAAATCGTGTTATGCGTTTTCAACGTTGACCACATGAAGTGAAATTTGTTGGTCATGGTTAGTGACATATGCATACTTTGGTTGGTCAGTGTGCATTGTAGCCACATTGTGCCACTACATATTGAAGGTCTTTGTACTTGCTAGTCGATAACTAGTATTCACAGACCATTATCTCCACCCTGACCATTTGTGACTCGTGTTATGAGTTGTTAAAGTTTACCACACTTAGTGGCTTTATTTGGACATGGTTTGTTACATATGCCTACTTTGGTTGGTCATCGTGCATGGTCTCCACACTGCGCCACAACGAATTGAAGCCCCTTGTGCTTGCTATTTGATACCTGGTGTTCCCAAAGCATTGCTTCCCCCTCTGACCATTTGTGACTCGTATTATGAGTTGTCGACGTTGACCACACACGGCGGATTTCTTTCCTCAAAGGCAGTATATATGTCTACTTTGGTCGGTCATTGTGCATGGTAGCCACACCGTGCTACTACTGATTCAGTGTCATTGTACTTGGTAGTTGAGAACCAATATTCCCATAGCATTGTTTCCTCACCTGACCGTTTGTGACTCGTGTTATGGTTGGTCAATGTTGACCACCCATATTGAAATTCTATGGTCATGATCAGTTACATATGCCTAGTTTGCTTGTTTGGTGTGCATAATAGCCAAACCGTGCCACTACGTATGAAGTTCTTTGTCCTTTCTAGTCAATACATAGGCTTCCCAAACCATTGTCTCTCCCTCTGACCATTTGTGACTTGTGTTATGAGTTGTCAATGTTGACCACACATAGTGGACTTATTCGGTCATAGTCAGTGACGTATGCATCCTTTGGTTGGTCACTGTGCACGCTAGCCATACCGTGCCACTGCTTGTTCAATTTCTTTGTACTTGCTAGTTGATAACTAGTGTTCCCAACGCATTGTTTTCCCCTCTGACCATTTGTGGCTCGTGTTATGCGTTTTCAACGTTGACCACATGAAGTGACATTTGTTAGTCATGGTTAGTGACATATGCATACTTAGGTTGGTCACTGTGCATTGAAGCCACATTGTGCCACTACGTATTGAATATATTTGTACTTGCTAGTTGATAACTAGTATTCACAAACCATTATCTGCCACCCTGACCATTTGTGACTCGTGTTATGAGTTGTCAATGTTTACCATACTTGGTGACATTATTTGGTCATGGTCAGTGACATATGCATACTTTGGTTGGTCATCGTGCATGGTCTCCACACCGTGCCACAGCGTATTGAAGCCCCTTGTGCTTGCTATTTGATACTTGGTGTTCCCAAACCATTGTTTTCCCCTCTGAGCATTTGTGACTCGTATTATGAGTTGTCAATGTTGACCACACACGGCGGATTTCTTTGGTCAAAGGCAGTACATATGCCTACTTTGGCCGGTCATTATGCATAGTAGCCACACCGTGCTACTACTGACTAAAAGTCGTTGTACTTGGTATTTGAGAACCAATATTCCCATAGCATTGTTTCATCTCCTGACCGTTTGTGACTCGTGTTATGGTTGGTCAACGTTGACCACCCATATTGAAATTCTCTGGTCATGATCAGTGACATATGCCTAGTTTGGTTGTTTGGTGTGCATATTAGCCACACTGTGCCACTATGTATTGAAGTTATTTGTCCTTTCTAGTCAATACATAGGCTTCCCAAACCATTGTCTCTCCCTCTGACCATTTGTGACTCGTGTTATGAGTTTTCAATATTGACCACACATTGTGGACTTATTCAGCCGTAGTTAGTGACGTGTGCATCCTTGGGCTGGTCACTGTGCACGCTAGCCATACCGTGCCACTGCTTGTTGAAGGTCTTTGTACTTGCTAGTTGATAACTAGTGTTCCCAACCCATTGTTTTCCCCTCTGACCATTTGTGATTCGTGTTATGCCTTTTCAACGTTGACCACATGAAGTGAAAATTGTTTGTCATGGTTAGTGACATATGCATACTTTGGTTGGTCACTGTGCATTGAAGCCACACTGTGCCACTACATATTGAAGGTATTTGTACTTGCTAGTCGATAACTAGTATTTACAAACCATTGTCTTCCACCCTGACCATTTCTGACTCGTGTTATGAGTGTTCAAAGTTTACCACACTTAGTGGCATTATTTGGTCATGGTTTGTGACATATGCCTACTTTGGTTTGTCATCGTGCATGGTCTCCACACCGTGCCATAATGTATTGAAGCCCCTTGTGCTTGCTATTTGATACCTGGTGTTCCCAAACCATTACATCCCTCTCTGACCATTTGTGACTCGTATTATGAGTTGTCAACGTTGACCACACACAGCGGATTTGTTCGGTCAAAGGCAGTACATATGCCTACTTTGGTCGGTCATTGTGCATGGTAGCCACACCGTGCTACTACTGATTGACGGTCATTGTACTTGGTAGTTGAGAACCAATATTCCCATAGCATTGTTTCCTCTCATGACCGTTTGTGACTTGTGTTATGGTTGGTCAATGTTGACCACCCATATTGAAATTCTCTGGTCATGATCAGTGACATATGCCTAGTTTGGTTGTTTGGTGTGCATATTAGCCACAACGTGCCACTACGTACTGAAGTTCTTTGTCCTTTCTAGTCAATACATAGGCTTCCCAAACCATTGTCTCTCCCCCAGACCATTTGTGACTCGTGTTATGAGTTGTAAATGTTGACCACACATAGTGGACTTATTCGGTCGTAGTCAGTGACGTATGCATCCTTTGGTTGGTCACTGTGCACGCTAGCCATACCGTGCCACTGCTTGTTGAAGGTCTTTGTACTTGCTAGTTGATAACTAGTGTTCCCAATGCATTGTTTTCCCCTCTGACCATTTGTGACTCATGTTATGCGTTTTCAACGTTGACCACATGAAGTGAAATTTGTTAGTCATGGTTAGTGACATATGTATACTTTGGTTGGTCACTGTGCATTGAAGCCACATTGTGCCACTACATATTAATTTATTTGTACTTGCTAGTCAATAACTAGTATTCACAAACCATTATCTGCCACCCTGACCATTTGTGACTCGTGTTATGAGTTGTCAAAGTTTACCATACTTAGTGACATTATTTGGTCATGGTCAGTGACATATGCCTACTTTGGTTGGTCATCGTGCATGGTCTCCACACCTTGCCACAGCGTATTGAAGCCCCTTGTGCTTGTTATTTGATACATGGTGTTCCCATACCATTGTTTCCCCCTCTGACCATTTGTGACTGGTATTATAAGTTGTCAACGTTGACCACACACAGCGGATATCTTTGGTCAAAGGGAGGATATATGTCTACTTTCGTCGGACATTGTACATGGTAGCCACACCGTGCTACTACCGATTGAGGGTCATTGTACTTGGTAGTTGAGAACTAATATTCCCATAGCATTTTTTCCTCTCCTGACCGTTTGTGACTTGTGTTATGGTTGGTCAATGTTGACCACCCATATTGAAATTCTCTGCTCATGATCAGTGACATATGCCTAGTTTGGTTGTTTGGTGTGCATATTAGCCACACCATGCCACTACGTATTGAAGTTCTTTGTCCTTAATAGTCAATACATAGGCTTCCCAAACCATTGTCTCTCCCTCTAACCATTTGTGACTCGTGTTATGAGTTGTCAATGTTGACCACCCATAGTGGACTTATTCGGTCGTACTCAGTGACGAATGCATCCTTGGGTTGGTCACTGTGCACGCTAGCCACACCGTGCCACTGCTTGTTGAAGGTCTTTGTACTTGCTAGTTGATAACTAGTGTTCCCAACGCATTGTTTTCCCCTCTGACCATTTGTGACTCGTCTTATGCGTTTTCAACGTTGACCACATGAAGTGAGCTTTGTTGGTCATGGTTAGTGACATCTGCATACTTTGGTTGGTCACTGTGCATTGAAGCCACATTGTGCCACTACATATTGAAGGTATTTGTACTTGCTAGTCCATAACTAGTATAAACGAACCGTTATCTTCCACCCTGACCATTTGTGACTCGTGTTATGAGTTGTCGACGTTTACCAAACTTGGTGACATTATTTGGTCATGGTCAGTGACATATGCCTACTTTGGTTGGTCATCGTGCATGGTCTCCACACCGTGCCACAGCATATTGATGCCCCTTGTGCTTGCTATTTGATACTTGGTGTTCCCAAACCATTGTTCCCCCCCCCCCTGACCATTTGTGACTCGTATTATGAGTTGTCAACGTTGACCACACACAGCGTATTTCTTTGGTCAAAGGCAGTACATATGCCTCGTTTGTTCGGTCATTGTGCATGGTAGCCACACTGTGCTACTACTGACTGAATGTCGTTGTACTTGGTAGTTGAGAACCGATATTCCCATAGCATTGTTTCCTCTCCTGATCGTTTGTGACTCGTGTTATAGTTGGCCAACATTGACCACCCTTATTGAAATTCTCTGGTCATGATCAGCAACATATGCCTAGTTTGATTGTTTGGTGTGCATATTAGCCACACCTTGCCACTACGTATTGAAGTTCTTTCTCCTTTCTAGTCAATACATAGGATTCCCAAACCATTGTCTCTCCCTCTGATCATTTGTGACTCGTGTTATGAGTTGTCAATGTTGACCACACATAGTGGACTTGTTCGATCGTAGTCAGTGACGTATGCATTCTTTGGCTGGTCATTGTGCATGCTAGCCATACCATGCCACTGCTTGTTGAAGGTCTTTATACTTGCTGGTTGATAACTAGCGTTCACAATCCATTGTTTCCCCCTCTGACCATTTGTGAATCGTGTTATGCGTCTTCAACGTTGACCACATGAAGTGAAATTAGTTGGTCATGGTTAGTGACATATGCATACTTTGGTTGGTCACTGTGCATTGTAGCCACATTGTGCCACTACATATTGAAGGTGTTTGTACTTGCTATTCGATAACTAGTATTCACAAACCATTATCTTCCACCTTGACCATTTGTGACTCGTGTTATGAGTTGTCAAAGTTTACCACACTTAGTGGCATTATTTGGTCATGGTTTGTGACATATGCCTACTTTGGTTGGTTATCGTGCATGGTCTCCACACCGTGCCACAACGTATTGAAGCCCCTTGTGCTTGCTATTTGATACCTGGTGTTCCCAAACCATTGCTTCCCCCTCTGACCACTTGTCACTCGTATTATGAGTTGTCAACGTTGACCACACACAGAGGATTTCTTTGGTCAAAGGCAGTACATATGCCTACTTTGGTCGGTCATTGTGCATGGTAGCCACATCGTGCTACTACTGATTGATGGTCATTGTACTTGGTAGTTGAGAACCAATATTCCCATAGCATTGTTTCCTCTCCTGGCCGTTTGTGACTCGTGTTATGGCTGGTCAATGTTGACCACCCATGTTGAAATTCTTTGGTCATGATCAGTGACATATGCCTAGTTTGGTTGTTTGGTGTGCATATTAGCCACACCGTGCCACTACGTATTGAAGTTCTTTGTCCTTTCTAGTCAACACATAGGCTTCCCAAACCATTGTCTCTCCCTCTGACCATTTGTGACTCGTGTTATGAGTTGTCAATGTTGACCACACATAGTGGACTTATTCGGTCGTAGTCAGTGACGTATGCATCACTGGGTTGGTCACTGTGCACGCCAGCGATACCGTGCCACTGCTTGTTGAAGGTCTTAGTACTTGCTAGTTGATAACTAGTGTTCCCAATGCATTGTTTTCCCCCCTGACCATTTGTGACTCGTGTTATGCGTTTTCAACGTTGACCACCCATATTTAAATTCTTTGGTCATGGTTAGTGACATATGCCTGGTTTGGTTTGTCACTGTCATTGGTTACCACGTCGTGTCACTATGTATTGAATGTCGTTGTGCATTCTAGTTGATAGCTAGTGTTTCCAAACCATTGTTACCCCCCTCTGACTATCTGTAACTCGTGTTGTGAGTTGTCAACGTTGACCACATGAAGTGAAATTTGTTGGTCATGGTCAGTGACATGTGCATACTTTGGTTCGTCACTATGCAATGTATTCACACGTTGCAACTACATATTGAAGGTATTTGTAATTGCTAGTCGATAACTAGTATTCACAAACCATTATCTTGCACCCTGACCATTTGTGACTCGTGTTATGAGTTGTCAAAGTTTACAACACTTAGTGACATTATTTGGTCATGGTCAGTTACATATGCCTACTTTGGTTGGACATCGTGCATGGTATCCACACCGTGGCACAGCTTATTGAAGGTCATTGTGCTTGGTAGTTGATACCTGGTGTTCCCGAACCATTGTCTCCCCCTCTGACTATTTGTGACTCCTATTATGAGTTGTCAACATTGACCACACACAGCATATTTCTTTGGTCAAAGGCAGTACATGTGCCTACTTTGGTCGGTCATTTTGCATGGTAGCCGCACCGTGCTTATAATGATTGAAGGTCGCTGTACTGCCATTTGAGAACTGATATTCCCAGACCATTGTTTCCCCCTCTGACCGTTTGTGATTCGTGTTGTGGTTGGTGATTGTTGACCACCCATATTGAAAATCTCATGTCATGGTCAGTGACATATGCCTGGTTTGGTTGTTTGGTGTGCATAGTAGCCACAACGTGCCACTACGTATTGAAGTTCTTTGTCGTCTCCAGTCGATATATAGGGTTCCCAAACCATTGTCTCTCCCTCTGAACATTTGTGACTTGTGTTATGAGTTGTCAATGTTGACCGTACATAGTGGACTTCTTCGGTCATAATCTGTGACACATGCATCATTTGGTTGGTCACTGTGCATGCTAGCCACACCGTGCCACTACATGTTGAAAATCTTTCTAATTGCTAGTTAATAACTAGTGTTTCCAAGCCATGGTCCCCCCCTCTGACCATTTGTGACTCATGTTATGAGTTTGCAACGTTGACCACACACTGTGAAATCCGTTTGGTCATGGTTAGTGACATATGCCTACTTTGGTTTGTCACTGTACATGGTTACCACACCGTTTCACTACGTATCGAAAATCTATGTGCTTTCTACTTGATAGCTAGTGTTCCCAAACCGTTGCTATCCCCTCTAGATATCTGTGACTCATGTTGTGAGTTGTCAACATTGACCACATGAAGTGAAGTTATCTCGTCATGGTCAGTGACATATGCATGCTTTGGTTAGTCACTGTGCGTTAAAGCCACATTGTGCCACTACATATTGAAGGTAATTGTACTTGCTAGTCGATAACTAGTATCCACAAACCATTATATTCCACCCTGACCATTTGTGAGTCGTGTTATGAGTTGTCAAAGTTTACCACACTTAGTGACATTATTTGGTCATGGTTAGTGACATATGCCTTTTTTGGCTGGTCATCGTGCATGGTCTCCACACCGTGCCACAATGTATTGAAGCCCCTTGTGCTTGCTATTTGATTCCTGGTGTTCCCAAATAATTGTTTCCCCCTTTGACCATTTGTGAATCGTATTATGAGTTGTCAAGGTTGACCACAGACTGCGGATTTCTTTGGTCAAAGGCAGTACATATGCCTACTTTGGCCGGTCATTGTGCATGGTAGCCACACCGTGCTACTACTGACTGAAGGTCATTGTACTTGGTAGTTGAGAACCGATATTCCCATAGCATTGTTTCCTCTCCTGGCCGTTTGTGACTCGTGTTATGAGTTGTCAATGTTGACCACAGACTGCGGATTTCTTTGGTCAAAGGCAGTACATATGCCTACTTTGGCCGGTCATTGTGCATGGTAGCCACACCGTGCTACTACTGACTGAAGGTCATTGTACTTGGTAGTTGAGAACCGATATTCCCATAGCATTGTTTCCTCTCCTGGCCGTTTGTGACTCGTGTTATGGTTGGTGAACGTTGACCACCCATATTGAAATTCTCTGGTCATGATCAGTGACATATGCCTAGTTTAGTTGTTTGGTGTGCATATTAGCCACACCGTGCCACTACGTATTGAAGTTCTTTGGTCTTTCTAGTCAATACATAGGCTTCCCAAACCATTTTCTCTCCTTCTGACTAGTTGTGACTCGTGTTATGAGTTGTCAACGTTGACCACACATAGTTGACTTATTCGGTCGTAGTCAGTGACGTATGCATCATTTGGTTGGTCACTGTGCACGCTAGCGATACCGTGCCACTGCTTGTTGAAGGTCTTTGTACTTGCTAGTTGATAACTAGTGTTCCCAACGCATTGTTTTCCCCTCTGCGCATTTGTGACTCGTGTTATGCGTTTTCAACGTTGACCACATGAAGTGAAATTTGTTAGTCATGGTTAGTGACGTATGCATACTTTGGTTGGTCACTGTGCATTGAAGCCACATTGTGCCACTACATATTGAAGGTATTTGTACTTGCTAGTCGATAACTAGTATTCACAAACCATTATCTGCCACCCTGACCATTTGTGACTCGTGTTATGAGTTGTCAAAGTTTACCATACTTGGTGTCATTATTTGGTCATGGTCAGTGACATATGCCTACTTTGGTTGGTCATCGTGCATGGTCTCCACACCGTGCCACAACATATTGAAGCACCTTGTGCTTGCTATTTGATACCTGGTGTTCCCAAACCATTGCTTCTCGCTCTGACCATTTGTGACTCGTATTATGAGTTGTCAACGTTGACCACACATAGCGGATTACTTTGGTCAAAGGCAGTACATATGCCTACTTTGGCCGGTCATTGTGCATGGTAGCCACACCGTGCTACTACNCTTGTTGAAGGTCTTTGTACTTGCTGGTTGATAACTAGTGTTCACAATCTATTGTTTCCCCCTCTGACCATTTGTGAACCGTGTTATGCGTTTTCAACGTTGACCACATGAAGTGAAATTTGTTGGTCATGGTTAGTGACATATGCATACTTTGGTTGGTCATTGTGCATTGTAGCCACATTGTGCCACTACATATTGAAGGTGTTTGTAATTGCTAGTTGATAACCAGTATTCACAAACCATTATCTTCCACCCTGACCATCTGTGACTCGTGTTATGAGTTGTCAAAGTTTACCACACTTAGTGACATTATTTGGTCATGGTTAGTGACATATGCTTACTTTGGTTGGACATCGTGCATGGTATCCACACCGTGGCACAGCTTATTGAAGGTCCTTGTGCTTGCTATTTGATACCTGGTGTTCCCAAACCATTGTCTCCCCCTCTGACCATTTGTGACTCCTATTATGAGATGTCAACATTGACCACACACAGCGGATTTCTTTGGTCAAAGGCAGTACATGTGCCTACTTTGGTCGGTCATTGTGCATCGTAGCCACACCGTGCTTATAATGATTGAAGGTCGCTGTACTTGCTAGTTGAGAACTGATATTCCCACACCATTGTTTCCCCCTCTGACCGTTTGTGACTCGTGTTGTGGTTGGTGAATGTTGACCACCCATATTGAAAATCTCTGGTCATGGTCAGTGACATATGCCTGGTTTTGGTTGTTTGGTGTGCATAGTAGCCACAACGTGCCACTACGTATTGAAGTTATTTGTCGTTTCCAGTCGATATATAGGCTTCGCAAACCATTGTCTCTCCCTCTGACCATTTGTGACTCGTGTTATGAGTTGTCAATGTTGACCGTACATAGTGGACTTCTTCGGTCATAGCCAGTGACACATGCATCCTTTGGTTGGTCACTGTGCATTCTAGCCACACCGTGCCACTACTTGTTGAAAATCTTTCTACTTGTTAGTTAATAACTATTGTTCCCAACCCATGGTTCCCCCCTCTGATCATTTGTGACTCATGTTATGAGTTTTCAACGTTGACCACACACTGTGAAATCCGTTTGGTCATGGTTAGTGACATATGCCTACTTTGGTTTGTCACTGTACATGGTTACCACGCCGTTTCACTACGTCTCGAAGGTCTATGTGCTTTATAGTTGATAGCTAGTGTTCCCAAACCATTGCTACCCCCTCTGAATATCTGTGACTCGTATTGTGAGTTGTCAACATTGACCACATGAAGTGAAAATTTTCCGTCATGGTCAGTGACATATGCATACTTTGGATGGTCACTGTGCATTGAAGCCACATTGTGCCACTACATATTGAAGGTATTTGTACTTGCTAGTCGATAACTAGTATTCACAAACCATTATCTTCCACCCTGACCATTTGTGACTCGTGTTATGAGTTGTCAAAGTTTACCACACTTAGTGNTATAGTTGATAGCTAGTGTTCCCAAACCATTGCTACCCCCTCTGAATATCTGTGACTCGTATTGTGAGTTGTCAACATTGACCACATGAAGTGAAAATTTTCCGTCATGGTCAGTGACATATGCATACTTTGGATGGTCACTGTGCATTGAAGCCACATTGTGCCACTACATATTGAAGGTATTTGTACTTGCTAGTCCATAACTAGTATCCACAAACCATTATCTTCGACCCTGACCATTTGTCAGTTGTGTTATGAGTTGTCAAAGTTCACCACACTTAGTGACATTATTTGGTCATGGTTAGTGACATATGCCTTTTTTGGCTGGTCATCGTGCATGGTCTCCACACCGTGCCACAATGTATCGAAGCCCCTTGTGCTTGCTATTTGATACCTGGTGTTCCCAAACCATTTTTTCCCCCTCTGACCATTTGTGACTCGTATTATGAGCTGTAAACGTTGACCACACACAGCGGATTTCTTTGGTCAAAGGCAGTACATATGCCTACTTTGGCCGGTCATTGTGCATGGTAGCCACACCGTGCTACTACTGACTGAAGGTCGTTGTACTTTGTAGTTGAGAAGCGATATTCCCATAGCATTGTTTCCTCTCCTGACCGTTTGTGACTCGTGTTATGGTTGGTCAACGTTGACCACCCACATTGAAATTCTCTGGTCATGATCAGTGACATATGCCTAGTTGGGTTGTTTGGTGTGCATATTAGCCACACCGTGCCACTACGTATTGAAGTTCTTTGTCCTTTCTAGTCAATACATAGGCTTCCCAAACCATTGTCTCTCCCTCTGACCATTTGTGACTCGTGTTATGAGTTGTCAATGTTGACCACACATAGTGGACTTATTCGGTCGTAGTCAGTGACGTATGCATCCTTTGGTTGGTCACTGTGCACGCTAGCCATACCGTGCCACTGCTTGTTGAAGGTCTTTGTACTTGCTAGTTGATAACTAGTGTTCCCAAC
>SZWC01000261.1:146468-160391 GCA_023375785.1 Penium margaritaceum | reverse complement strand
TTTGTACTTGCTAGTCGATAACTAGTATTCACAAACCATTATCTTCCACCCTGACCATCTGTGACTCGTGTTATGAGTTGTCAAAGTTTACCACACTTAGTGGCATTATTTGGTCATGGTTTGTGACATATGCCTACTTTGGTTGGTCATCCTGCATGGTCTCCACACCGTGCCACAACGTATTGAAGCCCCTTGTGCTTGCTATTTGATACCTGGTGTTCCCAACCCATTGCTTCCCCCTCTGACCATTTGTGAATCGTATTATGAGTTTTCAACGTTGACCACACACAGCGGATTTCTTTGGTGAAAGGCAGTACATATGCCTACTTTGGTCGGTCATTGTGCATGGTAGCCACATCGTGCTACTACTGATTGAAGGTCGTTGTACTTGGTAGTTGAGAACCGATATTCCCATAGCGTTGTTTCCTCTCCTGACCGTTTGTGACTCGTGTTATGGTTGGTCAACGTTGACCACCCTTATTGAAATTCTCTGGTCTTGATCAGTGATATATGCCTAGTTTGGTTGTTTGGTGTGCATGTTAGCCACACTGTGCCACTACGTATTGCAGTTCTTCGTCCTTTCTAGTCAATACATAGGCTTCCCAAACCATTTTCTCTCCCTCTGATCATTTGTGACTCATGTTATGAGTTATCAATGTTGACCACACATAGTGGACTTATTCGGTCGTAGTCAGTGACGTATGCATCCTTTGGTTGGTAACTGTGCACGCTAGCCATACTGTTCCACTGCTCGTTGAAGGTCTTTGTACTTGCTGGTTGATAACTAGTGTTCACAAACCATTGTTTCCCCCTCTGACCATTTGTGAATCGTGTTATGTGTTTTCAACGTTGACCACATGAAGTGAAATTTGTTGGTCATGATTAGTGACATATGCATACTTTGGTTGGTCACTGTGCATTGTAGCCACGTTGTGCCATTACATATTGAAGGTGTTTGTACTTGCTAGTCGATAACTAGTATTCACAAACCATTATCTTCCACCCTGACAATTTGTGACTCGTGTTATGAGTTGTCAAAGTTTACCATACTTAGTAGCATTATTTGGTCATGGTTTGTGACATATGCCTACTTTGGTTGGTCATTGTGCATGGTCTCCACACCGTGCCACAACGTATTGAAGCCCCTTGTGCTTGCTATTTGATACTTGGTGTTCCCAGACCATTGCTTCCCCCTCTGACCATTTGTGACTCGTATTATGAGTTGTCAACGTTGACCACACACAGCGGATTTCTTTGCTGAAAGGCGGTATATATGTCTATTTTGGTCGGTCATTGTGCATGGCAGCCACACCGTGCTACTACTGATTGAAGGTCATTGTACTTGGTAGTTGAGAACCAAAATTCCCATAGCATTGTTTCCTCTCCTGACGGTTTGTGACTCGTGTTATGGTTGGTCAATGTTGACCACCCATATTGAAATTCTCTGGTCATGATCAGTGACATATGCCTAGTTTGGTTGTTTGGTGTGCATATTAGCCAAACCGTGCCACTACGTATTGAAGTTGTTTGTCCTTTATAGTCGATACATAGGCTTCCCAAACCATTGTCTCTCCCTCTGACCATTTGTAACTCGTGTTATGAGTTTTCAATGTTGACCACACATAGTGGACTTATTCGGTCGTAGTCAGTGACGTATGCATCCTTGTGTTGGTCACTGTGCACGCTAGCCATACCGTGCCACTGCTTGTTGAAGGTCTTTGTACTTGCTAGCTGATAACTAGTGTTCCCAATGCATTGTTTTCCCCTCTGACCATTTGTGACTCGTGTTATGCATTTTCAACGTTGACCACATGAAGTGAAATTTGTTAGTCATGGTTAGTGACATATGCATACTTTGGTTGATCACTGTGCATTGAAGCCACACCGTGCCACTACATATTGAAGGTATTTGTACTTGCTAGTTGATAACTAGTATTCACAAACCATTATCTGCCACCCTGACCATTTGTGACTCGTGTTATGAGTTGTCAAAGTTTACCACACTTGGTGGCATTTTTTGGTCATGGTCAGTGACATATGCCTACTTTGGTTGGTCATCGTGCATGGTCTCCACACCGTGGCACAGCGTATTGAAGCCCCTTGTGCTTGCTATTTGATACTTGGTGTTCCCAACCCATTGTTTCCCCCCTCTGAACATTTGTGACTCATATTATGAGTTGTCAACGTTGACCACACACAGCGGGTTTCTTTGGTGAAAGGCAGTACATATGCCTACTTTGGTCGGTCATTGTGTATGGTATCCACACCGTGCTACTACTGACTGAAGGTCGATGTACTTGGTAGTTGAGAAACGATATTCCCATATCATTGTTTCCTCTCCTGACCGTTTGTGAGTCGTGTTATGGTTGGTCAACGCTGACTACCCATATTGAAATTCTCTGGTCATGATCAGTGACATATGCCTAGTTTGGTTGTTTGTTGTGCATATTAGCCATACTGTGCCACCACGTATTGAAGTTCTTTGTCCTTTCTAGTCAATACATATGCTTCCCAAACCATTGTCTCTCCCTCTGACCATTTGTGACTCGTGTTATGAGTTGTCAATGTTGACCACACATAGTGGACTTATTCGGCCGTAATCTGTGACGTATGCATCCTTGGACTGGTCACTGTGCACGCTAGCCATACCGTGCCAGTGCTTGTTGAAGGTCTTTGTACTTGCTAGTTGATAACTAGTGTTCCCAACCCATTTTTCCCCTCTGACCATTTGTGAATCGTGTTATGCGTTTTCAACGTTGACCACATGAAGTGAAATTTGTTGGTCATGGTTAGTGACATATGCATAACTTGGTTGGTCACTGTGCATTGAAGCCACACTATGCCACTACATATTGAAGGTATTTGTACTTGCTAGTCGATAACTAGTATTCACAAACCATTATCTTCCACCATGACCATTTGTGGCTCGTGTTATGAGTTTTCAAAGTTTACCATACTTAGTGACATTATTTGGTCATGGTCAGTGACATATGCCTACTTTGGTTGGTCATCGTGCATGGTCTCCACACCGTGCCACATCGTATTGAAGCCCCTTGTACTTGCTATTTGATACCTGGTGTTCCTAAACCATTGTGACTGGTATTTTGAGTTGTCAACGTTGACCACACACAGCGGACTTCTTTGGTCAAAGGCAGTACATATGCCTACTTTGGTCGGTCATTGAGCATGGTAGCCACACCGTGCTACTATTGAGTGACGTTCATTGTACTTGGTAGTTGAGAACCAATATTCCCATAGCATTGTTTCCTCTTCTGACCGTTTGTCACTCGTGTTATGGTTGGTCAATGTTGACCACCCATATTGAAATTCTCTGGTCATGATCAGTGACACATGCCTAGTTTGGTTGTTTAAAGTGCATATTAGCCACACCGTGCCACTACGTATTGAAGTTTTTTGTCCTTTCTAGTCAATACATAGGCTTCTCAAACCATTGTCTCTCCCTCTGACCATTTGTGACTCGTGTTATGAGTTGTCAATGTTGACCACACATAGTGGACTTATTCGTTCGTAGTCAGTGATGTTTGCATCCTTTGGTTGGTCGCTGTCCACGCTAGCCATACCGTGCCACTGCTTGTTGAAGGTCTTTGTACTTGCTAGCTGATAACTAGTGTTCCCAACGCGTTGTTTTCCCCTCTGACCATTTGTGACTCGTGTTATGCATTTTCAACGTTGACCACATGAAGTGAAATTTGTTAGTCATGGTTAGTGACATATGCATACTTTGGTTGATCACTGTGCATTGAAGCCACGCCGTGCCACTACATATTGAAGGTATTTGTACTTGCTAGTTGATAACTAGTATTCACAAACCATTATCTTCCACCCTGACCATTTGTGACTCGTGTTATGAGTTTTCAAAGTTTACCATACTTAGTGACATTATTTGGTCATGGTCAGTGACATATGCCTACTTTGGTTGGTCATCGTGCATGGTCTCCACACCGTACCACATCGTATTGAAGCCCCTTGTGCTTGCTATTTGATACCTGGTGTTCCCAAACCATTGTTTCCCCCTCTGACCATTTCTGACCGGTATTATGAGCTGTCAACGTTGACCACACACAGCGGATTTCTTTGGTCAAAGGTAGTACATATGCCTACTTTGGTCGGTCATTGTGCATGGTAGCCACACGGTGCCACTACTGACTGACGGTCGTTGTACTTGGTAGTTGAGAACCGATATTCCCATAGCATCGTTTTCTCTGCTGACCGTTTGTGACTCGTGTTATGGTTGGTCAATTTTGACCACCCATATTGAAATTCTCTGGTCATGATTAGTGACATATGCCTAGTTTGGTTGTTTCGTGTGCAAATTAGCCACACCGTGCCACTACGTATTGAAGTTCTTTGTCCTTTCTAGTCAATACATAGGCTTCCCAAACCATTGTCTATCCCTCTGACCATTTGTGACTCGTGTTATGAGTTGTCAATGTTGACCACACATAGTGAACTTATTCAGTCGTAGTCAGTGACGTATGCATCCTTCTGTTAGGAAAATGCAGGAGGTTCAGCTTAGCAGGAGGAGTCTTAGATGACAGCAATCAGGTAGACAGAAGCTTATGTGAAGGCACAGGAGGCTGACGAATGGATGACGTCATTACAGAGTGCTGAGATGAACACGAGGATCGACAGCGACGAGTGGACCGAGCAGTTTATGGGCGCGGTCCATTGTGGACGAGCGCGATGAGGAACATAAATGAGCATCACCAGATCAGAGCAATGTGCCAAAGCTAGGAACAGCGGGCAGCAACGGAAATGCAGTTACTAAGATGTGAGCACCACAGCTACAGGTAGCGGGCACGAGGCAATGTAGGAGGAGCGACGACGGAAGGAGGAGCGACAACAAAGAGCTTGAGGTGCCACAGCCGTTTGGTGGGCAGCCGAAGGAGGAGGAGTGCCACAGCACCAAGGCGGGCAGCGGAAAGAACAAGGATGTGCCACAGCCTGAAGGCGGCAACTGCAAAGGATGAAATAACTGATGGAATGATTGATAGGAACAAGGCAACAAGGTACAGTGAGCTAGTGAGCATATATAGGTTCTAGTCTAGCCTAGGCATTGGACGTTTGTCTCCTATGGTGGTCGATACATGTGTCCTGCGGCGGTAGCCGCTGCTTTTGTTCCTATCCCGGGTGGAGGGGGCTCGTGCTGCGGAGAGGGGCGGTTTGGTGCTCTTGGGTCGCATCGCCCATGCGAGTCGCAGCAGGAGGATTGAGAGATCCTTGGGACGTGGGGTTCTTCGACGTGAAGGGCCGACGGGAGAGGATCGGGCTTCGTTGTTGTCGTTACGTGCGGACCGCACCGCGACGTTGGTCCAGTCCTGTCGGCCGGCGGGGCTGACCGGTTGTCATTGGGGCATTGACCATTGGTTGGTCGAGTAGTTGAGCTCCGGCATCCCTCGGTGTTGAGCCTGTGTGGGCACTTTTCCTGGAATTTCTGGAGATGCCCCAGGTCCATGTCAGTAGTGGTCATCGTGGTGTTTTCTTGATATACCTGACCAGTTTCTATGTCTTGTGACATTAATGTATTATTATGACACCTTTGGTTGGTCACTGTGCACGCTAGCCATACCGTGCCACTGCTTGTTGAAGGTATTTGTACTTGCTAGTTGATAAATAGTGTTCCCAACCCATTGTTCTCCCCTCTGACCATTTGTGACTCGTGTTATGCGTTTTCAACGTTGACCACATGAAGTGAAATTTGTTGGTCATGGGTAGTGACATATGCATACTTTGGTTGGTCACTGTGCATTGAAGCCACATTGTGCCACTGCATATTGAAGGTGTTTGTACTTGCCAGTCAACAACTAGTATTCAAAAACCATTATCTTCCACCCTGACCATTTGTGACTCGTGTTATGAGTTGTCAAACGTTACCACACTTAGTGGAATTATTTGGTAATGGTTTGTGACATATGCCTACTTTGGTTGGTCACCGTGCATGGTCTCCACACCGTGCCACAACGTATTGAAGCCCCTTGTGCTTGCTATTTGATACCTGGTGTTCCCAAACCATTGCTTCCCCCTCTGACCATTTGTGAATCGTATTATGAGTTGTCAACTTTGACCACACACAGCGGATTTCTTTGCTCAAAGGCAGTACATATGCATACTTTGGTCGGTCATTGTGCATGGTAGCCACACCGTTCTACTACTGATTGACGGTCGTTGTACTTGGTAGTTGAGAACCAATATTCCCATAGCATTGTCTCCTCTCCTGACCGTTTGTGACTCGTGTTATGGTTGGTCAATGTTGACCACCCATATTGAAATTATCGGTTCATGATCAGTGACATATGCCTAGTTTGCTTGTTTGGTGTGCATATTAGCCACACCGTGCCACTACGTATTGAAGGTCTTTGTCATTTCCAGTCAATACATAGGCTTCCCAAACCACTGTCTCTCCCTCTGACCATTTGTGACTCGTGTTATGAGTTGTCAATGTTGACCACACACAGTGGACTTATTCGGTCGTAGTCAGTGACCTATGCATCCCTAGGTTGGTCACTGTGCACGCCAGCCATACCGTGCCACTACTTGTTGAAGGCCTTTGTACTTGCTAGTTGATAACTAGTGTTCCCAACGCATTGTTTTCCCCCCTGACCATTTGTGACTTGTGTTATGCGTTTTCAACGTTGACCACCCATATTGAAATTCTGTGGTCCTGGTTAGTGACATATGCCTATATTGGTTTGTCACTGTCAGTGGTTACCACGCCGTGTCACTATGTATTGAAGGTCTTTGTGCTTTCTAGTTGATAGCTAGTGTTTCCAAACCATTGTTACCCCCCTCTGACTATCAGTAACTCGTGTTGTGAGTTGTCAATGTTGACCACGTGAAGTGAAATTTGTTGGTCATGGTCAGTGATATGTGCATACTTTGGTTGGTCACTGTGCATTGTAGCCACACGGTGCCACTACATATTGAAGGTATTTGTACTTGCTAGTCGATAACTAGTATTCACAAGCCGTTGTCTTGCACCCTGACCATTTGTGACTCGTGTTATGAGTTGTCAAAGTTTACAACACTTAGTGGCATTATTTGGTCATGGTTTGTGACATATGCCTACTCTGGTTGGTCATCGTGCATGGTCACCACACCGTGCCACATCGTATTGAAGCCCCTTGTGCTTGCTATTTGATACCTGGTATTCCCAAACCATTGCTTCCCCCTCTGACCATTTGTGACTCGTATTATGAGTTGTCAACGTTGACCACACACAGCGGATTTCTTTGGTCAAAGGCAGTACATATGGCTACTTTGGTCGGTCATTGTGCATGGTAGCCACACCATGCTACTACTGATTGTCGGTCATTGTACTTGGTAGCTGAGAACCAATATTCCCATAGCATTGTTTCCTCTCCTGACCGTTTGTGACTCGTGTTATGGTTGGTCAATGTTGACCACCCATATTGAAATTCTCTGGTCATGATCAGTGACATATGCCTAGTTTGGTTGTTTGGTGTGCATATTAGCCACACCGTGCCACTACGTATTGAAGTTCTTTGTCCTTTCTAGTCAATACATAGGCTTCCCAAACCATTGTCTCTCCCTCTGACCATTTGTGACTCGTGTTATGAGTTNGACCACACATAGTGGACTTATTCGGTCGTAGTCAGTGACGTATGCATCCTTTGGTTGGTCACTGTGCACGCTAGCCATACCGTGCCACTGCTTGTTGAAGGTCTTTGTACTTGCTAGTTGATAACTAGTATTCCCAACGCATTGTTTTCCCCTCTGACCATTTGTGACTCGTGTTATGCGTTTTCAACGTTGACCACATGAAGTGAAATTCGTTAGTCATGGTTAGTGACATATGCATACTTTGGTTGGTCACTGTGCATTGAAGCCACATAGTGCCACTACATATTGAAGGTATTTGTACTTGCTAGTCGATAACTAGTATTCACAAACCATTCTCTTCCACCCTGACCATTTGTGACTCGTGTTATGAGTTGTCAAAGTTTACCATACTTGGTGACATTATTTGGTCATGGTCAGTGACATATGCCTACTTTGGTTGGTCATAGTGCATGGTCTCCACACCGTGCCACAGCGTATTGAAGCCCCTTGTGCTTGCTATTTGATACTTGGTGTTCCCAAACCATTGTTTCCCCCTCTGACCATTTGTGACTCATAGTATGAGTTGTCAACGTTGACCACACATAGCGGATTTCTTTGGTTAAAGGCAGTACATATGCCTAATTTTGTCGTTCATTGTGCATGGTAGCCACACCGTGCTACTACTGATTGAAGGTCGTTGTACTTGGTAGTTGACAACCGATATTCCCATATCATTGTTTCCTCTCCTCACCGTTTGTGAGTCGTGTTATGGTTGGTCAACGTTGACCACCCATATTGAAATTCTCTGGTCATGATCAGTGTCATATGCCTAGTTTGGTTGTTTGGTGTGCATATTATCAACATCGTGCCACTACGAATTGAAGTTATTTGTCCCTTTTAGTCAATACATGGGCTTCCCAAACCATTGTCTCTCCCTCTGACCATTTTTGACTCGTGTTATGAGTTGTCAATGTTGACCACACAGAGTGGACTTATTCGGTCGTAGTTTGTGACGTATGCATCCTTGGACTGGTCACTGTGTACGCTAGCCATACCGTGCCACTGCTTGTTGATGGTCTTTGTACTTGCTACTTGATAACTAGTGTTCCCAACCCGTTGTTTTCCCCTCTGACCATTTGTGACTCGTGTTATGCGTTTTCAACGTTGACCACATGAAGTGAAATTTGTTGGTCATGGTTAGTGACATATGCATAATTTGGTTTGTCACTGTGCATTGAAGCCACACTGTGCCACTACATATTGAAGGTATATGTACTTGCGAGTCGATAACAAGTTTTCACAAACCATTGTCTTCCACCCTGACCATTTGTGACTCTTGTTATGAGTTGTCAAAGTTTACCACACTTAGTGACATTATTTGGTCATGGTCAGTGACATATGCCTACTTTGGTTGGTCATCGTGCATGGTCTCTACACAGTGCCACATCGTATTGAAGCCCCTTGTGCTTGCTATTTGATACCTGGTGTTCCCAACCCATTGTTTCCCCCTCTGACCATTTGTGACAGGTATTATGAGTTGTCAACGTTGACCACACACGGCGGATTTCTTTGGTCAAAGGTAGTACATATGCCTACTTTGGTAGGTCATTGTGCATGGTAGCCACACCGTGCTACTACTGACTGACGGTCGTTGTACTTGGTAGTTGAGAACCGACTCCCCATAGCATTGTTTTCTCTGCTGACCGTTTGTGACTCGTGTTATGGTTGAACAATGGTGACCACCCATATTGAAATTCTCCGGTCAGGATCAGTGACATATGCCTAGTTTGGTTGTTTGGTGTGCATATTAGCCACACAGTGCCACTACGTATTGAAGTTCTTTGTCCTTTCTAGTCAATACATAGGCTTCCCAAACCATTGTCTCTCCCTCTGACCATTTATGACTCGTGTTATGACTTGTCAATGTTGACCACACATAGTGGACTTATTCGGTTGTAGTCAGTGACGTATGCATCCTTGGACTGGTCACTGTGCATCCTAGCCATACCGTGCCACTGCTTGTTGAAGGTCTTTGTACTTTATAGTTGATAACTAGTGTTCCCAACCCATTGTTTTCCCCTCTGACCATTTGTGCCTCGTGTTATGCGTTTTCAACGTTGACCACATGAAGTGAAATTTGTTGGTCATGGTTAGTGACATATGCATAATTTGGTTGGTCACTGTGCATTGAAGCCATACTGTGCTTCTACATATTGAAGGTATTTGCACTTGCTAGTCGATAACTAGTTTTCACAACCCTATATCTTCCACCCTGACCATTTGCGACTCGTGTTATGAGTTGTCAAAGTTTACCACACTTGCTAGTCAATAAACAGCAAAAGGTTTCTCCCCTTGACACCAGGTCGGTTTTTGTTGATTTGTTACGCGTAGGTGCCTTCACTGGAATACTCCCTCCCACCCCCCTAGAGGGATGTTCCGTGGACGACCTGGAGGACAGATTTTCGACCGCATTATGACCCCCACCGTACCCCCTCACGGCTTAGGCTGGAAGGTAGAGTTGAGGTACAACAACACGGCCGCCCCCCCCCCCCCAGGTCGCGAGCCTATTCTATATTGCGCATACGAGGATTCAAACCTAGGACCTACCGCTCCAGAATATAACTCTATAAGCACTAAGCCAACTCACACGGTGTTCATATGATGTCCAAATGACATTATAAGGGTTCCTATGTGTAAAGGATATTAAAGAAGGGGGTGTAAGATTAGAGGGTAGTTTTAAAATTTATGAATGATAACAAAGTTAGTTTATTCAGAAAGATTTGACGCAGACGGAATTTCAGATTTTGCAACTTCAAGCTTGAATAACCTCTCAACCATTGCTCCGATTGACCAGCCGTAAGAAGGAAAGTTGACAACACACACTGAAACTCTTTTTATGGTATTCAGTCACACAAGAATACTTTGGTTGGTCATTGTGCATGGTAGCCACACCGTGCCACCACTTATCGAAAGTCTTTGTACTTGCTAGTCAATACCACGTATTCCCAAACCATTGTTTCTCCCTCTGCCCATTTTTTACTTGTATTATGAGTTGTGAACGTTGACCACACACACTAAACTTCTTTGGTCATGAGCAGTGAAGTACGTTTATTTGGATAGGTCATTGTGCACGGTAGCCAGACCGTGCCAATACACACGAAAGATATTTGTACTTCCTAGAAGAAACATAGAGTTTTGAAACCATTGCTTCCCCCTCTGACCATTTGTGACTCATGTTATGGGTTTTGAACGTTGACCACCCATATTGAAATTCTTTGGTCATTGTTAGTGACATCTGCCTAGTTTGGTTTGTCACTGTCAGTGGTTACCACGCCGTGTCACTATGTATTGAAGGTCTTTGTGCTTTCTAGTTCATAGCTAGTGTTTCCAAACCATTGTTACCTCCCTCTGACTGTCAGCAACTCGTGTTGTGAGTTGTCAACGTTGACCACATGAAGTGAAATTTGTAAGTCATGGTCAGTGACATGTGCATACTTTGCTTGGTCACCGTGCATTGTAGCCACACGGTGCCACTACATATTGAAGGTATTTTTACTTGCTAGTCGATAACTAGTATTCACAACCCATTATCTTGCACCCTGAACATTTGTGACTCGTGTTATGAGTTGTCAAAGTTTACAACACTTAGTGACATTATTTGGTCATGGCCAGGGACACATGCCTACTTTGTTTGGACATCGTGCATGGTATCCACACCGTGGCACAGCTTATTGAAGGTCCTTGTGCTTGCTAGTTGATACCTGGTGTTCCTAAACCATTGTCTTCCCCTCTGACCATTTGTGACTCCTATTATGAGTTGTCAACATTGACCACACACAGCGGATTTCTTTGGTCAAAGGCAGTACATGTGCCTACTTTGGTCGGTCATTGTGCATGGTAGCCTCACCGTGCTTATAATGATTGAAGGTCGCTGTACTTGCTAGTTGATAACTGATATTCCCAGACCATTGTTTCCCCCTCTGACTGTTTGTGAGTCGTGTTGTGGTTGGTGAATGTTGACCACCCATATTGAAAATCTCTGGTCATGGTCAGTGACATATGCCTGGTCTTGGTTGTTTGGTGTGCATAGTAGCCACAACGTGCCACTACATATTGAAGTTCGTTGTCGTTTCCATTAGATATATAGGGTTCCCAAACCATTGTCTCTCCCTCTGACCATTTGTGACTCGTGTTATGAGTTGTCAATGTTGACCGTACATAGTGGACTTATTCGGTCATAGTCTGTGACACATGCATCTTTTGGTTGGTCGCTGTGCATGCTAGCCACACTGTGCCACGACTTGTTGAAAATCTTTCTACTTTCTAGTTAATAACTGGTGTTCCCAACCCATGGTCCCCCCTCTGACCATTTGTGACTCATGTTATGAGTTTTCAACGTTGACCACACACTGTGAAATCCGTTTGGTCATGGTTAGTGACATATGCCTACTTTGGTTTGTCACTGTACATGGTTACCACGCCGTTTCACTACGTATCGAAGGTCTATGTGCTTTCTAGTTGATAGCTAGTGTTCCCAAACCATTGCTACCCCCTCTGAATATCTGTGACTCGTGTTGTGAGTTGTAAACATTGACCACATGAAGTGAAATTATTTCGTCATGGTCAGTGACATATGCATACTTTGGTTGGTCACTCTCAGTGAAGCCACATTGTGCCACTACATATTGAAGGTATTTGTACTTGCTAGTCGATAACTAGTATCCACAAACCATTATCTTCCACCCTGACCATTTGTGAGTCGTGTTATGAGTTGTCAAAGTTTACCACACTTAGTGACATTATTTGGTCATGGTCAGTGACATATGCCTACTTTGGCTAGTCATCATGCATGGTCTCTACACCGTGCCACAATGTATTGAAGCCCCTTGTGCTTGCTATTTGATACCTGGTGTTCCCAAACCATTGTTTCCCCCTCTGGCCATTTCTGACTCGTATTATGAGTTGTCAACGTTGAACACACACAGCGGATTTCTTTGGTCAAAGGCAATACATATGCCTTCTTTGGCCGGTCATTGTGCATGGTAGCCACACCGTGCTACTACTGACTGACGGTCGTTGTACTTGGTAGTTGAGAACCGATATTCCCATTGCATTGTTTCCTCTCCTGACCGTTTGTGACTCATGTTATGGTTGGTCAACGTTGACCACCCACATTGAAATTCTCTTGTCATGATCAGTGACATATGCCTAGTTTGGTTGTTTGGTGTGCATATTAGCCACACCGTGCCACTACGTATCGAAGTTATTTGTCCTTTCTAGTCAATACATAGGCTTCCCGAACCATTGTCTCTCCCTCTGACCATTTGTGACTCATGTTATGAGTTGTCAATGTTGACCACACACAGTGGACTTATTCGGTCGTAGTCAGTGACGTATGCATCCTTGGGTTGGTCACTGTGCACGCTAGCCATACCATGCCACTGCTTGTTGAAGGTCTTTGTACTTGCTAGTTGATAACTAGTGGTCCCAACCCATTGTTTTTCCCTCTGACCATTTGTGACTCGTATTATGCGTTTTCAACGTTGACCACGTTAAGTGAATTTGATGGTCATGGTTAGTGACGTATGCATAATTTGGTTGGTCACTGTGCATTGAAGCCACACCGTGCCACTACATATTGAAGGTATTCGTACTTGGTAGTCGATAACTAATATTCACAAACCATTATCTTCCACCCTGACCATTTGTGACTCGTGTTATGAGTTGTCAAAGTTTACCACACTTAGTGGCATTATTTGGTCATGGTTTGTGACATATGCCTACTTTGGTTGGTCATCGTGCATGGTCTCCACACCTTGCCACAACGTATTGAAGCCCCTTGTGCTTGCTATTTGATACCTGGTGTTCCCAAACCATTGCTTCCCCCTCTGACCATTTGTGACTCGTATTATGAGTTAACATTGACCACACACAGCGGATTTCTTTGGTCAAAGGCAGTACATATGCCTACTTTGTTCGGTCATTGTGCATGGTAGCCACACCGTGCTACTACTGATTGACGGTCATTGTACTTGGTAGTTGAGAACCAATATTCCCATAGCATTGTTTCCTATCCTGACCGTTTGTGACTCATGTTATGGTTGGTCAATGTTGACCACCCATATTGAAATTCTCTGGTCATGATCAGTGACATATGCCTAGTTTTGTTGTTTGGTGTGCATATTAGCCACACCGTGCCACTACGTATTGAAGTTGTTTGTCCTTTCTAGTCAATACATAGGCTTCCCAAACCATTGTCTATCCCTCTGACCATCCGTGACTCGTGTTATGAGTTGTCAATGTTGACCACACATAGTGGACTTATTCGGTCGTAGTCAGTGA
>SZWC01000261.1:107282-135910 GCA_023375785.1 Penium margaritaceum | reverse complement strand
CCCCTACCCCCCCACGGCTTAGGCTCGAAGGTAGAGTTGAGGTATCACAACACGGCCGCCCCTCCCCCAGGTCGCGAGCCAATTCTAGATTGCGCGTACGAGGATTCAAACCTAGGACCTACCGCTCCAGAATCTAACTCTATAAGCACTAAGCCAACTCACACGGTGTTCATATGATGTCCAAATGACATTATAAGGGTTCCTATGTGTAAAGGGCATTAAATAAGGGGGTGTAAGATTAGAGGGTAGTTTTCAAAATTATGAATGATAACAAAGTTAGTTTATTCATAAAGAATAAACGCAGACGGAAATTCAGATTTTGCAACTTCGAGCTTGAATAACCTCTCAACCATTGCTCCGATTGACCAGCCATAAGAAGGAAAGTTGACAACACACAGTGAAACTCTTTTTATGATATTCAGTGACACAAGAATACTTTGGTTGGTCATTGTGCATGGTAGCCACACTGTGCCACCACCTATGGAAGGTCTTTGTACTTGCTAGTCAATACCACGTATTCCCAAACCATTATTTCTCCCTCTGCTCATTTTGTACTTGTATTATGAGTTGTGAACGTTGACCACACACACTAAACGTCTTTGGTCATGAGCAGTGATGTATGCCTTCTTGGATAGGGCATTGTGCACAGTAGCCACACCGTGCCAATACACACGACTGATATTTGTACTTCTTAGAAGATACATAGCGTTTTGAAACCATTACTTCCCCCTCTGACCATTTGTGACTCATGTTATGGGTTGTGAACGTTGACCACCCATATTGAAATTATTTGGTCATTGTTAGTGACATATGCCTAGTTTGGTTTGTCACTGTCAGTGGTTACCACGCCGTGTCACTATGTATTGAAGGTCTTTGTGCTTTCTAGTTGATAGCTAGTGTTTCCAAACCATTGTTACCCCCCTCTGACTATCAGCAACACGTGTTGTGAGTTGTCAACGTTGACCACATGAAGTGAAATTTGTTGGTCATGGTCAGTGACATGTGCGTACTTTGGTTGGTCACTGTGCATTGTACCCACACGTTGCCACTACATATTGAAGGTATTTGTACTTGCTAGTCGATAACTAGTATTCACAAACCATTATCTTGCACCCTGACCATTTGTGACTCGTGTTATGAGTTGACAAAGTTTACAACACTTAGTGACATTATTTGGTCATGGTCAGTGACATGCCTACTTTGGTTGGACATCGTGCATGGTATCCACACCGTGGCACAGCTTATTGAAGGTCCTTGTGCTTGCTAACTGATACCTGGTGTTCCCAAACCATTGTCTCCCCCTCTGGCCATTTGTGACTCTTATTATGAGTTGTCAACATTGATCACACACAGCGGATTTCTTTGGTCAAAGGCAGTACATGTACCTTCTTTGGTCGGTCATTGTGCATGGTAGCCACACCGTGATTATAATGATTGAAGGTCGCTGTACTTACTAGTTGAGAACTGATATTCCCAGACCATTGTTTCCCCCTCTGACCGTTTGTGACTCGTTTTGTGGTTGGTGAATGTTGACCACCCATATTGAAAATCTCTGGTCATGGTCAGTGACATATGCCTTGTTTTGGTTGTTTGGTGTGCATAGTAGCCACAACGTGCCACTACGTATTGAAGTTCTTTGTCGTTTCCAGTCGATATATAGGGTTCCCAAACCATTGTCTTTCCCTCTGACCATTTGTGACTCGTGGTATGAGTTGTCAATGTTGACCGTACATAGTGGACTTCTTCGGTCACAGTCCGTGACACGTGCATCCTTTGGTTGGTCACTGTGCATGCTAGCCACACCGTGCCACTACTTGTTGAAAATCTGTCTACTTGCTACTCAATAACTAGTGTTCCCAACCCATGGTTCCCCCCTCTGACCATTTGTGACTCATGTTATGAGTTCTCAACGTTGACCACACACTGCAAAATCCGTTTGGTCATGGTTAGTGACATATGCCTACTTTGGTTTGTAACTGTACATCGTTACATCGTTACCACGCCGTTTCACTACGTATCGAAGGTCTATGTACTTTCTAGTTGATAGCTAGTGTTCCCAAACCATTGCTACCCCCCTCTGAATATCTGTGACTCGTGTTCTGAGTTGTCAACATTTACCACATGAAGTGAAAATTTTCCGTCTTGGTCAGTGACATATGCATACTTTGGATGGTCACTGTGCATTGAAGCCACATTTTGCCACTGCATATTGAAGGTATTTGTACTTGCTAGTCGATAACTAGTATCCACAAACCATTCTCTTCCACCCTGACCATTTGTGAGTTGTGTTATGAGTTGTCAAAGTTTACCGCACTTAGTGACATTATTTGGTCATGGTTAGTGACATATGCCTACTCTGGTTGGCCATCGTGCATGGTCTCCACACCATGCCACAACGTATTGAAGCCCCTTGTGCAAGATATTTGATACTTGGTGTTCCCAAACCATTGTTTCCCCCTCTGACCATTTGTGAATCGTGTTATGCGTTCTCAACGTTGACCACATGAAGTGAAATTTGTTGGTCATGGTTAGTGACATATGCATACGTTGGTTGGTCACTGTGCATTGTGGCCACATTGTGCCACTGCATATTGAAGGTGTTTGTACTTGCTAGTCTATAACTAGTATTCACAAACCATTATCTTCCACCCCGACCATTTGTGACTCGTGTTATGAGTTGTCAAAGTATACCACACTTAGTGACATTATTTGGTCTTGGTTTGTGACATATGCCTACTCTGGTTGGCCATCGTGCATGGTCTCCACACCATGCCACAACGTATTGAAGCCCCTTGTGCTTGCTATTTGATACCTGGTGTTCCCAAACCATTGCTTCCCCCTTTGACCATTTGTGACTCGTATTATGAGTTGTCAACGTTGACCACACATAGCGGATTTCTTTGGTCAAAGGCAGTATATATGTCTACTTTGGGCGGTCATTGTGCATGGTAGCCACACCGTGCTACTACTGATTGACGGTCATTGTACTTCGTAGTTGAGAACCAATATTCCCATAGCATTTTTTCCTCTCCTGACAGTTTGTGACTCTTGTTATGGTTGGTCAATGTTGACCACCCATATTGAATTTCTCTGGTCATGATCAGTGACATATGCCTAGTTTGGTTGTTTGGTGTGCATATTAGCCACACCGTGCCACTACGTATTGAAGTTCTTTGTCCTTTCTAGTCAATACATAGGCTTCCTTAACCATTGTCTCTCCCTCAGACCATTTGTGACTCGTGTTATGAGTTGTCAATGTTGACCACACATAGTGGACTTATTCGGTCGTAGTCAGTGACGTATGCATCCTTTTGTTGGTCACTGTGCATGCTAGCCATACCGTGCCACTGCTTGTTGAAGGTCTTTGTACTTGCTAGTTGATAACTAGTGTTCCCAACGCATTTTCCCCCTCTGACCATTTGTGACTCGTGTTATGCGTTTTCAACGTTGACCACATGAAGTGAAATTTGTTAGTCGTGGTTAGAGACATATGCATACTTTGGTTGGTCACTGTGCATTGAAGCCACATTGTGCCACTACATATTGAAGGTATTTGTACTTGCTAGTTGATAACTAGTATCCACAAACCATTACCTGCCAACCTGACCATTTGTGACTCGTGTTATGAGTTGTAAAAGTTTACCATAGTCGGTGACATTATTTGGTCATGGTCAATGACATATGCCTACTTTGGTTGGTCATCGTGCATGGTCTCCACACCGTGGCACAGCGTATTGAAGCCCCTTGTGCTAACTATTTGATACTTGGTGTTCCCAAGCCATTGTTTCCCCATTTGAGCATTTGTGACTCGTATTATGAGTTGTCAACGTTGACCACACACAGCGGATTTCTTTGGTCAAAGGCAGTACATGTGCCTACTTTGGCCGATCATTGTGCATGGTAGCCAAACCGTGCTACTACTGACTGAAGGTCGTTTTACTTTGTAGTTGAGAACCGATATTCACATAGCATTGTTTCCTCTCGTGACCATTTGTGACTCGTGTTATGGTTGGTCAACGTTGACCACCCATATTGAAATTCTCTGGTCATGATCAGTGACATATGCCTAGTTTGGTTGTTTGGTGTGCATATTAGCCACACCGTGCCACTACGAAATGACGTTCTTTGTCCTTTCTAGTCAATACATAGGCTTCCCAAACCATTGGCTCTCCCTCTGACCATTTCTGACTCGTGTTATGAGTTGTCAATGTTGACCACACGTAGTGGACTTATTTGGTCGTAGTTTGTGACGTATGCATCCTTTGGTTGGTCACTGTGCACGCTAGCCATACCGTGCCACTGCTTGTTGAAGGTCTTTGTACTTGCTAGTTGATAACTGGTGTTCCCAACGCATTGTTTTCCCCTCTGACCATTTGTGACTCGTGTTATGCGTTTTCAACGTTGACCACATGAAGTGAAACTTGTTAGTCATGGTTAGTGACATATGCATACTTTGGTTGGTCATTGTGCATTGAAGCCACACTGTGCCACTACATATTGAAGGTATTTGTACTTGCTAGTCGATAACTAGTATTCACAAACCATTATCTGCCACCCTGACCGTTTGTGACTCGTGTTATGAGTTGTGAAAGTTTACCATACTTGGTGACATTATTTGGTCATGGTCAGTGACATATGCCTACTTTGGTTGGTCATCGTGCATGGTCTCCACACCATGCCACTGCGTATTGGAGCCCCTTGTGCTTGCTATCTGATGCTTGGTGTTCCCAAACCATTGTTTCCCCCTCTGAGTATTTGTGACTCGTATTATGAGTTGTCAACGTTGACCACACACTGCGGATTTCTTTGGTCAAAGGCAGTACATACGCCTACTTTGGTCGGTCATTGTGCATGGTAGCCACACCATGCTACTACTGATTGATGGTCATTGTACTTGGTAGTTGAGAACCAATATCCTTTAGCATTGTTTCCTCTCCTGACCGTTTGTGACTCGTGTTATGGTTGGTCAATGATGACCACCCATATTGAAATTCTCTGGTCATGATCAGTGACATATGCCTAGTTTGGTTGTTTGGTGTGCATATTAGTCACACCGTGCCACTACGTATTGAAGTTCTTTGTCCTTTATAGTTAATGCATAGGCCTCCCAAGCCATTGTCTTCCCCTCTGACCATTTGTGACTCGTGTTATGAGTTTTCAATGTTGACCACACATAATGGACTTATTCGGTCGTAGTCAGTAACGTATGCATGCTTTGGTTGGTCACTGTGCACGCTAACCATACCGTGCCACTGCTTGTTGAATGNTGACCGTTTGTGACTCGTGTTATGGTTGGTCAATGTTGACCACCCATATTGAAATTTTCCGGTCATGATCAGTGACATATGCCTAGGTTGGATGTTTGGTGTGCATATTAGCCACACCGTGCCACTACGTATTGAAGTTCTTTGTCCTTTCTAATCAATACATATGCTTCCCAAACCATTGTCTCTCCCTCTGGCCATTTGTAACTCGTGTTATGAGTTGTCAAATTTGACCACACATAGTGGACTTATTCGGCCGTAGTCAGTGACGTATGCATCCTTGGGCTGGTCACTGTGCACGCTAGCCATACTGTGCCACTGCTTGTTGAAGGTCTTTGTACTTGCTAGTTGATAACTAGTGTTCCCAGTCCATTGTTTTACCCTCTGACCATTTGTGACTCGTGTTATGCAATTTCAANTCCCAAGCCATTGTCTTCCCCTCTGACCATTTGTGACTCGTGTTATGAGTTTTCAATGTTGACCACACATAATGGACTTATTCGGTCGTAGTCAGTAACGTATGCATGCTTTGGTTGGTCACTGTGCACGCTAACCATACCGTGCCACTGCTTGTTGAATGTATTTGTACTTGCTAGTTGAAAACTAGTGTTCCCAACACATAGTTTCCCCCACTGACCATTTGTGAATTGTGTTATGCGTTTTCAACGTTGACCACATTAAGTGAACTTTGTTGGTCATGGTTAGTGACATATGCATACTTTGGTTGGTCACTGTCCATTGAAGCCACATTGTGCCACTACATATTGAAGGTATTTGTACTTGCTAGTCGATAACTAGTATTCACAAACCATTATCTGCCACCCTGACCATTTGTGACTCGTCTTATGAGTTGTCAAAGTTTACCATACTTGGTGACATTATTTGGTCATGGTTAGTGACATATGCCTACTTTGGTTGGTCATCGTGCATGGTATCCACACCGTGCCACATCGTATTTAAGCCCCTTGTTCTTGCTATTTGATACCTGGTGTTCCCAAATCATTGTTTCCCCCTCTGACCATTTGTGTCTGGTATTATGAGTTGTCAACTTTGACCACACATAGTGGACTTATTCGGCCGTAGTCAGTGACGTATGCATCCTTGGGCTGGTCACTGTGCACGCTAGCCATACTGTGCCACTGCTTGTTGAAGGTCTTTGTACTTGCTAGTTGATAACTAGTGTTCCCAGTCCATTGTTTTACCCTCTGACCATTTGTGACTCGTGTTATGCAATTTCAAAGTTGACCACATGATGTGAAGTTTGTTGGTCATGGATAGTGACATATGTATAATTTGGTTGGTCACTGTGCATTGAAGCCGCACTGTGCCACTACATATTGAAGGTATTTGTACTTTCTAGTCAATAACTAGTATTCACAAACCATTATCTGCCACCCTGACCATTTGTGACTCGTGTTATGAGTTGTCAAAGTTCACCATACCTAGTGACATTATTTGGTCATGGTCAGTGACATATGCCTACTTTGGTTGGTCATCGTGCATGGTCTCCACACCGTGCCACAGCGTATTGAAGCCCCTTGTGCTTGCTATTTGATACTTGGTGTTCCCAAACCATTGTTCCCCCTCTGACCATTTGTGACTCATATTATGAGTTGTCAACGTTGACCACAGACATCGGATTTCTTTGGTCAATAGCAGTACATGTGCCTACTTTGGTCGGTCATTATGCTTGGTAGCCACACCGTGCTACTACTGACTGAAGGTTGTTGTACTTGGTAGTTGAGAACCGATATTCCCATATCAATGTTTCCTCTCTTGACCATTTGTGAGTCGTGTTATGGTTGGTCAACGTTGACCACCCATATTGAAATTCTCTGGTCATGATCAGTGACATATGCCTAGTTTTGTTGTTTGGTGTGCATATTAGCCACACCATGCCACTACGTATTGAAGTTCTTTGTCCTTTCTAGTCAATACATAGGCTTCCCAAACCATTGTCTTCCTCTGAACATTTGTGACTCGTGTTATGAGTTGTCAATGTTGACCACACATAGTGGACTTATTCGGCCGTAGTCAGTGACGTATGCATCCTTGGGCTGGTCACTGTGCACGCTAGCCATACCGTGCCACTGCTTGTTGAAGGTCTTTGTACTTGCTAGTTGATAACTAGTGTTCCCAACCCATTGTTTCCCCTCCGACCATTTGTGACTCGTGTTATGCGTTTTCAACATTGACCACATGAAGTGAAATTTGTTGGTCATGGTTAGTGACATATGCGTAATTTGGTTGGTCACTGTGCATTGAAGCCACACTGTGCCACTACATATTGAAGGTATTTGTACTTGCTAGTCGATAACTAGTATTCACAAACCATTATCTGCCACCCTGACCATTTGTGACTCGTGTTATGAGTTGTCAAAGTTTACCATACTTGGTGACATTATTTGGTCATGGTCAGTGACATATGCCTACTTTGGCCGGTCATTGTGCATGGTAGCCACACCGTGCTACTACTGACTGACGGTCGTTGTACTTGGTAGTTGAGAACCGATATTCTCATAGCATTGTTTCCTCTCCTGACCATTTGTGAGTCGTGTTATGGTTGGTCAATGATGACCACCCATATTGAAATTCTCTGGTCATGATCAGTGACATATGCCTACTTTGGCCGGTCATTGTGCATGGTAGCCACACCGTGCTACTACTGACTGACGGTCGTTGTACTTGGTAGTTGAGAACCGATATTCTCATAGCATTGTTTCCTCTCCTGACCATTTGTGAGTCGTGTTATGGTTGGTCAATGATGACCACCCATATTGAAATTCTCTGGTCATGATCAGTGACATATGCCTACTTTGGCCGGTCATTGTGCATGGTAGCCACACCGTGCTACTACTGACTGACGGTCGTTGTACTTGGTAGTTGAGAACCGATATTCTCATAGCATTGTTTCCTCTCCTGACCATTTGTGAGTCGTGTTATGGTTGGTCAATGATGACCACCCATATTGAAATTCTCTGGTCATGATCAGTGACATATGCCTACTTTGGCCGGTCATTGTGCATGGTAGCCACACCGTGCTACTACTGACTGACGGTCGTTGTACTTGGTAGTTGAGAACCGATATTCTCATAGCATTGTTTCCTCTCCTGACCATTTGTGAGTCGTGTTATGGTTGGTCAATGATGACCACCCATATTGAAATTCTCTGGTCATGATCAGTGACATATGCCTAGTTTGGTTGTTTGGTGTGCATATTAGCCACACCGTGCCACTACGTATTGAAGATCTTTGTCCTTTCTAGTCAATACATAGGCTTCCCAAACCATTGTCTCTCCCTCTGAACATTTGTGACTCGTGTTATGAGTTGTCAATATTGACCACACATAGTGGACTTATTCGGCCGTAGTCAGTGACGTATGCATCCTTGGGCTGGTCATTGTGCACGCTAGCCATACCGTGCCACTGCTTGTTGAAGGTCTTTGTACTTGCTAGTTGATAACTAGTGTTCCCAACCCATTGTTTTCCCCTCCGACCATCTGTGACTCGTGTTAGCGTTTTCAACGTTGACCACATGAAGTTAGTGACATAGTCAGTGACGTATGCATACTTTGGTTGGTCACTGTGCATTGAAGCCACATTTTGCCACTACATATTGAAGGTGTTTGTACTTGCTAGTTGATAACTAGTATTCACAAACCATTGCTTCCCCCCTCTGACCATTTGTGACTCGTATTATGAGTTGTCAACGTTGACCACACGCAGCGGATTTCTTTGCTCAAATGCAGTATATATGCATACTTTGGTTGGTCATTGTGCATGGTAGCCACACCGTGCTACTACTGATTGACGGTCGTTGTACTTGGTAGTTGAGAACCAATATTCCCATAGCATTGTTTCCTCTCCTGACCGTTTGTGACTCGTGTTATGGTTGGTCAATGTTGACCACCCATATCGAAATTCTCTGGACATGATCAGTGACATATGCCTAGTTTGCTTGTTTGGTGTGCATATAAGCCACAACGTGCCACTACGTATTGAAGTTATGTGTCCTTTCTAGTCAATACATAGGCTTCCCAAACCATTGTCTATCCCTGTGACAATTCGTGACTCGTGTTATGAGTTGTCAATGTTGACCACACATAGTGGACTTATTCGGTCGTAGTCAGTGACGTATGCATCCTTGGGTTGGTCACTGTGCACGCCAGCCAAGCCGTGCCACTGCTTGTTGAAGGTCTTTGTACTTGCTAGTTGATAACTAGTGTTCCTAACGCATTGTTTCCCCCCCTGACCATTTGTGACTCGTGTTATGCGTTTTCAACGTTGACCACCCATATTGAAATTCTTTGGTCATGGTTAGTGACATATGCCTAGTTTGGTTTGTCGCTGTCAGTGGTTACCACGCCGTGTCACTATGTATTGAAGGTCTTTGTGCCTTCTAGTTGATAGCTAGTGTTTCCAAACCATTGTTACCCCCCTCTGACTATCAGCAACTCGTGTTGTGAGTTGTCAACGTTGACCACATGAAGTGAAATTTGTTGGTCATGGTCAGTGACATGTGCATACTTTGGTTGGTCACTGTGCATTGTAGCCACACGGTGCCACTACATATTGAAGGTATTTGTACTTGCTAGTCGATAACTAGTATTCACAAACCATTATCTTGCACCCTGACCATTTGTGACTCGTGTTATGAGTTGTCAAAGTTTACAACACTTAGTGACATTATTTGGTCATGGTCAGTGACATATGCCTCCTTTGGTTGCACATCGTCCATGGTATCCACACCGCGGCACGGCTTGTTGAAGGTCCTTGTTTTTGCTAGTTGATACCTGGTGATCCCAAACCATTGTCTTCCCCTTTGACCATTTGTGACTCCTATTATGAGTTGTCAACATTGACCACACACAGCAGATTTCTTTGGTCAAAGGCAGTACATGTGCCTACTTTGATCGGTCATTGTGCATGGTAGCCACACCGTGCTTATAATGATTGAAGGTCGCTGTACTTGCTAGTTGAGAACTGATATTCCCATACCATTGTTTCCCCCTCTGACCGTTAATGACTCGTGTTGTGGTTGGTGAATGTTGACCACCAATATTGAAAATCTCTGGTCATGGTCAGTGACATATGCCTGGTTTTGGTTGTTTGGTGTGCATAGTAGCCACAACGTGCCACTACGTATTGAAGTTCTTTGTCGTTTCTAGTCGATATATACGGTTTCCAGACCATTGTCTCTCCCTATGACCATTTGTGACTCGTGTTATGAGTTGTCAATGTTGACCGTACATAGTGGACTTCTTCGGTCATAGTCTGTGACACATGCATCCTTTGGTTGGTCACTGTGCATGCCAGCCACACCGTGCCACTACTTGTTGAAAATCTTTCTACTTGCTCTTTAATAACTAGTGTTCCCATTCCATGGTTCCCCCCTCTGACCATTTGTGACTCATGTTATGAGTTTTCAACGTTGACCACACACTGTGAAATCTGTTTGGTCATGCTTAGTGACATATGCCTACTTTGGTTTGTCACTGTACATGGTTACCATGCCGTTTCACTATGTATCGAAGGTCTATGTGCTTTCTAGTTGATAGCTAGTGTTCCCAAACCATTGCTATCCCCTCTGAATATATGTGACTCGTGTTGTGAGTTGTCAACATTGACCAAATGAAGTGAAAATTTTCCGTCATGGTCAGTAACACATGCATACTTTTGATGGTCACTGTGCATTGAAGCCACATTGTGCCACTACATATTGAAGGTATTTGTACTTGCTAGTCGATAACTAGTATCCACAAACCATTATCTTCCACCCTGACCATTTGTGAGTTGTGTTATGAGTTGTCAAAGTTTACCACACTTAGTGACATTATCTGGTCGTGGTTAGTGACATATGCCTACTTTGGCTGGTCATTGTGCATGGTCTCCACACCGTGCTACAATGTATTGAAGCCCCTTGTGCTTGCTATTTGATACCTGGTGTTCCCAAACCATTGTTTCCCCCTCTGACCATTTGTGACTCGTATTATGAGTTGTCAACGTTGTCCACACACAGCGGATTTCTTTGGTCAAAGGCAGTACATATGCTTACTTTGGCCGGTCATTGTGCATGGTAGCCACACCGTGCTACTACTGACTGAAGGTCATTGTACTTGGTAGTTGAGAACCGATATTCCCATAGCATTGTTTCCTCTCCTGACCGTTTGTGACTCGTGTTATGGTTGGTCAACGTTGACCACCCACATTGAAATTCTTTGGTCATGATCAGTGACATATGCCTAGTTTGGTTGTTTGGTGTGCATATTAGCCACACCGTGCCACTACGTATTAAAGATAGTTGTCCTTTCTAGTCAATACATAGGCTTCCCAAAAGCATTGTCTCTCCCTGTGACCATTTGTGACTCGTGTTATGAGTTGTCAATGTTGACCACACATAGTGGACTTATTCGGTCGTAGTCAGTGACGTATGCATCATTGGGTTGGTCATTGTGCACGCTAGCTATACCATGCCACTACTTGTTGAAGGTCTTTGTACTTGCTAGTTGATAACTAGTGTTCCCAACCCATTGTGTTCCCCTCTGATCATTTGTGACTCGTGTTATGCGTTTTCAACGTTGACCACATGAAGTGAAATTTCTTGGTCATGGTTAGTGACATATGCATAATTTGGTTGGTCACTGTGCATTGAAACCACACCGTGCCAATACACATTGAAGGTATTTGTACTTGCTAGTCGATAACTATTATTAAAAAACCATTATCTTCCACCCTGACCATTTGTGACTCGTGTTATGAGTTGTCAAAGTTTACCACACTTAGTGACATTATTTGGTCATGGTCAGTGACATATGCCTACTTTGGTTGGTCATCGTGCATGGTCTCCACACCGTGCCACAACGTATTGAAGCCCCTTGGGCTTGCTATTTGATACCTCGTGTTCCCAAACCATTGCTTCCCCCTCTGACCATTTGCGACTCGTATTATGAGTTGTCAACCTTGACCACACACAACGGATTTCTTTGCTCAAAGGAAGTATATATGCCTACTTTGGTCGGTCATTGACTTTGGTAGCCACACCGTGCTACTACTGATTGACGGTCGTTGTACTTGGTAGCTGAGAACCAATATTGCCATAGCATTGTTTCCTCTCCTGACCGTTTGTTACTCGTGTTATGGTTGGTCAACGTTGACCACCCATATTGAAAGTCTCTGGTCATGATCAGTGACATATGCCTAGTTTGGTTGTTTCGTGTGCATATTAGCCACACCGTGCCACTACATATTGAAGTTCTTTGTCCTTTCTAGTCAATACATAAGCTTCCCAAACCATTGTCTCTCCCTCCGACCATTTGTGACTGGTGTTATGAGTTGTCAATGTTGACCACACAGAGTGGACTTATTCCATCGTATTCAGTGACGTATGCATCCTTTGGTTGGTCACTGTGCACGCTAGCCATACCGTGCCACTGCTTGTTGAAGGTCTTTGTACTTGCTAGTTGATAACTAGTGTTCCCAACTCATTGTTTTCCCCTCTGACCATTTGTGACTCGTGTTATGCATTTTCAACGTTGACCACATGAAGTGAAATTTGTTGGTCATGGTTAGTGACATCTGCATACTTTGGTTGGTCACTGTGCATTGAAGCCACACCTGACCACTACATATTGAAGGTATTTGTACTTGCTAGTCGATAACTAGTATTCACAAACCATTCTCTTCCACCCTGACCATTTATGACTCGGGTTATGAGTTGTCAAAGTTTACCACACTTAGTGACATTATTTGGTCATGGTCAGTTACATATGCCTACTTTGGTTGGTCATCGTGCATGCTCTCCACACCGTGCCACAACGTATTGAAGCCCCTTATGCTTGCTATTTGATACCTGATGTTCCCAAACCATTGCTTCCCCCTCTGGCCATTTGCGAATCGTATTATGAGTTGTCAACATTAACCACACACAACAGATTTATTTGCTCAAAGGCAGTATATATGCATACTTTGGTCGGTCATTGTGCATGGTAGCCACACCGTGCTACTACTGATTGATGGTTGTTTTGCTTGGTAGTTGAGAACCAATATTCCCATAACATTGTGTCCTCTCCGGACCGTTTTTGACTCGTGTTATGGTTGGTCAATGTTGACCACCCATATTGAAAGTCTCTGGTCATGATCATTGACATATGCCTAGTTTGGTTGTTTCGTGTGCATATTAGCCACAACGTGCCACTACGTACTGATGGTCTTTGTCCTTTCTAGTCAATACATAGGCTTCCCAAACCATTGTCTCTCCCTCCGACGATTTGTGACTCGTGTTATGAGTTGTCAATGTTGACCACACATAGTGGACTTATTCGGTCGTAGTCAGTGACGTATGCATCCTTTGGTTGGTCACTGTGCACGCTAGCCATACCGTGCCACTACTTGTTCAAGGTCTTTTTACTTCCTAGTTGATAACTAGTGTTCCCAACCCATTGTTTTCCCCTCTGACCATTTGTGACTCGTGTTATGCGTTTTCAACGTTGACCACATGAAGTGAAATTCTTTCGTCATGGTCAGTGACATATGCATACTTTGGTTGGTCACTGTGCACGCTAGCCATACCGTGCCACTACTTGTTCAAGGTCTTTTTACTTCCTAGTTGATAACTAGTGTTCCCAACCCATTGTTTTCCCCTCTGACCATTTGTGACTTGTGTTACGCGTTTTCAACGTTGACCACATGTAGCGAAATTTGTTAGCCATGGTTAGTGACATATGCATACTTTGGTTGGTCACGGTGCATTGAAGCCACATTGTGCCACTACATATTGAAGGTATTTGTACTTGCTAGTCGATAACTAGTATTCACAAACCATTATCTTCCATCCTGACCATTTGTGACTCGTGTTATGAGTTGTCAATGTTGACCACACATAGTGGACTTATTCGGTCGTAGTCAGTGACGTATGCATCCTTTGGTTGGTCACTGTGCACGCTAGCCATACCGTGCCACTACTTGTTGAAGGTTTTTGTACTTGCTAGTTGATAACTAGTGTTCCCAACTCATTGTTTTCCCCTCTGACCATTTGTGACTTGTGTTACGCGTTTTCAACGTTGACCACATGAAGTGAAATTTGTTAGCCATGGTTAGTGACATCTGCATACTTTGGTTGGTCACTATGCATTGAAGCCACATTGTGCCACTACATATTGAAGGTATTTGTACTTGCTAGTCGATAACTAGTATTCACAAACCATTAGCTGCCACCCTGACCATTTGTGACTCGTGCTATGAGTTGTCAAAGTTTACCATACTTGGTGACATTATTTGGTCATGGTCAGTTACATATGCGTACTTTGGTTGGTCATCGTGCATGGTCTCCACACTGTGCCACAACGTATTGAAGCCCCTTGTGCTTGCTATTTGATACTTGGTGTTCCCAAACCATTGTTTCCCCCTCTGAGTATTTGTGACTCGTATTATGAGTTATCAACGTTGACCACACACAACGGATTTATTTGGTAAAAGGCAGTACATATGCCTACTTTGGCCGGTCATTGTGCATGGTAGCCACACCGTGCTACTACTGACTGAAGGTCGTTGTACTTGGTAGTTGAGAACCGATATTCCCATAGCATTTTTTCCTCTCGTGACCGTTTGTGACTCGTGTTATGGTTGGTCAACATTCACCACCCATATTGAAATTCTATGGTCATGATCAGTGACATATGCCTAGTTTGGTTGTTTGGTGTGCATATTAGCCACACCGTGCCACTACGTATTGAAGTTATTTGTCCTTTCTAGTCAATACATAGGCTTCCCAAACCATGGTCTCTCCCTCTGACCATTTGTGACTCGTGTTATGAGTTGTCAATGTTGACCACGCATAGTGGACTTATTCGGTCATAGTCAGTGACGTATGCATCCTTGGGTTGGTCACTGTGCACGCTAGCCATACCGTGCCACTGCTTGTTGAAGGTCTTTGTACATGCTAGTTGATAACTAGTATTCCCAACACATTGTTTTCCCCTCAGATCATCTGTGACTCGTGTTATGCGTTTTCAACGTTGACCACATGAAGTGAAATTTGTTGGTCATGGTTAGTGACATACGCATAATTTGGCTAGTCACTGTGCATTGAAGCCACACCGTGCCACTACATATTGAAGGTATTTGTACTTGCTAGTCGATAACTAGTATTCACAAACCATTATCCTCCACCCTGACCATTTGTGACTCGTGTTATGAGTTGTCAAAGTTTACCACACTTACTGGCATTATTTGGTCATGGTTTGTGACATATGCCTACTTTGGTTGGTCATCGTGCATGGTCTCCACACCGTGCCACAATGTATTGAAGCCCCTTGTACTTGCTATTTGATACCTGGTGTTCCCAAACCATTGCTTCCCCCTCTGACCATTTGTGACTCGTATTATGAGTTGTCAACGTTGACCACACACAGTGGATTTCTTTGGTCAAAGGCTGTACATGTGCCTACTTTGGTCGGTCATTGTGCATGCTAGCCACACCGTGCTACTACTGATTGACGGACATTGTACTTGGTAGTTGAGAACCAATATTCCCATAGCATTGTCTCCTCTCATGACCATTTGTGACTCGTGTTATGGTTGGTCGATGTTGACCACCCATATTGAAATTCTCTGGTCATGATCAGTGACATATGCCTAGTCTGGTTGTGTGGTGTGCATATTAGCCACACCGTGCCACTACGTATTGATGTTCTTTGTCCTTTCTAGTCAATGCATAAGCTTCCCAAACCATTGTCTCTCCCTCTGACCATTTGTGACTCGTGTTATGAGTTGTCAACGTTGACCACACATAGTGGACTTATTCGGTCATAGTCAGTGACGTATGTATCCTTGGGTTGGTCACTGTGCACGCCAACCATACCGTGCCACTGCTTGTTGAAGGTCTTTGTACTTGCTAGTTGATCACTAGTGTTACTAACGCATTGTTTTCACCCCTGACCATTTGTGACTCGTTTTATGTGTTTTCAACGTTGACCACCCATATTTAAATTCTTTGGTCATGGTTAGTGACATATGCCTAGTTTGGTTTGTCACGCCGTGTCACTATGTATTGAAGGTCTATGTGGTTTCTAGTTGATAGCTAGTGTTTCCAAACCATTGTTACCCCCCTCTGAATATCAACAACTCGTGTTGTGAGTTGTCAACGTTGACCACATGAAGTGAAATTTGTTGGTCATGGTCAGTGACATGTGCATGCTTTGGTTGGTCACTGTGCAATGTAGCCACACGGTGCCACTACATATTGAAGGTACTGGAATCGCTAGTCGATAACCAGTATTCACAAACCATTATCTTGCACCCTGACCATTTGTGACTCGTGTTATGAGTTGTCAAAGTTTACAACACTTAGTGACATTATTTGGTCATGGTCAGTGACATATGCCTACATTGGTTGGACATTGTGCATGGTATCCACACCGTGGCACAGCTTATTGAAGGTCATTGTGCTTGCTAGTTGATACCTGGTGTTCCCAAACCATTGTCTCCCCCTCTGACCATTTGTGACTCGTATTATGAGTTGTCAAAATTGACCACACACAGCAGATTTCTTTGGTCAAAGGCAGTACATGTGCCTACTTTGGTCGGTCATTGTGCATGGTAGCCACACCGTGCTTATAATGATTCAAGGTCGCTGTACTTGCTAGTTGAGAACTGATATTCCCATACCATTGTTTCCCCCTCTGACCGTTTGTGACTCGTGTTGTGGTTGGTGAATGTTGACCACCCATATTGAAAATCTCTGGTCATGGTCAGTGACATATGCCTGGTTTTGGTTGTTTGGTGTGCATAGTAGCCACAACGTGCCACTATGTATTGAAGTTCTTTGTCGTTTCCATTCGACATATATGATTCCCAAACCATTGTCTCTCCCTATGACCATTTGTGACTCGTGTTATGAGTTGTCAATGTTGACCGTACATAGTGGACTTCTTCTGTCATAGTCTGTGACACATGCATCCATTGGTTGGTCACTGTGCATGCTAGCCACACCGTGCCACTACTTGTTGAAAGTATTTCTACTTGCTCTTTAATAACTAGTGTTCCCAACCCATGGTTCCCCCTTCTGACCATTTGTGACTCATGTTATCAGTTTTCAACGTTGACCACACACTGTGAAATCCGTTTGGTCATGGTTAGTGACATATGCCTACTTTGGTTTGTCACTTTACATGGTTACCATGCGGTTTCACTACGTATCGAAGGTCTATGTGCTTTATAGTTGATAGCCAGTGTTCCCAACCATTGCTACCCCCTCTGAATATCTGTGACTCGTGTTGTGAGTTGTCAACATTGACCAAATGAAGTGAAAATTTTCCGTCATGGTCAGTGACATATGCATACTTTGGATGGCCACTGTGCATTGAAGCCACGTTGTGCCACTACACATTGAAGGTATTTGTATTTGCTAGTCAATAACTAGTATCCACAAATCATTATCTTCCACCCTGACCATTTGTGAGTTGTGTTATGAGTTGTCAAAGTTTACCACACTCAGTGACATTATTTGGTCATGGTTAGTGACATATGCCTACTTTGGCTGGTCATCGTGCATGGTCTCCACACCGTGCCACAATGTATTGAAGCCCCTTGTGCTTGCTATTTGATACCTGGTGTTCCCAAACCATTGTTTCCCCCTCTGACCATTTGTGACTCGTATTATGAGTTGTCAACGCTGACCACACACAACGGATTTCTTTGGTCAAAGGCAGTACATATGCCTACTTTGGCCGGTAATTGTGCATGGTAGCCACACCGTGCTACTACTGACTGAAGGTTGTTGTACTTGGCAGTTGAGAACCGATATTCCAATAGCATTGTTTCCTCTCTTGACCGTTTGTGACTCGTGTTATGGTTGGTCAACATTGACCACCCACATTGAAGTTCTCTAGTCATTATCAGTGACATATGCCTAGGTTGGTTGTTTGGTGTGCATAGTAGGCACACCGTGCCACTACGTATTGAAGTTCTTTGTCCTTTCTACTCAATACACAGGCTTCCCAAACCATTGTCTCTCCCTCTGACCATTTGTGACTCGTGTTATGAGTTGTCAATGTTGACCACACATAGTGGACTTATTCGGTCGTAGTCAGTGACGTATGCATCCTTGGGTTGGTCACTGTGCACGCTAGCTATACCGTGCCACTGCTTGTTGAAGGTATTTGTACTTGCTAGTTGATAACTAGTGTTCCCAACCCATTGTTTTCCCCTCTGATCATTTGTGACTCGTGTTATGCGTTTTCAACGTTGACCACATGAAGTGAAATTTGTTGGTCATGGTTAGTAACATATGCATAATTTGGTTGGTCACTGTGCATTGAAGCCACACCGTGCCACTACATATTGAAGGTATTTGTACTTGCTAGTCGATAACTAGTATTCACAAACCATTATCTTCCACCCTGACCATTTGTGACTCGTGTTATGAGTTGTCAAAGTTTACCACACCTAGTGACATTATTTGGTCATGGTCAGTGACATATGCCTACTTTGGTTGGTCATCGTGCATGGTCTCCACACCGTGCCACAACGTATTGAAGCCCCTTGTGCATGCTATTTGATACCTGGTGTTCCCAAACCATTGCTTCCCCCTCTGACCATTTGCGACTCGTATTATGAGTTGTCAACGTTGACCACACACAACGGATTTCTTTGCTCAAAGGCAGTATATATGCCTACTTTGGTCGGTCATTGTGCATGGTAGCCACACCGTGCTACTATTGATTGACAGCCGTTGTACTTGGTAGTTGAGAACCAATATTCCCATAGCATTGTTTCCTCTCCTGACCGTTTGTGACTCGTGTTATGGTTGGTCAATGTTGACCACCCATATTGAAAGTTTCTGGTCATGATGAGTGACATATGCCTAGTTTGGTTGTTTTGTGTGCATATAAGCCACACTGTGCCACTACGTATTGAAGTTCTTTGTCCTTTCCAGTCAATACATAGGCTTCCCAACCCATTATCTCTCCCTCTGACCATTTGTGACTCGTGTTATGAGTTGTCAATGTTGACCACATGAAGTGAAATTTGTTGGTCATGGTTAGTGACATCTGCATACTTTGGTTGGTCACTGTGCATTGAAGCCACATTGTGCCACTACATATTGAAGGTATTTGTACTTGCTAGTCGATAACTAGTATTCACAAACCATTAGCTGCCACCCTGACCATTTGTGACTCGTGTTATGAGTTTTCAAAGTTTACCGTACTTGGTGACATTATTTGGTCATGGTCAGAGACATATGCCTACACTGGTTGGTCATCGTGCATGGTCTCCACATCGTGCCACAGAGTATTGAAGCCCCTTTTGCTTGCTATTTGATACTTGGTGTGCCCAAACCATTGTTTTCCCCCTCTGATCATTTGTGACTCGTATTATGAGTTGTGAACGTTGACCACACACAGCGGATTTCTTTGTTCAAAGGCAGTACACATGCCTACTTTGGCCGGTCATTGTGCATGGTAGCCACACCGTGCTACTACTGACTGAAGGTCGTTGTACTTGGTAGTTGAGAACCGATATTCCCATAGCATTGTTTCCTCTCGTGACCGTTTGTGACTCGTGTTATGGTTGGTCAACGTTGACCACCCATATTGAAATTCTCTGGTCATGATCAGTGATATATGCCTAGTTTGGTTGTTTGGTGTGCATATTAGCCATATCGTGCCACTACGTATTGAAGTTATTTATCCTTTCTAGTCAATACATAGGCTTCCCAAACCATTGTCTCTCCCTCTGACCATTTGTGACATTTGTTTTGAGTTGTCAATATTGACCACGCATAGTGGACTTATTCGGTCGTAGTCAGTGACGTATGCATCCTTGGGTTGGTCACTGTGCACGCTAGCCATACCGTGCCACTGCTTGTTGAAGGTCTTTGTACTTGCTAGTTGATAACTAGTATTCCCAACCCATTGTTTTCCCCTTCTGACCATTTGTGACTCGTGTTATGCGTTTTCAACGTTGACCACATGAAGTGAAATTTGTTGGTCATGGTTAGTGACATATGCATAATTTGGTTGGTCACTGTGCATTGAAGCCACACCGTGCCACTACATATTGGAGGTATTTGTACTTGCTAGTCGATAACTAGTATTCACAAACCATTATCTTCCACCCTGACCATTTGTGACTCGTGTTATGAGTTGTTAAAGTTTACCACGCTTACTAGCATTATTTGGTCATGGTTTGTGACATATGCCTACTTTGGTTGGTCATCGTGCATGGTCTCCACACCTTGCCACAACGTATTGAAGCCCCTTGTGCTTGCTATTTGATACCGGGTGTTCCCAAACCATTGCTTCCCCCTCTGGCCATTTGCGACTCGTATTATGAGTTGTCAACGTTGACCACACACAACGGATTTCTTTGCTCAAAGGCAGTATATATGCCTACTTTGGTCGGTCATTGTGCATGGTAGCCAAACCGTGCTACTACTGATTGACGGTTGTTGTACTTGGTAGTTGGGAACAAATATTCCCACAGCATTGTTTCCTCTCCTGACCGTTTGTGACTCGTGTTATGGTTGGTCAATATTGACCACCCATATTGAAAGTCTCTGGTCATGATCAGTGACATATGGCTAGTTTGGTTGTTTCGTGTGCATGTTAGCCACACCGTGCCACTACGTATTGAAGCTCTTTGTCCTTTATAGTCAATACATAGGCTTCCCAACCCATTGTCTCTCCCTCCGACCATTTGTGACTCGTATTATGAGTTGTCAATGTTGACGACACATAGTGGACTTATTCGGTCGTAGTCAGTGACGTATGCATCCTTTGGTTGGTCACTGTGCACGCTAGCCATACCGTGCCACTGCTTGTTGAAGGTCTTTTAAGTTGCTAGATGATAACTAGTGTTCCCAACTCATTGTTTTCCCCTCTGACCATTTGTGACTCGTGTTATGCGTTTTCAACGTTGACCACATGAAGTGAAATTTGTTGGTCATGGTTAGTGACATCTGCATACTTTGGTTGGTCTCTGTGCATTGAAGCTACATTGTGCCACTACATATTGAAGGTATTTGTACTTGCTAGTCGATAACTAGCATTCACAAACCATTAGCTGCCACCCTGACCATTTGTGACCCGTGTTATGAGTTTTCAAAGTTTACCATACTTGGTGACATTATTTGGTCATGGTCATTGACATATGCCTACTTTGGTTGGTCATCGTGCATGGTCTCCACACCGTGCCACAGCATATTGAAGCCCCTTGTGCTTGCTATTTTATACTTGGTGTCTCCAAACCATTGTTCCCCCCTCTGAGCATTTGTGACTCGAATTATGAGTTGTCAACGTTGACCACACAAAGCGGATTTCTTTGGTCAAAGGCAGTACATATGCCTACTTTGGCCGTTCATTGTGCATGGTAGCCACACCGTCCTACTATTGACTGAAGGTCATTGTACTTGATAGTTGAGAACCGATATTCCCATAGCATTGTTTCCTCTCGTGACCGTTTGTGACTCGTGTTATGGTTGGTCAACGTTGACCACCCATATTGAAATTCTCTGGTCATGATCAGTGACATATGCGTAGTTTGGTTGTTTGGTGTGCATACTAGTGACACCGTGCCACCAGTAGTCAATACATAGGCTTCCCAAACCATTGTCTCTCCCTCTGACCATTTGTGACTCGTATTATGAGTTGTCAATGTTGACCACGCATAGTGGACTTATTCGGTCGTAGTCAGTGACGTATGCATCCTTGGGTTGGTCACTGTGCACGCTAGCCATACCGTGCCACAGCTTGTTGAAGGTCTTTGTACTTGCTAGTTGATAACTAGTAGTCCCAACCCATTGTTTTCCCCTCTGACCATTTGTGACTCGTGTTATGCGTTTTGAACGTTGACCACATGAAGTGAAATTTGTTGGTCATGGTTAGTGACATATTCATAATTTGGTTGGTCACTGTGCGTTGAAGCCACACCGTGCCACTACATATTGAAGGTATTTGTACTTGCTAGTCGATAACTAGTATTCACAACCCATTGTATTCCACTGTGACCATTTGTGACTCGTGTTATGAGTTGTTAACGTTTACCACACTTACTGGCATTATTTGGTCACGGTTTGTAACATATGCCTACTTTGGTTGGTCATCGTGCATGGTCTCCACACCGTGCCACAACGTATTGAAGCCCCTTTTGCTTGTTATTTGATACCTGGTGTTCCCAAAACCATTGCTTCCCCCTCTGACCATTTGTGACTCGTATTATGAGTTGTCAACGTTGACCACACACAGCGGATTTCTTTGGTCAAAGGCAGTACATATGCCTACTTTGGTCGGTCAATGTGCATGGTAGCCACACCGTGCTACTACTGATTGACGGTCATTGTAATTGGTAGTTGAGAACCAATAATCCCATAGCATTGTTTCCTTTCATGACCGTTTGTGACTCGTGTTATGGTTGGTCGATTTTGACCACCCATATGGAAATTCTCTGGTCATGATCAGTGACATATGCCTAGTTTGGTTGTTTGGTGTGCATATTAGCCACACCGTGCCACTACGTATTGACGTTCTTTGTCCTTTCGAGTCAATACATAGGATTCCCAAACCATTGTCTATCCCTCTGACCATTTGGGACTCGTGTTATGAGTTGTCAATGTTGACCACACATAGTGGACTTATTCGGCCGTAGTCAGTGACGTATGCATCCTTGGGCTGGTCACTGTACACGCTAGCCATACCGTGCCACTGCTTTTTGAAGGTCTTTGTACTTGCTAGTTGATAACTAGTGTTCCCAGCCCATTGTTTTCCCCTCTGACCATTTGTGACTCGTGTTATGCGTTTTCAACATTGACAACATGAAGTGAAATTTGTTGGTCATGGATAGTGACATATGCATAATTTGGTTGGACAATGTGCATTGAAGCCACACTGTGCCACTACATATTGAAGGTATTTGTACTTGCTAGTCAATAACTAGTATTCACAAACCATTATCTTCCACCCTGACCATTTGTGACTCGTGTTATGAGTTGTCAAAACCTACCACCCTTAGTGGCATTATTTGGTCATGGTTTTTGACATATGCCTACTTTGGATGGTCATCGTGCATGGTCTCCACACCGTGCCACAACGTATCGAAGTCCCTTGTGCTTGCTATTTCATACCTGGTGTTCCCAAACCATTATTTCCCCCTCTGACCATTTGTGTCTGGTATTCTGAGTTGTCAACGTTGACCACACACAGCGGATTTCTTTGGTCAAAGGCAGTACATATGCCTACTTTAGTCGGTCAGTATGCATGGTAGCCACACCGTGCTAATACTGATTGACGGTCATTGTACTTGGTAGTTGAGAACCAATATTCCCATAGCATTGATGCCTCTCCTGACCGTTTGTGACTCGTGTTATGGTTGGTCAATGTTGACCACCCACATTGAAATTCTCTGGTCATGATCAGTGACATGTGCCTAGTTTGGTTGTTTGGTGTGCATATTAGCCACACCATGTCACTACGTATTGAAGTTCTTTGTCCTTTCTAGTCAGCACATAGGCTTCCCAACCATTTCCTCTCCCTCTGACAATTTGTGACTCGTATTACGTGTTGTCAACATTGATCACACATAGTGGACTTATTCGGTCGTAGTCAGTGACGTATGCATCCTTTGGTTGGTCACTGTGCACGCTAGCCATACCGTGCCACTGCTTGTTGAAGGTCTTTGTACTTGCTAGTTGATAACTATCGTTCCCAACGCATTGTTTTTCCCTCTGACCATTTGTGACTCGTGTTATGATTTGTCAATGTTGACCACACATCGTGGACTTATTCGGTCGTAGTCAGTGACGTATGCATCCTTTGGTTGGTCACTGTGCACGCTAGCCATACCGTGCCACTGCTTGTTGAAGGTCTTTGTACTTGCTAGTTGATAACTATCGTTCCCAACGCATTGTTTTTCCCTCTGACCATTTGTGACTCGTGTTATGCGTTTTCAACGTTCACCACATGAAGTGAAATTTGTTAGTCATGGATAGTGACATATGCATACTTTGGTTGGTCACTGTGCATTGAAGCCACATTGTGCCACTACATATTAAAGGTATTTGTACTTGCTAGTCGATAACTAGTATTCACAAAGCATTATCTGCCACCCTGACCATCTGTGACTCGTGTTATGAGTTGTCAAAGTTTACCATACTTGGTGACATTATTTGGTCATGGTCAGTGACATATGCCTTCTTTGGTTGGTCATCGTGCATGGTCTCCACACCGTGCCACAGCGTATTGAAGCCCCTTGTGCTTGCTATTTGATACTTGGTGTCCCCAAACCACTGTTCCCCCCTCTGACCATTTGTGACTCATATTATGAGTTGTCAACGTTGACCACACACAGCGGATTTCTTTGATCAATGGCAGTACATATGCCTACTTTGGTCGGTCATTGTGCATGGTAGCCACACCGTGCTACTACTAACTGAAGGTCGTTGTACTTGGTAGTTGAGAACCGATACTACCATATCATTGTTTCCTCTCCTGACCATTTGTGAGTCGTGTTATGGTTGGTCAACATTGACCACCCATATTGACATTCTCCTGTCATGATCAGTGACATATGCCTAGTTTGGATGTTTGGTGTGCATATTAGCCACACTCTGCCACTACGTATTGAAGTTCTTTGTCCGTTCTAGTCAATACATAGGCTTCCCAAACTATTGTCTCTCCCTCTGACCATTTGTGACTCGTGTTATGAGTTGTCAATGTTGACCACACATAGTGAACTTTTTCAGTCGGAGTCAGTGATGTATGCATCCTTTGGTTGGGCACTGTTTACGCTAGCCATACCGTGCCACTGCTTCTTGAAGATCTTTGTACTTGCTAGTTGATAAGTAGTGTTCCCAACCCATTGTTTTCCCCTCTGACGATTTGTGACTCGTGTTATGCGTTTTCAACGTTGACCACATGAAGTGAAATTTGTTGGTCATGGTTTGTGACATAGTCAGTGACGTATGCATACTTTGGTTTGTCACTGTGCATTGAAGCCACATTGTGCCACTACATATTGAAGGTGTTTGTACTTGCTAGTCGATAACTAGTTATCACAAACCATTGCTTCCCCCCTCTGACCATTTTGTGACTCGTATTATGAGTTGTCAACGTTGACCAAACACAGCGGATTTCTTTGCTCAAAGGCAGTATATATGCATACTTTGGTTGGTCATTGTGCATGGTAGCCACACCGTGCTACTACTGATTGACGGTCGTTGTACTTGATAGTTGAGAACCAATATTCCCATAGCATTGTTTCCTCTTCTGACCGTTTGTGAATCGTGTTATGGTTAGTCAATGTTGACCACCCATATCGATATTCTCTGGTCATGATCATTGACATATGCCTAGTTTGCTTGTTTGGTGTGCATATTAGCCACACCGTGCCACTACGTATTGAAGTTCTTTGTCCTTTATAGTCAATACATAGGCTTCCCAAACCATTGTCTCTCCCTGTGACCATTTGTGACTCGTGTTATGAGTTGTCAAAGTTGACCACACATAGTGGACTTATTCGGTTGTAGTCAGTGACGTATGCATCCTTGGGTTGGTTATGTGCACGCCAACCATGCCGTGCCACTGCTTGTTGAAGGTCTTTGTACTTGCTAGTTGATAACTAGTGTTCCTAACGGATTGTTTCCCCCCCTGACCATTTGTGACTCGTGTTATGCGGTTTCAACGTTGACCACCCATATTGAAATTCTTTGGTCATGGTTAGTGACATATGCCTAGTTTGGTTTCTCACTGTCAGTGGTTACCAAGTCGTGTCACTATGTATTGAAGGTATTTGTGCTTTGTAGTTGATAGCTAGTGTTTCCAGACCATTGTTACCCCCCTCTGACTATCATCAACTCGTGTTGTGAGTTGTCAACGTTGACCACATGAAGTGAAATTTGTTGGTCATGGTCAGTGACATGTGCATACTTTGGTTAGTCACTTTGCATTGTAGCCACACGGTGCCACTACATATTGAAGGTATTTGTACCTGGTAGTCGATAACTAGTATTCACAAACCATTATCTTGCACCCTGACCATTTGTGACTCGTGTTATGAGTTGTCAAAGTTTACAACACTTAGTGACATTATTTGGTCATGGTCAGTGACACATGCCTACATTGGTTGGACATCGTGCATGGTATCCACACCGTGGCACAGCTTATTGAAGGTCCTTGTGCTTGCTAGTTGATACCTGGTGTTCCCTAACCATCGTCTCCCCCTCAAACCATTTGTGAATGCTATTATGAGTTGTCAACATTGACCACACACAGCAGATTTGTTTGGTCAAAGGCAGTACATGTGCCTACTTTGGTCGGTCATTGTGCATGGTAGCCACACCGTGCTTATAATGATTGAAGGTCGCTGTACTTGCTAGTTGATAACTGATATTCCCATACCATTGTTTCCCCCTCTGACCGTTTGTGACTAGTGTTGTGGTTGGTGAATGTTGACCACCTATATTCAAAATCTCTGGTCATGGTCAGTGACATATGCCTGGTTTTGGTTGTTTGGTGTGCATAGTAGCCACAACGTGCCACTACGTATTGAAGTTCTTTGTCGTTTCCAGTCGATATATAGGGTTCCCAAACCATTGTCTCTCCCTATGACCATTTGTGACTCGTGTTATGAGTTGTCAATGTTGACCGTACATAGTGGACTTCGTCGGTCATAGTCTGTGACACATGCATCCTTTGGTTGGTCACTGTGCATGCTAGCCACACCGTGCCACTACTTGTTGAAAATCTGTCTACTTGCCAGTTAATAACTAGTGTTCCCAACCCATGGCTACCCCCTCTGACCACTTGTGACTCATGTTATGAGTTTTCAACGTTGACCACACACAGTGAAATCCGTTTGGTCATGGTTAGTGACATATGACTACTTTGGTTTGTCACTATACATGGTTACCACACCAGTTCACTACATATGGAAGATCTATGTGCTTTCTAGCTGATAGCGAGTGTTCCCAACCCATTGCTACCCGCTCCAAATATCTGTGACTCGTGTTGTGAGTTGTCAACATTGACCACATGAAGTTAAAACTTTCCGTCATGGTCAGTGACATATGCATACTTTGGATGGCCACTGTGCATTGAAGCCACATTGTGCCACTACATATTGAAGGTATTTGTACTTGCTAGTCGATAACTAGTTTCCACAAACCATTATCTTCCACCATGACCATTTGTGAGTTGTGTTATGAGTTGTCAAAGTTTACCACACTTAGTGACATTATTTGGTCATGGTTAGTGACATATGCCTACTTTGGCTGGTCATCGTGCATGGTCTCCACACCGTGCCACAATGTATTGAAGCCCATTGTGCTTGCTATTTGATACCTGGTGTTCCCAAAACCATTGTTTCCCCCCTCTGACCATTTGTGATTCGTATTATGAGTTGTCAACGTTGACCACACACAGCGGATTTCTTTGGTCAAAGGCAGTACATATGCCTACTTTGGTCGGTCATTGCGCATGGTAGCCACACCGTGCTACTACTGAATGAAGGTCGTTGTACTTGGTAGTTGCGAACCAATATTCCCATAGCATTCTTTCCTCTCCTGACCGTTTGTGACTCGTGTTATGGTTGGTCAACGTTGACCACCCACATTGAAATTCTCTGGTCATGATCAGTGACATATGCCTAGTTTGGTTATTTGGTGTGCATATTAGCCACACCGTGCCACTACGTATTGAAGTTATTTGTCCTTTCTAGTCAATACATAGGCTTCCCAAACCATTGTTTCTCCATCTGACCATTTGTGACTCGTGTTATGAGTTGTCAATGTTGACCACACATAGTGGACTTATTCGGTCGTAGTCAGTGACGTATGCATCCTTGGGTTGGTCACTGTGCACCCTAGCTATACCGTGCCACTGCTTGATGAAGGTCTTTGTACTTGCTAGCTGATAACTAGTGTTCCAAGCCCATTGTTTTCCCCTCTGATCATTTGTGACTCAAGTTATGCGTTTTCAACGTTGACCACATGAAGTGAAATTTGTTGGTCATGGTTAGTGACATCTGCATACGTTGGTTGGTCACTGTGCATTGAAGCCACATTGTGCCACTACATATTGAAGGTATTTGTACTTGCTAGTCGATAACTAGTATTCACAAACCATTATATTCCACCTTGGCCATTTGTGACTCGTGTTATGAGTTGTCAAAGTTTACCACACTTGGTGACATTATTTGGTCAAGGTCAGTGACATATGCCTACTTTGGTTGGTCATCGTGCATGGTCTCCACACCGTGCCACAGTGTATTGATACCCCTTGTGCTTGCTATTTGATACTTGGTGTTCCCAAACCATTGTTTCCCCCTCTGACCATTTGTGACTCGTATTATGAGTTGTCAACGTTGACCACACAC